>JAGFML010000125.1:0-68660 GCA_021030945.1 Pyrenula aspistea
AGCTTCTTGGATTTTGGCAGGCGACAGGAATATTGGTTTACTGGGGGACAGCTCGAGAATCTTCTCGATAAATGGCTATCCTCGCTTGCGGCGCTTTTTCTCTGTGTTCGCAGCCTTTCTGGCGCCGGCGAGCTCCCATTCTAAACATAGAATTCGTATTGCCTGTTGCTCGTTCTGTTGGAGTAGATCTAGTACACAGCGGAAGAGGACTGCGGTTGAATTAGCCGTCTGTCTAAGACAACGTCGTAATAATGATAGCTTTTGAATTATTGTTGTTGTTGGTGCCGTTAGAGACATTGCTGGCTTTTTAAGCCTTAATAGAACAACGTTAGGATTGTACGGGTATAAGCCTGCCTGACGTCACCCACTTCGAATATTGCTCTCGTTAAAGGCCTTTATAAAGGCGCTGTAGAATAGTGGCAAAACTCTCTCTTCGTAAGCCGCGATATTCCACGTCTGTCAAAAATCCATCTATCAATCGCTCGCGAATAGTTGTCTGCTAGCGAGCTGAAGACCGCAAAATCTAAAGGCTGTAATCGGTGGGTTAAATGAGGGGGAAAGACCGCAACATGGATATTATAAAGCTCGCAGTAATCGAGGAACTGCATATTGATATGGGAACCATGACCATCAAGAGTAAGTAGAGGTGGATCACGGCCTTGACGGGCCTTCCCTTTAGTCATTCGATCAAATACTTGCTCAAGCCACTATTTACCAAGTGCAACATTCGTCCAACCATTAGGAGAGCTTGCAAAGAAGGCGCATTGCGATCCTGGATCGAATTCGTCAAGCCAGGTGTCTTGGACGTCGCCAGAATCTGCCTCGTAGATAAGACCTGGTGGAAGGAATGTCCCATCCATTCCTATGGTCGCCAGCAAGGTTACCTACATGCAGTTGTCGTCCTGACCAGCGCCAATCAATTTGCCAGTACGAAGGGCTTCTTTAGTGACTATTCGACGTTCTTTACGAAGCTTACCAGTAAGGAAGCTCTTTTCATCCATATTATAAGTGTTCGAAGGTTGGATATCATATTAACGGATCTTTGTGATAATCTAGGACGAATTAGATGCCAGCTAGTCTCTGTAGCTGTCACTTACCAGTTCAAAATACTGTGCAATGACAGCGGAATTCTCAGCTTTCGAACGACAGATATCAAGGCCTTATAGATAGGTTGATTTCAACTCGTCCTTATGCCTATTGACGAAGTCGCTAACCCAGTTCTTGCCAGGCGCTTTTTGAGCTATTTTGGTGGCGAAATTACGAACCATTGAACTTGTAGGTGGAATAACTCGATAGCACAGTTTATTTATATAATCAACAAGTTCATGCTCTTGGTTGTTGGTTAATAGTTGATAATTTTTGATGTAATCTGCTCTTGAAGCTGTGATTCCTTAATGTCGCCGCGACAGCGTCATTCGATCGCAACCATAGATTTTGGCTATCTCGCTGTAATTGGGACATTTTTCTAATGAAATAGCTTCAAGAGCGAGCTCGATTGGCTTCATATTGATAGATTTGCAAGACTTCAAAAAATGAGGTTTTTTTGAAAATGTTGTGTGCACGCTGGCGGACCGTGCACGGTGGGGGGAAAACTCGTACCCTGTTCGGGTTTTAGCTCTTTGCTCGACGAACTTGACCAGCGAGAACATCTTGAAGGAGCAGCAGCAGATCCACAACTAATAACTACATTACTCAGGTAAAGATTCCTAGGTTCCCTTCACTCTTATCAGCAATCACTCATAAATACGCCATGTTCAGCCATCAACTGGAGGGTGTCAATTTCATTGCCAAAAGGGAAGCCGATGATACTCCTGCCGCCTTCTCTTTCTGGGAACTTCATCGTAGTCAATCTAAAGAGGTCTTGTGAGTTCCCAACTATTTTGCCTACTATCATGAGGTCCTGATTCTCAAATACTTTTGTCGTTGACTTTCATTTTGTCGATCTTAGTTATCAACATGTTATCACTGGGCAGCGAAAACCGTACCGTCCGGATGAGAATGCAGGCGGAATCATAGCTGATGAGATGGGTCTTGGAAAGTCGCTCACTCTCCTTTCGGCGATAATCGGCTCTATGCCAGCTGCCAGACAATTTTCGGAATTCTCGAAGCATGACGCGACGCCTTCGATTTCTGGAAGACCCCACGCTAGACCAACACTCATCATCGTCCCTTCAGTACGTAAGTATGGAGCGGCTGGTGCACTTGAAAATGCCCTTCTTTATGTTGACGTCACTGACAAAAGTGAATAGTGATCTTGGAAGGATGGATTGGAGAATGTTCACAGTAAGTATTCACTTCGTCTGCGATTACATTCGAACAGTTCACAAGTTCCGGGTAGGCATGTCAAGCCGGGTACAATCAAGATTGTCAAATACCATGGACAAGGACGGGAGACCAAGCACTCGGAAATCCTGAACGCCGACATTGTATTAAGTACATATGCCACCGTGACTACGGAGTTTTGCAAAGGGAGTAGCTTGCTTCACAATGTTACTTGGTATCGTGTGGTGCTTGACGAAGGCAAGAACCACTGCAAATGCATCCTATCGCTACAGCAAACCTAGCTGACTAAGATGCCACAGCGCACTCCATTCGACATCAGCGAACGAGACAGTTCCGTGCAGTAGTCGCACTAAGCAGCAAGTATCGATGGTGTTTATCTGGAACTCCAATTCAAAACGGGCTTTCCGACCTCGCTGCCCTCGTCAGATTCCTCCGAATCCCGTCTCTAGACGAGCCTTCCCAATTTCGGTCTTACATCATCAATCCAATTGAATCTGGCCGGGCATATGGCCTATCCAACCTTCGCTCACTCTTGAAATGTACATGTATTCGTCGTCGGAGAGAACTTCTAAGGCTCCCAGAGCCGAATGTATACGAAATTACCTTGCAACTTTCCGAGAGAGAGCAGGATGAATATGCAACTATCGGCGAAGCACACAGACAAGCCATTGAGGATGCTGTAAGTGGTCACAGAACAAGTGAAGCCTATCAAGGAATACTTCAAGCAATCTTGAGATTACGTCTCTTATGCAATCATGGTCTCTTGGAGCATGGCGCTCAACCCATCGCGACTCGGGCTTCAGAGGATCCGGACGACGTTTTATCATTGCTCCAGCAATCGGATCAAGCAATATGTGCCCACTGTTCTTGCGATATAACTGCTATAGAAGACGCCAATGATCCCAGCAGTGGCCTCTTCCTATCTTGCTCGCACCTTGTGTGTCTGGGATGTGTTGCACAACACGAGCAACGATCCACAGCTGGCGGAAATAGAAACAGACTTTGTTGTCCGATGTGTCAAACGCTGGTGTCCGTCAAAGACAAACAGTGTCAGGATGGATCTGGAAACCTCGTTTGTGATCCGAACGCCTTCAGGGGAGCTTGTTCCAAGTTGGCAGCTTTATTGAGTGACATTCAAATTCGACAGTCTACGGACAAAAGGTACGAACCTTTTCCACACGCTTGTCAAGTTCAATTACGTCTGTGCTGATTCACAATTTCTAGCATTATTTTCTCGTCTTGGAAGAAAACAATAAACCTCATTGCATCTCGATTCAATGCGGCGAATATAAATTACGTCCTGATAGACGGCTCAGTGACACTGACAGAAAGGAGAAAGAAGCTCAATGCATTCCAAAGAGACCCAGGCATTTCGGTGCTTCTAATGACCCTCGGAACCGGCGCTGTAGGGTAAGGACTTCTGCGACCGGTGTATGCAAGCGTATAGCGAGCTAATACTTGGCGGAAGGCTCAATCTCACCGCAGCAAGCCGAATCTATATCTACGAGCCCCAATGGAACCCTTCAGTTGAAAAGCAGGCTATAGGCCGTGCCCTCCGCCTCGGTCAAGAAAAGCAAGTGACGGTCGTGCGATACATTATGAAGAACACAGTCGAAGAAGTACGCTTAGAGGCTTGCCGAGTCGCTGATTCAAGAAGCATCTGCTAACATACCTCGCAGTATATCCAATGCCGTCAGTCGAAGAAAACGCTGCTTGGCCAGATCGGCTGGAATACTGAAAATGATGATTCGGGGCAGAAACTCAAGAATCTAAAAGCAAGTTCCCTAAGGTTTGAACAGTGAAGCAATGCTAACCTTGTTCCAGGAAATTGCGCTCAGTATTGGATCGACCATAGATTGAGGGACCAGATCCTCGGGACAAAAGTCTGCGCGTGTTGCTGCTGGCTTTTGAAATTCGGTATACCATCCTTTCGGGTGGTGGCATTGGAACTTTGTTGTGTAGAAAGCCCTCGACATATGCTACAATACTCTGAGAGCTCTTTTCGATCTCGCTGTAGCTAAATTTTATTGAAAGTATGATCACGCCCTCCGGAAGTGTTCCGCCGAATCAATTTAGGCTGATACCCAGCGTGCCAGGAGAAGTCATGATTTCTCCACGTTCCAAGCTCGCGTATACCGAGGCTTCACCGTATCTTCGACGCCAGCAATTGCCTCTTCTAAATTTGGTCATTCCTTCCTAATCGCCTATGACTGCCATTGTTGGGCGGCGAAATCAATTGGTGACAAGACCCTTGCCGAATGGTTGGCGGTGGAGGAAACTAACGGTTGGCGGCGGAGGAAATTGGTCAGGTAGGCGATCTGGACTCTGTTTCTGAGGTTAGGAAATAAAACGTAGGAATAAGTCAAACGATGTCGGAGTTGTGAGTACTCCGTCCTCTGTGTTGACGACATCGTAGCAGCCGTATATCATACGTATCGCCAATCATCTCAGGTTCGCCGTCGTGGCCGTACATCATTCTCTTCCAGGTGCCTGACATCATCATCTCCGATCCGAAAAACAAGCTCGTGCTGAAGCACTGTCCCGTGGCCTTCAACAAGTTCGCCAGCTCTGAGACAGGCGCGGAGGCTACTGGAACCCTTTCTTCCGAGGATGGTGCGGGAGATCTGGAAATGGTGAATGCATCGGCTGTCAGCCTGATGATTGGGTGGCGAGAGTGGGAGTAGGATGGGTCGGTGCCCGGATGCGTGGGAGTTGGACCCGTTGGAGGCTAAAATACGTTGGAAGGCTGAGGGAGATCGACGATGGGCTCGATGGGATGCAAGCGATTGCTCGGCCTTATGGGTTTTTAGCAGTGACAGCGCCAAGCCGCGGAATGTTCCGAGGATCTCGAGCCGACAGAAGCACAAGGCGGCCAGGGAGAACAGCCGATTGATTGGCTCGATCCTCACACCCGTCTGGCAGAATAAAGATCGTGAGAAACACTCAATATCCTCGATCCAAAGTGCAAGACGAGTAGACGCGCACCTAGACCGCCACCATGGCCTCCCTCCGCAAGAGGACATGCACCATGCAACTTCCCTTCCTCACGCAACATCACCTCCGCGAATACCACATTTTCCCCCAGATCAAAACTCGACTTAACCATCAAAAACGTCCCAGATCGTGCCAGCTCACCTTCAGCCCGACCAGCGTGACATCACGGGCCCTCAACACATATTTACCGACGGAGCCGTCTATCGGACCCTTTGGACACGAGACGGGCACTCAGAAGCAATGGTTGCATAGATGGGTTGTACTGATCAACCACAACGCAAAATCTGTGGCGAAAAATAAATAAACACTCATTTCGACATGGCGACCGCTCCCACACGATCTCAGCTGAGCGAAGGGACTTCGTCATCGTCCGATATACACAGCACCAACCCCAGACGACGAGCTGCCGAACACTCGGTCACCCTGAGGCCCATTCTTCAGAAACAACGCCATTCGCAAAGCCCCGTCACAAGTGGGAGCCTTCAGATCCCATCGCGAGCCAAGAAGCAAAGCTCTGACCGTACACCGTCTGATTCGTTGGCTGCTAGGTTAAGCAGCTCCAATTCCCGCAGTGCCGACAGTAGTAGCCCTGGAAACTGGTTTGACAAGGCAAATAAAAATGTCCCGGCGCAAGGAGCGGCATCGTTCAACGGTATGCAGTCCACATCCCTAGGCTAAGGTCTTCTTTAATCGGTATAGATGATCCACCGTACTTCATGTATCACCAGAATACAAGCTCCTCCTCTGGCTTTCAGCCTCAGAAGATTGATTGTCCGATCCCCACTCTGCGCACTGATAGTGAAAACGAGGACCTTCGAAGCGTAATCGATGACCTTACGATTGAGAATCGGAGATTAAAGCAGAGACTTAAAAACTATCGCACGAAGAAGTCTGTTGGAGATGACGAGGATCGGCTTTTTGAAGTTCGGATTCATGGACTCCCAGCAGAGAAAAGAAGGGAATTGGAGGAGATTTTAAGATCGTTCACATCTGGCCTCACATCCGATAACGACCCTGCTGTCGCTGCTTCATACTATAGCAGGTCACTGCGCAATGCCAGTGAGAAGAACCTGGGAAAGGTTGCAGGTTTGCAGGCACCGCAGAAAGGTTCTAACACAGATTCTGCGTATACTTCAACGTCTAATGCCTACTCGTCTGCGAAGCCGGCCCGCTTGGATCCTTCAGACTCAGCATATGCTTCAATGTCTAATACTGGAGGGCAATCCTCCTCAGGGCCAACCTCTAATACGAGCAGTAGAGAGGCACGTCATGCGGCTCGAAGGATCACAGACAAAAACATTAAGTCATATCTGCGTGATATTCCTGAAAATTTACTACCAAAACAATCGCCGATCATGAGTGAAAGGACAAAAATGAAGCATGTCGTCGAACGGCTCGAGCAAGTTTTTACGGGCAAGAGAGCAGCACCAGGTCCACATAGCCAGCCACTACAGCAACAAGAAATCTCTCAATCAGCCGCATCCGCTGATAAAGCCCAAGCCCTCCGCGACAATAGGAGAGTCCCCACGGAAGGCACCCGAGAGGCTCGCATCATGCCGGTGGAAGGCTACGCAGGGAACCAGACGGAAGACAAAGTTGACAAGTCTCCTAGACGGGCATTTGAGAGTATAGGAGACGCCGCGAGAGGCGTGCAAGGTCTGGATCAACGGCCAACTCGGCCACTGGATCTCGACATACACCGGGCTCAGGATGCCGTCGAAAATATGCAGTACATCCGACACCTCGGTCTATCATCACCATTAGTGACTTCAGACGCCGATGGCCCAAGCCGATGGTTATACCTCAATCTGTTGATAAACATGGCGCAGCTACACATGATGAGCGTGACACCGGAGTTTATTCGCAAGGCGGTATCCTCTGTTAGCACCAAACTGGAACTCTCAAAGGATGGCCGAAAGCTTCGATGGAGAGGCGGAGACGATGGCACAACATTTTCCAGTGACTCAGGCAGTAACGTCGGTCTGTATGCCGGTAGCTCACCAGACGAGAAAGGCCAAAAGCCCGACAAGAGCATGAGCACTGGAATGCTCAATAGCAACACAACCCCTTCAACAGAAGCGGTTTCGAGCTCCCTACAACCAGGCCCGACCAACTTGGATTCGTCTACTCAAACTAGGCAATGGTCTGGCAAGGCGCCAGCGGCTGTCAATGCAAAAAAGCCTAATAAATTCGAGTATAAGCCGTTGTTCATCAAACAGAGCAGTATCGACAGCGATGAATCGGCCGATCAGGAGAATGCCTCCGGAGAATACCCTAATTTACCGGATGTGACCACTATGGTCAATTCCAGCCTCAACACTTCCAAAGCATATGTAAACTCTAAATCAAGCTCGCAGAGGCATGCACAGGATGGCCCGATCATCTTTTACAATAATTCTGTGTTTTATACAGATTTGAGCGGAGACCGAAAATTCCTTCACAAACCTAATTACCCATACACGAAGTCGGAGGGAGCAATTCTGGGCGCACGAAGCACCTCACCAGGCTGCTTGGACGGCATCCGAGATTCTAGTATCCTTTCCACTGCTGCTCGTGGTGCTCCATCTGATGACATGTCGGTATCTGATGTTCCGAATACGGATCTTCCTCCGCTTACCAGCGACTGCAATTCAGACCGTCCAGCCAAGGAACTTCATGCCTCCGGCGTCGGCGGCGTCCTCCCAGATGATAATTTCATGCTTGACGTCCGCGTTGGGCACGATGGTCGCCATCCTGCCCGCCCCCGCTCAGGTGTCAAACCTCAGCGCCAAGTCCGCCACAAAGTTCTTTCCACCCAGCGTGTCAACCTTCTCCCATCTCCTCTGCCTCCACCTTCATATTTCTTCGGCTTTTCGAGCAGCTTATCGTCTTCCAATCGACCTGGCGACGACGATGCCTCCGAATCGTTTTCTGACGATGGTGCAGATGAGGAGAATGTCCTCACAAACAGCCAGGAGGGCGATTTGGACACCTCTCATGCCGCTCCACCCTTATTAGTGCCGCCTACATTCATGAACATAGATTCCAGTTCTGAGCGCTCTAACGCCTCTGATGAGAATGGCGTTGACAGTATGGCTGCAGACTCGAACTCATCCTCTGAAGACGACAATGACAACGCCGAGATTGACCTTCTTGAACACGCCCGCCGAGCGTGTCCAGAAGAGATCGCTGCCCAAGAACGCGCATTCGAGTCTGTTAATCTGGAGCGTTTGAATGACAATTTGCCGGCTGGAAGTAGCGCGGCAACGGCGGGTGGTGCGGGCAGCGGGAGGGCGAGTGGAAGCGGTAATGGAAGTCCTGGTCCTGACAATATTCCATTAGATCAGGCAAGTGCGCGGCCAACAGGGAGCTTGAAGCGGGGACGAAGTGGCGTAGAGAACGAAGACTGGGGCAGTGCCAGTTCAAGAGATAGTCATGGGTGCCGGTCACGGCATAGAGGAAAGGCAAGGAGGCTCGACTCCACCGACTGATGAATATTGGCATTAAGGGCATCTTATCATTGGAAAATGGGAGGGTTATGGCATCTCGGATACGATGTTTACTTCGGTTTGATTACTGCATTTTTTTCCGGCGCATAGCAAAGGTTTATGTGGAAATAAAGGGAAGAGTTGCTGTGACAATACTTGGGTAGACGGCCAAGTGCACGTCAGAACCGTTGAATTTGGATTGGCATGTTGTTTTTGCAGGATTGAGTTAAAGATACCCTTTAGTCGTTAACAAATGCACTCACATGGCGATCTTCAAGCGGATGGCTTACAATCAATCTTCGCGGATGTCGAGCTCGATATGGCTTGCTCTAGACCTACCTACCTTCGGCATGTGTTCGATCTCGAAGACCTCATGAGAGCCGGCGCAGAAGCCGGCGAGAAACCCGACGAGCTCTGTTGTTTGCCGCTTCTCCGCGCCGAAGATCTGGAGGAAATCAACTTCGGATAACTCCTTTGCCTGCATCTCGTTGCCGGCCTTTGGCCGGTTGCTTTCTCAACAAAGGCTTGTTTGTAAAATTTTTTTCTGTTTCTTGAAAATTGCGACTCTTCAAGCCGTATCGTCCTGGGCTGTTAAATTGACGCTTTCTCGCCGCTCTAACTTCTCCAACTTTTATGCGGGGCAGCTTGACTCCATCTTCACAATCTACGACATTCGAAGAAGACTTCGAGAAGACTTGCCCTCAGGCAGTACCAAACGTCGCACAATGTCATTGCACTCAACGGCGGGTCTGCGTATAGCACGGTGTCTCACAGGTAACCCGCAGAAGGTATGGTGCCAACAGTTGGCTCCAATCGAAATACTAACTCCTCTCCCAGTACTCCCAGTTCCTCGCTCGCAGCTTCTCCTCCACAGTCCGCCGAAATGCCATTAACAAAGTCCTCCCGTCTGCGACCGAAGCCATCAAAGACATGCAATCCAATAGCACCCTCCTCGCCGGCGGTTTTGGCCTCTGCGGCGTTCCCGATACCCTCATCAACCAAGTCCATGCCACGCCCTCCATAACAGGCCTTACCGCCGTCTCGAACAACGCAGGTGTCGATGGCGCCGGCCTCGGCCTACTTCTCGCCTCCGGGCAAGTCCGCAAAATGATTGCATCCTACGTCGGCGAAAACAAGACCTTCGAACGCATGTACCTCTCCGGCGACATCGAGCTCGAGCTCACTCCTCAGGGCACCCTCGCCGAACGCTGTCGTGCGGGTGGAGCAGGTATTCCCGCGTTCTATACACCGGCCGCTTTCGGCACCGTCGTACAGACCGGCGACCTTCCTCTCCGCCACAACTCCGACGGCACAGTCGCCCAATACTCCCAGCCCCGCGACGTCAAAGTCTTCTCCGGCAAGTCCTACGTCATGGAAGAGTCCATCAAGGGCGACTATGCCTTCGTCAAAGCCTGGAAGGCCGACAAGCTGGGCAACTGCCAATTCCGCTTCGCAGCTGCCAACTTCAATGGCGCCATGGGCCGCAACGCCAAATGCACCATCGTCGAGGCCGAGCACATCGTCGACATCGGCGAGATCGACCCGGCCGCCGTCCACCTCCCTGGCATCTATGTGACACGCGTCATCCAATCCACCGCCGAAAAGAAGATCGAGAAATTCACCTACTCCAAGGACTCCGGCGGCGCAGATCTCTCCTCCCTAGGATCCGGCGACACGGCGAGTAAACGCGAGCGCATCGTGCGGAGAGCTGCAAAGGAGTTTCAGAACGGCATGTGCGCCAATCTCGGCATCGGCATGCCCATGCTCGCGCCTTCCTTCGTTGACCCCTCAGTCGAAGTCCAGCTCCAATCCGAAAACGGAATTCTGGGCCTCGGCCCTTACCCAACAAAGGGTAACGAAGATCCAGACCTTATCAACGCGGGCAAAGAAACCGTCACCCTCTTGCCTGGCGCGGCTTGCTTCGGCAGTGATGAGTCCTTCGGCATGATCCGCGCGGGACGCATCAACTTGACCATCCTCGGCGCGATGCAGGTCAGCGCGAAGGGCGATCTGGCGAACTGGATGCTCCCTGGCAAGATCAAGGGGTTTGGAGGGGCGATGGATCTCGTGAGCAACCCAGCGGCGACGAAGGTGGTGGTCACGATGGAGCATACGGATAAGAAAGGAAGACCGAAGATTCTGAAGCAGTGCGAGTTCCCGTTGACGGGGCGGGCGTGTGTCAGCAGGATCATTACCGACCTGGTAAGTTCTCCAGTTCTATTCATCTCTTTGGTAAGAGTCTTTGGTGAGGATTGGTTTAGCTGACCGATTTGTAGTGTGTATTTGACGTCGATTTCACCAACGGCCTGACGCTCATTGAGCTCGCGGAGGGTGTGACCGTGGACGAAGTCAAGACAAAGACGGAGGCGCCGTTTAATGTCGCAGACGACATTAAGCCGATGCTGTAAAGTGACGATTGGATTTGCATTTCTACATACGAGCAAGGCGTCGTGGCGTTCTTCCGGTAAAATTTTCAATCGCACATCTTCTCCATGCGATAACCCCCAGAAGCATTTGTGTGGTGGCCGTTGTTTTGGAACCCAGTTGGGATAAGAAATACAAAGAGACGACTCAATAAAAACAGCGCGCACGCACGCACGTAACGATGGGGACGAAGAAAAAAGGCCGCAAGTTCGACGCCGTTGTCCATCCAGTACGAGACTGATTCAGGTAAATCTTTTAGCCATTTCCGAAGAAGAGATGGAATAAATATAGATTGCCATTTTTTGGTTTTTAGGGGCGGCCGGAACCTGGGAAATGGAATCTTGTCTAATGTGCATTTCTGCATTTTCCGCATTTTCTACATACCACATGGGCAGACTGACCCCCGCGCGGGGAGGGGGCGCGGGTTGATGATATACATGTATATAGCGTTTTGAATAATTTACATACAGATCAAAGATGCTCTAAAAACAGGATTCTCGGGGTGCAATTGGTCCATGAAGATCGTGCGACCAGCTTCGATTGAAAATTTTTTTTTAAAAAAGGCGGTAAGGAACAGAATATGTAATGTTGCTGGCTTTGGTAGGACTGTTGAAAAGCGAAGATGAGGAGGCATGCATGCAAGCGGCGTGGAATGTGAATGCGAACGGCAAAGAGCTCTCTTCTCATCTCTTTTTTTAGTTGAGAAATGGGAGTTTTTTTCGCTCAATTACCCACCCGGGAAGGTCATCAAGTCAATCCCTCTTGTACATATCACGGCTTCTGCGGCCGTAGATCCTTGACCGCAAACTCCAACCCTCCCGCTTCCACGACGTGCCCCGGTCGCAACGCATCTAAATATAATCCGCCCTCCCCCTCCCCCGTCCCGTTCACGCCGTCCCCGCCAAACCCCTCGTGCGGATGGAACGTGCCCTCCTTCTTGCACCCCAGGATCGTCTTCATCCCGGGCGGGTCCGTTAACCGGAACGCGCCCCAGTCGCGTGCTCCGGAGGAGGGCGCGCAGACGATGGCGATGGATTCCGCCATCATGACCTGGTATCCGCAGTGCGTGTGCAGGTCGCGGGAGGACATGAAGCACGACTGAGATGGGTGCGTGTGGATCCAGCCCAGGACGAGGAGGTCCTCGGCGTCGACGTAATCGAACAGAGCGGACTCGTTGATGGTTTCGCAGGTGTCGCTTGTGGAGGTCTGGTCGGGGATGATGAGGTGGGAGATGAAGAGGGCGTTAGCGATGAGAGAGCCGGCGAGAACACCGCAGGTTTCGAGGTTCCTGGTGGTGTTGGAGTGGGCGAGCGAGAGGAAAGTGTGGCGGAGGTGTGGGGGGAGGAAGACGGTGCGCAGGGGGGTGCCGGATTCGAGGTGGGCGGAGGGTGCGAAGGTATAGGAAGGTGGTTGGGAGGCATTTTCGGTGGAGGTCGAGAGAGTGGGGGAGTGTTTGGCGGGGCGGGAAGGGAGCTTTGGAGGAGATGGGTCGCGGGGGAATGTGGATTGTTGGGTTGGAGATAGTGGCTTCTTTGACGGAACGACTGGTGCTGAGGGTGAGGGGATGGGAGGTAATACATCTTTTGGTGGAAGGGCAGGTGGCTGCTTGTCGTCCAGGAGAGGGAGGATATCTGCTATGGAAGTTTCCGGGACATGATTCTGACGTTGGCTTGGGACCGACGGATAGCTGTATTCTGAACTCCCGGTCTTGATTGGTAACCTTTGGCGATGCTTATCCTGTCGAGGTGGCGGCGGACGTCTTGTATCAAGCCTAGCTCCAACTTCTTGAAGTTGCCTGCTCAGGTCATCATCCTGCGATCCGTCCCAGACTCCGCCTCGCCGTCTCCGGTTCTCCTCTTCTTGACCAACACCAGCTTGCCTTGTTGCCTTTCTCTCCGCGATTCTACGAGGAAGTTCTTGCCGTGCGAGGCTGACGGCGAGATCCTTATTCTCGTTTGCATTAATACGACGACTTCTGAGGTCCTCAGAAGTGCCGTGGTGATCATCTAGGCTGGACGTTGAAGTTCTTATATTCCCTCCGGTAATACTTGCTTGTCGTTCTCGCTCTTGCTTGCGAGCCTGCCTTTCCTGCAGGAGCTTCTGGTATTGTTCGTGCCTCTTGTTGATCTTTGGATTTGCGAGCTCAAGTTGTTTGAGAATTCGAGTGGCAGTGCGCTGCGCCTCTTTAAGAAATTTTCGATTTACTAGGTCATTTGCTTCTGGGTGATTAGGGAGACTCGAAAGCATTAGGTGCGCGTATCGAAATCGAAGGAAGTAAGCCTGTTCTATGTCCCCTTCACGTTCGTAAATGTCTGCCTGCTTACTTTTAGTAGATATATGATATAGCAGGACAAACGACAAACCTCTTTGACCAACGATGCTGCGGTCCTAAACCAATATCGAAACTGAATGTTTGGATCGTAGTCATATCTGCTTGCCTGGTCGGTGATATCCTTGACACTCCTTGGCATACCGTTGCTTCCGCTTGAGAGAAATGGAGGCATACTGCGAGCCTATCGAATGCGAGCAGGAAAAAAATAGTTTCCGTGGCAGCTCTAAGCTTGATGTGGTAGAGGTTGCGGTCGTATAGCAGGCAGCGCTTTATCCGGGCGACACCGAGCCTTATTCAGGCGCAGGCGTTCTGTGCGATGCTGATGGGTCCCCACCGCAAGGTCCGAGCTCGAGTTGTCTAGAAAGCGCATCGTGCTTGTTGACTGTTCTTCCAGAATAACAGGAGTCGGCCTTTGAGGTCGTTCGTCATCTGTGGATCCCAGCCTTTCCGGGCCACAGTGCCAAGCGATGCTATATCCGTTAAGCCCGTAAGGCTGAAAGATACATCGCTGCACGCCTGTTGTAGGCATGCTTGTAAGTACCATATCCTTCACACCCTCAGCAAAACTTTGGTCATGATATGTTTCCGAACCGCCTTTATGTTGACATTGGAGGTTGATGATGACGACTAAAGCATTGTTAGATAGATGAAGCCCGGAAATATCAATGAACAACAGGGAAAATCAGTATCAAATTTATCAAAAAAGGTATCCGTAAATAGAACTATCATAGCTAATAGAAGCGAAAAGAGAACTCCCCAACCACTCTCAACCCAACCTCAAGCCTCCATTTCCAGCACACCCCATTACAACAATAAGTTTTCTTCGCTATTTGCAATTGCACACCTGTTCGCTGGGCTCTTCCTGTTCTCCCACAATTTGAGAAATTTAACTTGTCAATTCCGCTGCATCCACACTACCCGAGCTACTCTTCCCAGTCACACTTCCGTAAAGATTGCAGTTCTTCGATCCGGCACCATTGCTGATCGCCGCTGCTGAGCATCCGCCTCCATATGCTTCATTGTACTCATTACAGTAGAACACGCATTCCTTGATGTCTTGCGCACTCTGTGCCTCTGATACTGTAGACCCAGAGATCTTCGTCGAGCACGAGACCCGGTAGTTTGCTCCTCCAGCATTGACAGTTTGGCCGTTGTAGTTCGGGCAGAACCCTGAAAGCGCAGGAGATGCAACTTGCTGTTTTAAATTAGCAGAGTTCGAGACCAATCGCGCGGCATCGACGTCGCGCGCCCGGATGAATTTGGAGGCTGAGCTGTGAATGGCGCACGTTGAGCTGTTGGCGGTGTAGGTGACACCAGAGCAGGATGACCCTCCCTGAGCATTAAGGAAGTTACACTGAGAGACGCAGTCATTGAGGTCGGTGGCGAGAGAGGTGGTTGAGTTGGTGAGGTAGTTGGTGTTGCACTGATACCCAATGTTACAAAGGCGGAAAGTAAAACGAAGGGTCTGGAAGTTACCTGGACTTGATAGAACGAGCCACCATCGTATACGATGTCCCCGTCGTACCTGCTGCAGTAGGGCCCGCTGGGGTTTGAGATAGTAGGGTGTGAGGTGCTGCTGGTTAACGACGGCGGAGCAACGGTGGCATTGGGGAAGGTAGACGGTGAGTAGGTAGGGATTGTCGTGGAACCGCTAGGTCCAGACGGAGCAGCTGTTGAAGACTGACTCGGGACGCTGGCAGATGGAGCAATTGTTGAAGAGATGGGTACATCCCCGAAACCAAACGGTACATTAGTGCCGCTGGCTCCTGCAGGCGTGCCATGTCCAGAATAGCCAGGACAATTGGTCGCTGCAAATATTAGGGTGAATCTTCAGATAGTCGACGTCGAGACTTACTAGGATCTTGGCCAATGACAACTGGCCTGCATCCAGGGGGAAGCGGGCTAGAGAACACGGCTTTCAGTGACCCACCGAGAATACAAAAGGACGCCGATCCAGCGGGAAAGGCTGCATTGGTCCATTCCAAATGCCCATTGACCAACGCAAACGTTGTACCGATTGGTTTCACGGTGTTGCTGCCGACGAAATCGATTATAGTGTCATTATAATCTGCGGAGATCTGCTTTCCGTCTCCAAAGAAGTGACCGGTAGCGTCGAGGGAGTAGGCTGCTCCATTGACGCACTGGCTTGTAAGTGTGCCATCGGGTGACAGATATTCCTGGGACGATTGTCTCTTGAATTTGGTCGCCCGAGCTTGGACGGTGAGCAATACTGTGCTGCCGCTTGGCCTGTTGAAATAAGTCAGAGTGTGATCGCTAGTCAGCCATTTCACTCACGATGCAGGAGCGGTTCCACTTGACGTAGTTCCAGTTCCAGATCCGCTGGCCAAGGTTGAACCTGGTGATATTCCTGTTCCATTGCTTCCCCCAGCTCCTCCTGTGGTGCCTGGTCCAGTTGCCGCCAAAGATGTGCTTGTGAGTGGACAATAACTGATTGTTTGATACACGATTGTGCCCTGGCTGTCCACAAGGGAAGCCAACAGCAGGGATAGGAGCCAAGGTAGGCTCTTTTTCAAACCCATGCTGGACCCCAAGCTGTGAAGTAATTCAAACCTAGAAATTAAGAGTATTTTCGCTAGAAAGAGTGGATAGCCTGGGAGCAAGAAAAGAGCGACTAGTCTTTCTTGGAGGAAAAGACCGAATCTGCTCTGTTAAGGGACGGAAAGAAAAGCAACAAAAGGTAGCCGACGTGACTTAAGAATGCTTCAAATTACGGAATGATAAACACGAGATTTTACTGGGCTGGAGTGCTTGGAATGTGGTCATTCCTGACTGGAATGGTGGAAATGCGAGAACATGGCAGGACAAAAACGATTGGCGCGACTGCCTTTCTTGGAAACCCATAGAAGCTGATCCTGTTGTAAGAGAGCACCCTCGTCCTAAATTTGGAGATATGATAGCTGCCTCAAGGAGACTTTTAGAAGACAAAAAAGATTCAGGTATCATTGCCCTTGCAGTACATCCAAGATCTTGCTAGAGGATGACTGGACGAGGACGGGATGACTTACAGGACGAAGCATCCCACATTTTATTTTTGCTGGCTTACATTCGCGCGACGGCCACCATGACATTTTCGAGCTCGCAATGTACTGAGACTCCAGCAAGCACGGCAGAGCCCTTTGACGCTTACGAAACGACAATAGTCTTGGTCAATCCATTGCACGTTTGTTGGCACAAACAAGCCTCAGAAGTATCTGGACATAGCATACCCGTCGGATTTCAAAAAACCAAGCTGGGTCAGAATTAAGTTCTATGTGGCCGCTGCTCGAAGTCCAAGAGGCAGCTGGCTAAGGATATCATGAAAGGCAGGTCTAAAAGGCCAATCGCTCCAAGCCAAAGCTATATCGAGCAAGATACGGGTGGGCAATGCTCGAACGCGGATGTTGAGTAGGTCCTTCAAGGCTCCATGGTAAGGCCGAGAAATGGCGGGAACTTCTTCAATAAAATACTCAAGACTGTCCGGAGCGATTTCTTCCAGGGCCTCTTTGAATGGCGTTGCTGGACTGCGGAAAAAAAGGCTCAAGAAGTGGACAACACAAATATATTTCTCGTTGGAGTCGATGCGAGCCAGGAGACTTGGATTCGGCTGATAATCCATGAGACACAACGGTTCTTGAGGAAAGAATTCCTCGGAATATGCCAGCAGTGGTTCAGATTGTCTCCGATCCCAAAGAAGGCCAGGCGGAGTCTGATAATAGAGTTGGAAGTCATCAACACCAAGATAGAATTCTTGTTTTGATTCAATAGGAATTTGTGCCACTTCCGAGTCCACTTTTGCTATTCTGTCTTGTGCATCTCCTGACAAGTGGCCATCTGGAGTCTGGGATTCACTGCGCATTGGACCATCAGACAAACATGGATCATCGAACCCTAGATATTGCGTTATTAGACGTTGAGCCCTTTGGTGGAATTTTGCGGAGCGGTTGAAATCGTTTCGGAGCTTTCCGAGTCGTTTGTTTTCGGCCGTCACAATGTTTTTGCTTTTCTTCCTTCCTTTACTCTTAATCGCGGCCTGGTGTTCGGCAGAAAGTATCTCTGATGACGGTACTGTAGCTTTTAGGCTCGCCAATTCACGAACCCAGTCTGGCACGTCTTTCATATGCTCTACCGTAGCTGTAAAATCCCGATCATCGGGACGAAGACTGAATACATTGGGATCTTTCTGGCGATTAACACGATCCTCGAGATTATTCGTCTCATTCTCTGCCATACTTGAAGCGATCTTCTGACGGCTCTGTAAATGTAAGTTATGCGGCCTTGGTTCATTGTCAATGAATAATTGAGGACATGCGATCATTTCGACATGGCTCGCAATTTCGACAAGTGTGGAGTCTTTCGACCGATGATATACGCCTGTTGGCAGAATCCTTGCCGCTGGGATGTCTGGAATCCAAAGGAGCATTCTAACCAAGCCATATCGATTGAACAGAGACCGCTCAAAGTAGCTTCGGTTAAAAGCATAATTCATGTACAACGCCTGGTTCACAAATTGATTCCGATTACTCAAGTCCGTGGTTTTAGGCGAAAGGTTGCCAGTCACTAGAAGCGTGCGATTGATTTCTGTGCTCTGATAGCTTATCACTTCCCGCTCTTCCTGCTCAGGTAAGAGGTGATCGAGGAATATCTGCTCCAAATTCTCAAAATTGTCCGTATCTATTGGTACGTAGCGGTATCGTGACGCTGGTGAACCAGCTAGGGAATCAAGATACTTCTGATAGGTAGTACCATTTGGTTCGACCAGTAAATGACGTCGAGGTTGTAAGGCGTCATGAAGCTTCGAAGACCACAGACAAGCACCTGGGTTGATGTCGACGATATCGCATCCATGGTAAGGTTCAAGGGACTTGGACAGTCTACGGATGCTGTCGTCTGCTCAAGGTCAGGGAGTTCGGAAATGATGATTGGTCACGTTGACTCACCGCAGAGCTTTTCGCTCACTACGTTGACGCGATACTTGGGTAGAGAGCGCCCTGTTTTGCTGGAGCGCAACTGTGCCAAGTGGGAAGATAGCGGGAATTTGGGAGAGGCAATCCACTTGGACGCATCAAGGACACGGGTTTTCAAGGTCATACGATGCTGAGAGCGTTAGCGCTTGGATGGAAAAGAATGCTGGATGCGCACCGAGACCTTAGTAGGTGGTGACTTGTGGAAGCTCGCACTGTGACGAAGATTTTGTGAGCAGGGGTAAACAGGTAAAGCCGACTAAAAGTAAGCTTAAACCTCCCCCGCATTTCTCTTCTCCTGAAGCTCTTTGGACCCGCAAGGCATGACGATCATGTAGAACACTTTGAGCTCAACCCATTTTACAGAAGCCTCACACGCTGCCGTTCGGATGAGGACACTTGCCCATCCAGGCTGCGGCAAACACTGTTGTGACGAACGGTGAAGAACCTCTGTGGACAGTTCCTCAAACCACTTCCAAATCCCAAAATGACAGTGACCTCGTGACCACAGGCACGATCAACCGCTCCTCTTTTCTTTGCTGCCTGATTCTCTATTTATCCATCACAGTCATCTCTTCTTCGAGTCGCGCATCTTGAATTCTACGCCGCGCATTTCCTCTTCCCAAACATCGGCTGCACAAATGGTTGATTCCTACTGTCGGTTGTAACTGCATACAAGATCTCGCTAGAAGCCGGTATGGATGCCAGCAGCTCGAAGGATCGCTTCTTTCGCTACTTCCAGCAGGAGGTTACGGGTATGTGTGACAATATCTCCTTGTGGCTCGATTGATCCTGCTGTGTTTTTTGAGTGTGTAGCAAGAAGGACCTTAAAGCTTGAAATACACTTTCCTTGCCTGTTTGTATTTTAGTATTGGCGTATGTGATTGTTGGTCTTGTTCTACAATATCACTTACAGAAACGCAGCTCTGCAGGAACAGATGGATCGTCTCGAGGACACGGCGCTTGTGGGAGGCGAACGAACCGACGCTACTGACCACTGCGCAGCCGGCATTAGAAGGCTATCGAGTGAGGTTCAAGAAGCTTCCTCGTACCTACCCACTTACGACCAAAAGACGTACACAGAAGTAGGTCGTTTTGTCTCCGCAAGGACGCAAGTATTTATTTAGACCTGGGTAGGCAATTAAAGCTTTGGAGGAAAAGCTCGACCATACGAGAGCCACCTTCGCTCCTCGTTCCAAATTCACCTTCAAATCAGCCCGCAAGAACCCCAGCGCGATTTCTCTCAGCGACGCCGCAGAGATCGCCGAACAAAAGCGCAGAGGCGTACCCGGCTATCTATCCCCGAATTCCTCGCTCCAATCCTCCATATCCCCAACACCACAGCATTCAAGTACTCCACCCATAGAAGAAGCCGTCTCGACCTCCGAGCTTACCGCCGAACCAAGCCCCTCGGATGAATACTCCAAATTAAAGGACAACAAAAGCACTCTTCTCACCCCTCCACGGCCCTCCCTCCCCAACCCCTCATCCAGCTCCCTCTCCATCTCCCACCAAAGCTCCACCCACATCCTCCTCCCCTCCAACCCCTCGCGCCCCTCCACTCCCGCCACCCTCGCAACCATTTCCCACTGCGTCATCGACCTTTCCTCCCCTGCATCTACACTTTGCCCTTTCGCCTCCCTCACCATCAGATCCGTCCACTCCTCCCTCCTCATCGGCGGTTCCGTCGACGGCCCCACCCACGCTACCGACCTCTCAGACTGCGTCCTCATCCTTGTACGCACGGGACAGTTGCGTCTGCATAAATGCCGCAATGTCAGAGTGTACTTGTCCTGCGCTTCCCGACCCATCATCGAGGACTGCCAGAACATCATCTTCTCCCAAGTGCCAAAGTGCTATGTACGCCCAAATCCTTCCCCCTTGCCCTCCCGCTACACAAGTGTGCTAACCCCAACATAAGGAACCCCAACCCCCACCAGAGACCGATCTCTGGAATCAAATCGACGACTTCAACCACCTGCGCCCGGAGGAGCCAAGCCCCAACTGGCGGCTCATGAAGTCAGAGGAGGTCGTGCCGGAGGAAGTCTGGACCGAGATCGTCCCCGGCGGTCCGGGGTGGAGCTTCGAGGATATCCTGAAGGCGGTGAAGATTGCATAAAAGGGGAAAAAAAGGCTAAAGGGGAGCAGCGCGAGAGCTATATTGTTGCAGATGCCGCCCCACGGGTGGCGGTCGGCAAAAACACAATACCCAACATCCATATAATATATGTATCTATATTGCTTACCGCACATGCCTCACCCGCCAAATCCGATGTGAAAATAACGAAAAAAACTCGGTCCGCAGAATCCTTCCGCGCCCCGCGCTTCTGTATAAAACAAAGTGGAATTCAGGCTCTTCCCACCCCCCTTTTCCCATAAAAAGCTAAATACACACACCTTCCAACGCCCCCAGACGGCCCCGTCCCGTCGTTCATGTCGTCTGTCTACCTACCCTGCACCTTAACACCTTAGTTCCTCCCTTCCTTCCTCCTAGAAGCACAACCCATACGGCTGCACTGTACAGTATCAATCAGTACATATCACTCACTCACTGCCCTCCATACATCTTCCCTCTGCCTCTACCTCTACCTCTACCCGCACTACATCATGCATGATACGTACGTACGCGGTCCTCGTACACACCATTTCTTTCTTTCTTTCTTCCGCCTGCCCCTCCCCCCACCTTTTTTTTCCCTTCTCTTTTCCACACCACTCCACTTTCCATCCCACTCGCCACGTCACGTCACGTCATATATACCCCATTTCCATTTCCAATTCCCACTCTTCCCTCCAGGGAAAAGGGGGAGGAGAAGACCAACACCAACACCAAACCCAAACCGGCCCGATACGGCTTCATTTCACGTACCCACTGCCAACGCCAACGGCCCTCAGCAATGGCAAACTCGAGTAACTTAGGTACTTAGTTCCGTGGTGCAAATAGCGTCCTTTTCATTAAAAAAAAATAATACTCAAAGACAGACCACGTTAGATTTAGATCTAGATATCCAGCATACTCCTCACAACCTGCTTCTGTCCCCTAGGCGCCGCCGTCCCCATCCCCGTCCCCCTCCCCCCTCTCGTCCCCATCCCACCTAGATCTTCGCGCCCACTGCCCGAGCCCGAAGCGCGCTGCCCATCCCTCTCCTTCTCCTTTCCCCCACTTTGATATGTTCTAGACCCGGGTTTCCTGCCATGCAGGTCGTTGTTAGGTTCCGGCTCCGGCTCCGGCTCCGGCTCCGGCTCCAACAAGCTCGCCCCCCACGGCCGGTACGTGCCCCTTTTCTTCGCTCGCCGGACGCGGCGGGCTTCTTTCGCCTCCTCGTCTTCTGTTTGGCGGTGCCACCACCATGATGACCTCGCATCCTCCTCCTCGTCATCAGATGACGAATCCCCGGCCCGTGACGACGGCGCTGGATCTGCAAAAGGATCCATCGTTGCCGTCGCCGCCGTCGTCGTCTCATGTCCATCCTCCCTCCTCCCCCCGTCTCTCTTCACCCCAACCCCCTCCCTCACCACAAAATCCCTCAACCGCTCCACCCCACCCCCCTCCCCCCTCCTCGCAGCACTCCTCCTCCACCACGCCGGCTTCCTCCTGACCCCCAGCTCAACGTCAGCCCTCTCCCCCCTCTCCCTCCGCCTCCTCGCCAACTCTATGTCTTCATTCGCTTCCCTCATCGCTGCAGCATTGATCACCAGCAGCACAAGCAGCGGCGGTCCGTAGCCGAGGCCGAACAACAGGCCCAGTGGTGCCTGGATATTGAACGGGGATAGCGCCCAGGAGAACGACGAGAGGAGCGCGTAGGCGACGCGGGGGAGCGCCGCGAGGGACAGGAGCGCGGGTTTGACGAGCGCGGTGGGTGGAGGAGTGGAGAGGCGGGGGATATGGTAAAACGCGATATGGAATATGTGGGAAGAGATGACGAGCCAGGCGAGGGCGCTGGATATGGCGCCAGTTTTGAAGCGGCTATCGGTGGCGGCCGGTGCCGCGATGGCCTGCGTTTGCTGGGGGTCGTTTTGTTTTACGACTGGATTCCAAGAGCGCGGTATGGTTTGGAAGAAGGTAAGCCAGACAAGGAGATAGACAGTAAGTGGGGTCCAGAACTGTACTCTGCTCCTCCTGTCGCCGCCGCGGAACGCAAAAGGGTCGCCATCAGCGATCAGCCGTTCGAGTCGTGATCGGTGCGCCCGGACGGACTCCCAAACCGTGGCTAGAGTGAGTGGGAGCTGGAGCGTGAGGAAAAAAGACCGCAGGATGAAGGGCGTTGAAGGAAGGTAGTCGCGGTCGACGTCAACGGCGGTGATGGTGGCGATGAGGCCGGCCGTGGATAGGAGGAGGGCATAGTAAAAGGGCCAGCGACGGGAAAAGATTTGACGGCGAGAGTTAGAAGAAGAGGGTGGAAGGTGGACAGCGCCGTGTTTGCGAAGGGAGACGAGGGAGACGAGGAGGGCTAGGGCAAAGAGGGCGGAGAAGAGGATTGAGACAGCGGAGTGCGTGGAGATGGGGAGGACGGGGGAGTAGCAGGATGTGGCGTTTGGGAAGGTGCCGTTGGCGTAGACGGTAGGTGGTGTGTAGGGAGGGAGGACAAGGTGGCAGTCGGTGGTGTTGGAGAGGGTCTGGTTGGTGTACAGTGTGTAATTGTTGCTATAGAGGGTGGTAAGGTTGAAATGGATGCCAGAGATGATGGTGTCGGTAGAGTTATCGCCTTCTGGGTACGAAACGATAGGCATAGTGGCGGCTTCTTGCCTTAGGGAACAGATGTAAACTGACTCCTTTGTTTCAAATGCGGATGTAAGTTGGGGTTTGACCCTTGTTAGACGGTTTATTAGACATCGGCCAGGCGTCCATTAATGGCTTCGAGGGGCTGTTAGCTATCTGAAAAGACTTTGAATGCCTTGCAGAAATCTCCCTTCGGCCCAACAGTGGGATGCGAGACTCACCCAGCTCCAAGACTTTCAAAAAGGGTGGGTGTCAGACCCGCTGTCAAGAAGCGTAGCTGCTTAGCAGCGGTAGAGGTACTCGATAGCCATCCCGCATCTTCATCTCTGCGTCATCTCAAATTATCATAAAACCGTCCGTGCAATAGTTGCGAGTAATGAAAAGTCCTGAGCCGAGACAGAATTCGTTCCCTCTCCAACAATGATTGGGTTGAATGAAGTTCAAGACGTGAGGACTGGTCAAACCAGAACGCAGAGGCGTCTTGAGACGATAGAAAACACTATCAAGTTAAAGTTTTAGAACCGCAGGCGTTGCAACGTCGGACCTTGTAATGATAGAAAAATCATGAACGCAACAGACGTTGACCGGGCAAGGAAGTCGCGAGGTGCAAACTTTGACATCCTTAGAGGACTCTAGCAAAGAGCGGGAGACGGCGGAAAGGCTCAGATGCACATGTCACAGCCAGCGTTTTTAATATAAGAGACAAAATCACCCTTGGATTTTTCAACAGTAACAACTACGAAGCAAAGGCCGTGATACGGGTAAATTTGTTTTCTCAGTGTTTTTCTTGAACCTTCATTATCATTTGTTAAATTTCTTCGGAAATCTATCGGTGAAATTGACACTTGCTCAGGACGTCGGTGTGTTAAGCAGAACCTCAATTCAAGTAATACTATACTTCTATATACGTTCAATGTCCACAAGCTCCAAGTCCGATCTCTACGTCTCAGTGTATAGGCGACTTAGCGAAACATAGAAGTGGAGACAAAAGTGGTATTTTTGACGAAATCATACCATGGACATTGAGAAAGGAGAAACCTCAATTGGTGTCTGGGGCTTGTGTCTGGATTCTGCTGCGCGGTTCTGCAACGCCTTCCTAATAATCTGTAGATCCTCTACAAGAACCCTCCGACCTTTCCTGCCTCCCTTTCCTCTTCCAAAATGGTAACCGCTTCCTCAACATCTCCCTCAGCTGCGACGGCAAATACTCTCAGCCTGTCCTTCTCCACTGGATCTCTCGAGCCATAGCCCATGTCCTTCAACTGTTCAGCACAAATGTCGAACTTGTCCTTCGGCCTTGGCGCTTGAGCCATCGGTGGTGGCGGCGCACTAGTCGTGTAGTTTTGTGGACGAGATTCCGTTGGAGACCACCACGAAGGGAAGTGTGTGGGTTGAGGCTGAGGCATGGGGAGTGATTGTGTTGATGCGTTCTGTCCGAAGAAAGTTAGTCGCTGAGGATGGATCTCCGACAAAGGTCGCGCGCGTCGTAGACCGTTACCATCGTTTCTTGGAATTCTTCCAGGTCGAGGCTGTGGTCCCCTCGCGCCACCGTGTAAGAAATTGTCCCACGGCACCCTACCCTCACCAGTGAAACGTTCCGAATATGGCCTCCTCAACGCAGAGGGACCCCTCTCCGTTCCTGCGCGTCTGAGATTCCTGTTCCGACGATCTTGCTCGCGCATGGTGTGCGCAAGATCGGATAAGGGGTCGAAAGGGCCGGGCAGACGGGCAGCGGGGTTCAAGGCAGTGATGGATTTTGATCGAAAGAGATTGTTGTTTGCACGGCCAGTCATTCTATCAAAGAATTGACCTGATGATTGTCCCTCAGATTGCGGGATCTCAGGCTCTTGCTGGGGCCAGGATCCGGGAATTCTGCTTACCAGACCGGAATCTGAGGTGGGAACAATTGGTTGGGCGGACGCCGGGGAGTTCGACGGCCTTCCTACTAATTGAGTCGTTGATCCAATAGGACGGTTGAGTTGAGATAGTGTGGGGAAACGTGCAATCTCAGACTCGGGGTTCAGATCGTTGAGGAAAGAGTCGGAGCCATTGGCACCAAATCTTACTGTCTTCGTTGGGTGATACCGGGGGCTGGACAGGAGTGAGGGAAACCGTGCCGAAAAGTCAGGGTCGGTATCTTCCTGATCTAAGATTGTGCCAGATCTGATCGCTGCATCATCAGTGCGTTTTTGCTCATCTAAGATGGCCTCGACAGGAGCTCCGCTAGCGCCAGGTATGGTCACAGACTCTGTGTTGTTCACACTTTCAGTAAAGTCCGTAGACAGGTGATGACGCAAAGCTCGCAAGCGCTGGCTGGGCGCTGGAGAACGACTTCTAGTGCGTCTGTCAGCCTCCACCACAGGGTTTGGAGCTCTCTCTCTGGTGCGGAAGTGGGAGCTGCCGGGCACAGATGAATACGATAGAGGGTGCCTGAGAACATCCTTCACGACGCAATTTACATGTGCTCTACTTTTGCCGATGATGCAGCCAGTCTCGCAAACTCCAGACTCTTCGGTGGAATTTGATTGGTCTCGGACAACCGGACCCTTTGCTGGGACTGGCGGAGCACATTGATCCGTCGATGTTGTGGGATCGGATGTAAAGTTGGGCGATGATGTGGCCTCTCGTTGCGGGCTATCATTGCCACATCCATGGTCGTGAACAGTGTTGACGGCTTCTTGGTGTAGCAATGTCTTGCCGACGTCGTTTATACTTCCTATCAACTCTCCAAACCCCTTCAAGAGGCCCTCTGCAGCATCAAAGGCAGACTCGTGAAACTTGTTGGCTGCTTCCTCAATGGTTCCGGGATTGCTCCTGACAGAGTTGGCGGCTTCTTGTGCGCTATTCCCCAGCCCAGTGATTGCGCCGCCAATGGTATCATTGAGAGCTTGAGGAATGTCACGCTGAGCCTTGGCGATTCCTTGCTCAATATCAGGGAGCTTCTTGGTAAGCTCATCACCAAGTATCTGTAGACCTCCTGCAAGAGCCGACACAATGTCAAAGACCACAGCACCTGGACCAGCGAGGGTGGCCTTTGGAGCTTCCTGCTCCTCATTGTGGTGTTCCTTGTTTGGCATCGGTGGAGGCTGAGGGCTAGAGCTAATAACGTTGTCTTGTGCTTGAAAGGGGTTGTCTAAGTCGGTTGCTGGGCCATGCATCATTCTAGCTAACTCTTCATCGAAGGATTCAAGTAACGATTTTTCCTTCTTGGTGTCTGGCGCCGAAGAGTTAATTTTCGGAGGGTCGGAGCTTTTAGATCCAGCGCTATATGATGCCCACCTATTCTCCGTCGCAAGATTTCCTGACGGCGAACTGACACGTCTCGAAGTTTGTGCTGAAGGCCGCCAGTTGAATTTGGCTCCTGCTTCACGAGCCTGTAAAAAAGATTAGATCGTCCCCTCGGAAAGATATGGAGTACATACCTGTCTCTGCCCTTCTTCGGTTAATTTTCGACTGACAGCATCTTGTGAAATATCTTGAGAGCGATGTGAGTCGGTCGAGGAAGAAGATGGCTTTGCTTGAAAGTTGCTGCCCGGGCCATACGTTTGAGGTGGCTTGCAGGCTTTTAGCCAATTCTCTCGATCGTCTGCAAACTTGGTTTGGGCGCTGATAGCCATTGAGCTTTGGACCGACTGCTTCCTGTCTGCGGCAAGGTTTTGATTCTGAGACTCCAGGGCTCTTTGCCGCGTTCTATCCCGAAAGTCAAGCCACACGGTCCCTGCCTTTGAAGCACGGCGGATGTCGAATATATGCAACGGCTCTCCTTTGAGCTTGAAGACCGAATTGCCAGGTTCGTCGAGGCGCTGATTCAATTCGAAGGAAGAGCCAATCTGTATCAAATCATTAGGATAGTCGAGAGCTTAAATTAAACTGGACAGACGATGGAGAGCATCATAGTTTTCTCTTGAGGAACGGTGAAAGCAGGCAATTCCCGAAAAGTGTTGACGCTGGACGTGCATACGGCCTGCTGTACACCATGGAGGAGAATGGAGGAATATCAAGTTGACTCACAGTGATCTTTTCACCATCGTCTTCATCAGGATATGTTAGAGCCGCCTCCGGATGCTTCGTTATAGTGTTATCATATTCTTCTAAGCCAATCTGAACCAACCCTGGAAGCCGTCGAATGGTAAACGGTTTGAGCATTTGCTCGTCTGCAGTGTGGTTTAGAGAGGACATTGTCTTAGATAGGTTCAGTGATCCCAGCTATGACGGACATCCGCTGAAAGCAGACACCTCTATCGCAGTGCGAGTATCGCAATAAAGTCGGGAGAACCAAAGAGCAATCTTGTTTCCACAAGATTTGGGTGTTCGAGAAGCGAGTCAAGTGCTGCCTAGGTCGACTCCACTAGTAGCATACAGGGCTCCGAGTGACGTGGGCCGGTTACGTATGCAGGCACGAAACGAGGGCGAGAGCAGGCTGTATTCGGAGACTAGGCTGCTAAAATACCGACAACGAAGATGTTGAAGAGAGAGCATCTGAAAATTATCCGTCGAGATGTCTGAGCGGAGCACAAGAGACTACGGTGTGAGAAGCAGGGTGATTCAGAAGAGGAGCAGGCTACCATAAGGTCCGGATAGAGGAGGCAACCATCGTCCGATAAGCTGTCGCTGCTATTGGTTGTCTGGGATCCGGCAACAGCCCCGCATCCCGCCGCCCCATGCCAAGAGTCAGCAATGAAGGTCGACTGTCACGACTGTTTAAAAGAACGCCGTAAAAGCTCGATGCTTAATAGACATCGAATTTTGATACTCCCTAACCGCGTAAGGCTTTGAGTTTGTTCAGATGTGAAGACCCTCGCAACAAAATCGATAGTATTGTTAAAACCTCAGAGGATTGGGCGCTCGAGTCATCGTTCGCCCATCGCGCCTCTACACAAAACATCAGCTGAAGTAAGAAAGAATGAAGTGATAGTGAATAATGTATATTGACAAAGGATATTCTCGCAACACATTAAAGGCGGCAGGCCTTGCTATCAGTCTTCCGACTGTGGTACCCTTGCTATCACCCCGCCATAAGTTACATCAATACCGTTTGCGTAGACATCGTCCATATTGTACGAAAATGCCGCCAGCTCGAGTGCCATCGAGCTCCCGAATGCTTCCGCCCGCAAACCCAATGAGCTACCGTTAGCAGTGATCTCTGACTGCCCATGCTCTTTATATGAAGACACCTGTTCCCATGCAACGCCTAGCCAATTCCAGGCCGTTAATCGCTGAATCGACAATAAGAAAGGTCGTCGATAACCGAAAAAGATGCTTCGTCGCGGACTTAGGCCCTATGAAAGTGGGCATCTAGTTGCCTCAGAGCTCTCTTGTCTTCCCCAAACCCAAGCTTCTCGCTTGGAATATCAGCTGGTCCCTCCGTCTTTTTGGTTCCGCCGGGGCTTCGACTACCTGCCCGACTGCCAGCTGAAGACGGCCGGCCATCGTTACTCTCTGTTGGTCCAGCGGTTGCGCCATTCATAAGTGCTCCGATACGCGGGACCTCACTTGCAGTCGTTGCTGGCTGAGCACTATCGGGCACCTTGCTCTCTGTAGGGCTTTCTTTGAGGGATGGAGGAGTGTTGACCTCGATACTTCCGTTTAGTTGGTTTGCATTAGAGTGAGGTGACATTAGGCGCGGGTCGATTTGTGATTCTTTCTCACTCTGTGACATAGTTGGTGTTTGTGCCGAATGTGGTGAGCGGGCGGGTGCATATGCTGGTGTTCCCCCAGGCGATACTGGGTTGGACTGTGGTACATGAGGGATGGAGAGATGACTTTCTCGGGGGGGGATACGTTCAAGCATTGGAGTACCTTGAGGTACTGGATGAACATAATGCATTGGTGGAGGAGCGCCGTTTTGTAATGGGGGAAGGGCAGCACTTTGAACGTACATGGGGACGCCGTAGGCTGTTGGAGGCGTTGACATTGGGCTTGGAGGAAAGGCGTAGGGCGGTGGTCCGTAAGGAGGCACGTAGCCATGAGGATGTGTAACACCATTGCGTCCGTATCCAGGGGCTTGCGCAGGCATTCCGTAACCTGGAGCACCCATCATGGGAGATCTTGTAACTGCTGGGACACTTTGTTGATCATTGACTGTCGATTCAGGATACATCCCTTTAGCTGGTCGAATGTGCCGGAGTTGTGGATCTGTAGAAGGTTGTTGCAGAGCCTGAGCTGCCTGATGATTTCGAGAGTAATAGCTGATAAGGTGTAGATGCTGTCCGGTGGAAGTAGTGATGCTGAATGACTGTTTCATCAGGCCATCTGGCTTGTATCGGTAGCCGTCTGGTCCTTCCTCGCCATCTGCCTCGTGGTCATCGCCGCTATTTCGATTGCTCTCGGGTGTCTTTCCGTTGCGGGCAACAGGCGGCGCAAAACCGTTGCCTCCTCTTTTGCCTTCCATCTCTCTGTAGGTCAAGAAGCTCCCGGAGACTCGACTTGCACTCCAGCTCTTGCCATCAGTCCATCTCCTCATGCCTGCCTCTCTCTCGTCCCACACAAATACTGATCCTGAACGAATCGACTGTCTCTCCTTCTCCGAAAGTCTTCGCTGTACTCTCGGAAGCATGCCAATCCGACAGGCTTCAAAGAGAAGGATCGCATCTCCGGGAGTGCGCACATGGCCGTTGTAGGTTTCCATCTTGCGGTTGCGGGTGCGGGGTGGTAGTCAAAAGAACAGAAAGTTGAGTGTCTGGCTAGCTGGGCTAGATATGGCTTGTATCGTGGGAGCAGCGGATGAAGTGTCCGTTTAGGGTAATCGTTTAGAGTAATCGTGGCTTACTGTGCCAATGTCAGCACTTTCCGACGGTGGTAATTTTTGAAGTTTAGCCCCTCGGAACAGAAGTGGGTAAAAAGTACGTCAGACAGCACCAACTCTGGGTTTCCGAGAGGGCGTGCATATAACCTCAACGGGTAAGAAGATCGTGAGGGCGTAAAATTGCGGGTTGGGGATGAGAGGATGAGGCAGGGATGTTGGGCGAGATTCAAGAGGTCAGAGAAGCTTACTGGAGTCGGGTAATCATTGAGCGCTAATTTCGCCGAGTCCCTTGGAACGCGAGGGTCGTCCAGCCAGCAAATCTTGGCCGCGATGGGCTGTAGCGCATGCAAGATCAGTCGGTGTGCAATTGTGCGTTGGCGGTAGAGGAATAGGAGCATGTACGGAGGGAGAAGGAAGCAACGAGAAGAGGCTGTCTGGGCCGTGGGTGCGGGCTCTGAGATCTTTTGAGGAGCAAAGGCTTGGGGAGTGGTGGGGGGGAGCGAAGCGTAAAAAAAGCGCGATGCGGCGCAGGGTCGACGAGTGCGAGAGTGAAGTCTCGAAGCTTAAGCTTAAAATCTTTAATTTAGGCCGGACGAGGCGTCTCGGGGACTGGCCACTCCAGTTGGCCCAGGGATCAATTTGGTAAATTTTGCGGCCCAGCTGCCGCCTAAAATATTCTTTTTCGCCTGCTATTTCAACTAACCTCCCCGGCACCCAAATACAGCATTCGAGTTGGCAAGCTACCATGCAATCCCGCATGCCCACAGCAACACACAACCTCTGCAGGACAACGCGACAATTCCTTGCGGCCGTTGAGCCAGGCTTACTCACGGAGGATATATGGATGATTCTGGGGTACGTGCGACGTGCTCGGATTCGCTCAGCAGGCGATTATGTGGGTGGACAAGGCCTGATAATCAGCAAGACACCCCCCGGGCTGACTCAAGGCCGTCGCGTCAACTTTCCCAGTCTCTTGGGGCCAAGGCTCGCGGCGCAGTCAGCGTAATAACCCCGTATCGTCTGCGGCGTACCGGTATAACGAGCCTTGCTGGTGTGTTCCTGAACAGGCGATACGATCCGGGGCTTGCTGGATTGACCGGATAGTCGAGGGTGGGTGTGTGGGCGATCTGTTTAGGGGGCCAACGCGTGCGCACAATGAATCTATCCCTGGAGCCAACCGAACAAACTTCAGCCAAGCTTCAGCCCAAACCTTAGCGACAGGCGTTCTCCCCCCACTTCGGCGTCATGATCGTGAGCATTACCGAGTTCAGTACCACAGTGCCGAGGCGCCGGGGTCTTGCCCTAGGAGAAGCTTCCTGTCAATCCAATCTGCTGACAAGCTTAGCTACAAAACCGCGGTGCCAATTCTTAGCAGGACTTTAACTGATTACCTCGCACCGCGCACATTCGGGTTCGGGGTCCTGGCCTCGCATTCCCTCGCTGCTATTTACCAACAACGCCCCCCTTGGATTGTCATGCTGCACCATTGCTCGACGCCGTAATCAACATTGCCTGGTATCAGGCTAGGTCACCTCGGGCATCACCCGCGGTCATCTCGGAAGCGTATTTCTAGCCTCGTCCTTCCAATCCACGCCGCATCCTCGCATCGAGCAAACACGGGGGAGAACTCGGACCAATATGGATGTGACCACGGGCATCACGAGATATTTAGGGTGCGGTGGCTGCTCTCGGCGTCTATCACGGAGTGGAGGGACGCGAGCTCGGCGTTCTTGGTAGCTTGGCGTCTAGTCAGGTAGGTTGGATTAAACTCGCTCAACCACACACCCTCTCCCGGCCGTCGTATCTCTCGCACCTCCGGGACCCGCTTGACGAAACCCCAAGAACTCCCCGGCCGACCAAGCCGGTGCTCAGGTATTCTCGCTTGAGGAGGGTAGAGCTCGTCAAGGATCAATGGTGATCTTTGCCACATCTTCACCTCTCTCTACCAAGTATGGCAAGTGTTGACATATTGACCTGTCTCCTCTTTACGTATACGGAGTCAGGAACACATGTCTTCTAGGTCGGACGAGGGCAACTCTAAAACTTACAAACCGCATGCCAAGCTGACTGAAACCCGAGCCTATTGACTCAGACCACCATTGGGTGAACCTTGTATGATCAACCGCTCCACCCTGCAGATGCCGCAACGACTCGCCGCGCCTTGTCCGAGGCAGCAGCTCTCTAGCAAGACCTGCTCCGAGAAGGCGTTGCGAAAAAGCATCCCAGGTGAGACAACTGCCGGTGCGGCGACACAGCATACAGCCTTCAGGCGTCTTGCTGCATTGCGGTCCTGATTAGATGTGCCACAGCGCCATTGATCGTTATTACCAAGCATCTACCCGGGCAATTGGCTCGCCCGAAGCGCCGTCTTACTGTACGATGTTACGTCTGGATTTCTGATTGCAATGCCCCAAGTGGGAAACAAGCAGCGGAACCAACGGATGAGATTTTGCGAGATTATTAGCGGCGGGCATGGCAGGAAAGGCGCCCGTTGGATAAGCTTGTCTTCTACGAGAATTAAGCATGAAGTTGCGCGCTGCGCTTATCCAAAGGGTAAGTAGGTTTGGGGATCTAAAGGACTTGTACGTAAGTGCGGTGCACGCCCGTCGGATAAATTGGCACTTAAGCTTACAGAGGAACCTGTACTTTCGACAAAAGACTTTTACCCAATCAAATCCACAGGGCCACGACGGCGGAATTAAAAGATATATCTTATGGTCTACCAGGATTCAGGTGTATCCGAAGCGCTCTCGTTTGACCATATGGACCCACCTGAAGATGAGCCACCTCCTGGTTGTGCCGCAATCCTGGATCACGTCAAGCTTCCACATCTGGCGTTCGGATTGCTTGATGAGAAAGTACATGATTACCGCCGCATCATCACTGTGCGCGGCGCTTGCGAGGTTCTGTGTCAAAGGGCAACAAGACCTGCATGGCTACCGACTAGGAACATAGTTCGTGATCAAGGTCTCTGCAAGTCTCCGACGTACAGTCTTACCCACTCAGGCAATTTAATGGTCCTTATGCGGCACGCACCTACTTCCCAAACTCGAAGTATCTCATCATGACGCCAGCAGGCAAACTCCGCGCTCTAGCCTGATACAAGATCGACACATTGAGCTCGCAAATTATACCCTCTTTGATTTCTCGGAGCGATGCGAATAAACCTTTTCACAATGTTGCCCTTTTATTCCTGATTTTTTAGTATTACTGATGCAACCCTTATTTCGGCCACGGTGTGTTTAGTGATCAGTCCGGTAGTCATTAGGCGAGAAGCAGTGTACGGTGGAGTGGGACAATTGACCAACTTTGCGCATTCAAGATTGACCGCGTCAGCTGGGCCCTTGTGCCGCCAGGCTGCCATGCGAGTACATGAACGAGCCCGTCATGGTATGATGTGGTGCGATGCGATGGAGATGGCAAATTTTCACGCCGATAATTTCTGCCATGCTCCATGCACAGGGGTAACAAAGACGGCTAACAGATCGTGTCTGCATTGTAAACGAACGCGGGTGACAGGGTCATGATCGTGGCACAACCTTAATAATCCGCCTGGTCTCGACGGCGATACTCGCTCTGGCTGCCAATCATGAGGACAACAATCCGACCGGGTTCGTTCTTTGCGAAGTTGGTTATCTTGGCGTCTGACCGAAAGGCTGACAGGCTCGGAAGAACATTCAACAGATCGAGGCCGTATCTCAGAATCGCGAGTCGCCGTCTTTGCCTCTCCCACCCGGCCGGCTTAGCCTGTACGAGACAGAGGCTCGGGTTGCAGCTCCTTCGGGTAATCCAAAAGGCCGCCTTAACGTAAAACCCGATAAGCATAATTCCCCACGAGGAAGCCAAAAGAAGCGCCAGAGGAAAATCCTGGTTGGGCTCGGCGAATAGGCCACTTGGCCCCTCTCGCACCAGCCTCTCTGGTTTGCACTTCGCCGTTCTATCCGCCCCCAGCCCCACTGAGTTGTTCGTTGTTTAACCAAATGAAATCCAGTAACATAACGACCAGATAACCGTAACATTACTGACCAATTACGCGAGTCTCGCCTGCTGACAGCAAATGTCATCACACGCCTGGTTATTCTTCCTAACCTGGTACAATTGTCGTTTTCGCGAATACTTGTTGAGCCGCACAGTGCGAAGCGTCTCGAGCCCTGTTCTATCAACGACCTGTCAGTCTGTATCGGGCCTTGCAACGAGCGGTCTTTTAAGAGTTTCCAAACGTCAAAAATTCCGGCTCTCCCTTATCCTTCTGTCTCACAAGCTGTCCCACCACTCTCTGCACATTGCTTGTCCCCCTAGGGACCAACAAACCGCCGAAAAGGCTCAGCCTGAGCCACCTGCGACACATCGATAGTCGGTATTCACAATGCGCCGTTATAGGCATGCACCTCGAGGCTCAGCAGACGCCGTCCAACTCTCGTGCCGCTCATCTGCCGCACTCCACCATGATCGGTCCGTCCGGCTGAAATAGCGAGCGGCAACGGGTGTTGAAGAAGAAATGCTAATAATTGATCCGGTGGTTTGGTGTGCCCAAAATAAAGCGTCTCGTTGCAAGCTGTTGGTCTCCATGAGTCGTATTCCTGAAACAGATAAGCCTTAGAAAGCTCCCCAACTACGGACCCGAAGCCGACAAGAGAACGAACATCTCTTAATTTACCCAGAAGAGTAAGTGGCCCTTCTGGGTGGTTCCTTTTGTCATCAATAGCGCCAACATTTCGCCCAACCTTGTTTGGCTCTTGCTGCACCGGATTGGCCGCTTCGTTTCAGCTGGAAGCTACGTTACTTACCAAATAGGTTTTGTGCCCCATTTGGGTCGCAGAGCTTGATTGGGCGATGCTCCCAATCTTGGCACAAGGTTCATTTCTCAGATGATCCAACGTTCGATATCATCATATCATCGTGCTTTGCCTTCAAGCTTGTCCGTCACAATCTACGAAATAGCTTACTAGTTAGGGTTCCTAAGCGGTATCTACATCGAGTCCCAAGGCTCCACGCTCGTTCTGTTCACTCCTACTATGACAAACCATTCTCAGCGAAGAGTCCATGTTTCGGTCGATATCGTTCTCGAAGTTATTTTCATCCATGAATCCCGGAGCTTCCGCCAGTAGATAGTGTGCCGCCTCTACATTTCTTTTCGCGCTGGCTCTCCATTGTTGTGCCTCTGCGATGTAGGTGGGATCGACTTTGCATGTGTTGGCGGCATTTCGACGTTCGGCGCGCCGTCGGTTGTTAGTCCTGTACAAGAAATCGTCTGCTATGCCGCGCCGTCCACCCAAAGTACCTTGTGCCACTTGTTGCAGCAATCACTGCCTTCCAGGCTTACGAGATGATCCTTGTAAAGATACAAACTTCGAGACGTCTGAGACAATCCCTGCACCACACTACACATGTTCGTTGCACAGGTTATAGACATTCCATCCCAGCCTTTCAAATTCGTTTCAAGCTCGCGCTCAGCTGGGGGGCCAAAATGAAGCTCCAACGACCTTGCTGGGATACTTCATGCCTTACGCTTCGATGATGAGGGAGATAGGAAGTGAGGGAAAGACCTGCCGCCTAACAAGTTCGGCACTGAATCGGGATGCAACCCGGAGCCAAGTGGGTGTTGTATCTTTCGGAGGCTGTCCATCGGCCGAAACGGAGGCGAGGCATCAAAGTCTTGGTCTCCGCTTCAATTTTTGGTACGTCAGGCACTACTTTTAGGATCCGTGTCTTTATACCAACTCTGTCTTCGTTTGAGATGTTCGTTAGCGTTGGCAAAATTTCCCTCTTTCACGATCAAGCTGCATCTTGAAGTCTGAATGGTGATTCTTATTCGGGATAGTCGTTCCAGGCTTCTGCCTTTGCACGCTGCATTTTGTGCAAAACTGTGCACAGTGCAGTTCTGTTAGCTTAATTCTCTAGTGTCGATGGCTCGGCCTCACGCCGATGGACCAACCCAATGACCCACGCCCCTCCGCCTCCCTCTCTCCTTCTTTGCAAGATATGTCATTCGTACACTCTAAATTCCGAGGGCGTTGTCTCACTCTGGGTCTTTTCTCGCTGCGGCTTCCAAGTGCAACGTACTGAAGGCTTTGCCCGAGAGCCGATCATACCCCTTCACCTACGACATCCAGCTTTGACAACACAGCATTCTGCCTTAGTCATCTGCCCAATAGGATGTTGCCAGAATACATGGACCGAGGTACTGCCAAAAGGTAGCTGAAACAAGATCTCGAATCTCATCCTCCCACTCCTCTCCAAGCCTTCCAGCCGTCGAGAAATACCACCCCAGCGTTAGCTACGGTCTCAGATGTCCTGTCAGCCTTAGCGAATAGTTCAAAACCAAGAAAAAAATTACCCCAAAGCCTGACAGCTGTGTTTGCGCCACTCAATGCACTTAGTCACGACCGTGGTCTCAAACTCCCCAAGACTCCCTTCCACCCCTTCCTCTCAGAGACAGGCTGTCATATCGCGACTCTAGTGAAGCGAGAATCCATTCTCTTTGCCTCGCGAACGCTAAATGATGAAGAAAATAGTCCACATATACCCAAGCGATGTCCCTTTCCTTGTTCTGGTCTACAACGCCAAGCAAGGGATATTAAAGCCTTTCTTTCTTAATAATACCACTTCATCTCACATGCAACCCCGTCAAGAATCTCCCCCTTCCACTTTCCAACCCCCCCAGACATTGTCTCGCAAAACTGACAATCCGTAACCCCCTTTCCATTCTCTCCGTACCCACCCTTCATAATGAAACGGGCACAAGCCTTCCCCATATAGTTCCGAGTAAAAGCAAACGAAACCAGCTTCCACGTACACCTTAGTAGAAGACCCACTCCTGAAATTTCCCCACGTGCTAGTCCCATAATCTCCCTCTCCTCCCCTCCTCGTCCTCTCTTTTTAAATTCTTCCCCCCTCAATCCATACAAACGATCTGAAACATTGCCGAGTGGCTCAACGTGCACGGCATCCGCTTCTGCTCCCATCCATTCCATTCACAATCCTAGGCATACCATCTGAAACCGTTTCCATCGAGGCTCAGGCTATAAGTATAGAGTGTGTCGTGTTTAAGAAGCAAACCTCCCGCGCGCCGACGGAGCTGCGTAGCTAAAAGGCGCGTTTTTATAGCTTCTGCAGAGTGAAGGGGGGAAGGGGGGGGATTTCGAGATTATACGTATACCTCAGGCTAGGTCTGTATGGTGGCGGTTCTTGGTAGAGGGTGCTGCGCGAGGTTAATGTCTACGAGGGTTGGTTGTAGATATGCCACTTTGATATCGTTACATGAATACAGTTTTGTTGATGACTAAAGGTTAAGTTTTTATTTAATTCTGCAAAGAACTAGCATGCCGGCCCCAGATTCGACGGGACTGGATAGATGTCATACCTCGGAACCCAGATATACGCCATAGACACAGCATCCTCTGGATTCAGCGAATCTAGCGCTATCGTTTTGCTATAGATAGTTAGGCCCCTACTTTTCTGCCTGACAATGGATGTACGTTACAGGAAAAGCGGAAGCACAAGCGTGGTGATCCCCCCCTCCCCACACTTAATTTCGTGAGCTTCCCGGCTTCGCGGCTTGCTTAGATCAAAAGTTTCACACTTTCAGAGATTTTCTTGAGAATTCTTCGATCCTAAAAAAAACAAAAAAGGCATTCCCGGCGAGACTCGAACTCGCAACCTTTGGATATCCATCTCCATTTTGCAACAGATAATCGTAGAAGTCAGAACGATAGTTAGTTAGAGCAATTAAAAAGGGAGGTAAGATATCCTACCCAACGCGCTACCATTGCGCTACGGGAACTGGTGTTGTGTTAAAAAGAAAGTTTTAATAAATTATATATAATTTATTTACAGTGATCCTTCGCCTGCTCGCAACATCCCGGCAGATCTTTCCGATTAGGCTTAGCTTATTTTAGTTGATAGGCTTATGTTATTCCTCTGTGGGCGCCTACAAGTTTATTTCCTTTCTTCTACTACCTTATTGTATTTCAAAGTGATGCACTGTACGTAGTCTAGAGTCATTGGTGATGTACCATGTGGCGAGTGGAGATGCGCTTTTTTCCCAGATATGCTGGACAAGAGCAACGGGAGTTATATACTCCACGTGCATGTTTCTAGACAATGCAGCCGTCTCTTCGTCTGATCTATATCAAAAACACCATATATGTATACCCACGCTATGCACAAAGAATACCACGTGTAGAGGCGAGAGAGGCCAGCCCACAGTCCATACACATTCCCCAGCAACCCTATGTCTTTCCCCTTCAAAGCCCCACCCTAGTCGCACCTCCCATCCCTCCACCCATCCTTCCACCTCTCCTTCCACCTCCCGCAGTCAAACTCCCCCTTCCCCAGCTTAACATTCACCTCATTGTGCGCCCGGCACATCCACTCCCCCAGCGCATCTTGGCCCTCGACCCTCGGCGCGTTGCCCGGTTTCGCCATCCACTCGCGGAAGTCGGCCGCACAGACCCAGCACGGGTAGAGGTAGGAGAACGAGTGGAGGAAGGAGACGGTCTGGGATCGGGTGGAGGGGGGGGCGACGGGGGGGTAGGTCGCGGCAAGGGTGTGGAGGAGGGTCCAGGTCGAGCGGCCGAGGGCGGAGACGTCGGGGGGGCAGTCGGGCGGTGGAGTTTCTTGGGAGGAGGTGGCGGTGGATGTGGAGAATGATTGAGAGGGGGTGGTTGTGGTGGGTGAAGAGGCGGATTTGGATTTGGTTAGCGAGCGCCAGGAGGCGAAGTCGGTGCAGCTGCGGCAGCTGGTAGGAAAATTTAGTAAGAGATCAGAAGGGAACCGGGGAGGAGCGGAGGGAGACGAACGGTTTGCCATCAGGACCGAGGACGACGCCTTTTGGGAGAGGCTTGGGTGGAGGGGCTACTGTTGTGGTCGTGGATTTGTCTGCATCTTGGGAGGAAGTGGAAGATTCGGTCATGGGACAGAAAGCTGGATCGGAGTACGTATCAGGAGGAATAATGCGGCAGGTTGTGAAGAGGACAGCCCACTGGTTAGAATGAATGGCTCGGTGCGTACCTAAATGCTTGCGCTTAAGCTTCACTTCAAGTGAAGCTCCAAAGAATTTAATGAAGCTTGAACGCAATCAACCGAGGATCTTCCGAGCATTCCGGCCTGGAATTCAACCGCCGACCTCAACTCCACCACTTTTTCATCTTCAATTGTTTTCTCCTCACGTTCTCCATAGAGCTTGCTACAAAGTTCTCAACGCGCTGCAGAAATGACGAAAAGGCGTAGAGCTTAGTGTTGCGGGCAATACCCGACTTTCGAGGTAGAACAGAGAGAATCTGCTCATCGCGTTACGACCAATATCTGGACCCCATCATTCTGGGAACAACGCCAATGCCGTTCTAGCTAACAAATGTCCTTGTTGCTTGCGAGGTACCGCCATGTGGGACCCTATCTCTTCGAAGAGGACTTTGCGCCAGTCTAGATAATGAAGCGAAGTACGTCGTTGCAAACCTAAGTCATCTAACGTTACGATGTGCGTATTCCGCATCGTCCCCCTCTAAACTTGGAAATTTACTTGGACAACGAATACCAAAAGTTTAGAATCGTATTTTTTCATTGGTGCTACCCGACTTGCCATTCATGGATTCATCACAGTGGTTAAGCCTGCTTATGCAACGGAATCCAATTGGCCCCTAAAGTGATGGAAGCTGGACTGCGGCTTGCGGCCAATTCCAAATTTCCATGAAGCTTTAGTGGCAAGCAGGAATTCCTCTCGCTCAAGCATACAATACTACAAGCGCCTATGAGAGTCTGGTTCTTACCTTCCAGGCATAATTTGCGCTGGTGTAATGTATTGCTTTACAGATCCTTTTTGTCCGCTCGTTGCATGTGGTCCGGACATGGAAGGCGAAGGGCCAAACTTCATGCACTGAGCTTAAGGAGACAAGAGAGTCGCGAACTCTGCCTTGACGATTTCCAACCAACATCAACGACTCCAGCGCGCCTTAGTGTTGCACGCATTTCACGAGATGTCTTAGCTCGTCTTTCATAATCATCATCTGTTTGTATTTCTCTAATCATTGTAAGAACACCAGATCATCCCAGGAACGAAAAGCTGCCATATTCTGTCTTTCACATTTGCTCGCGCTCCTTGTCAAATTCGTGATCGACTACCTTGGTTTCTCTAACCTAACTTACATAGGACGTGCTGGATCTGTATCATTACATGCGATAACCCCTCCAAAAACCTTCTCTTGCCTGAACGCCATCTTCGACCAATACTTTCCTGCTGGTTTAGGGCTATTTCTATTGAATCCCCCACACCGAGAACCATGCGTGTTGCCCTGCTCGTGACACTCACGCTACATAGTTTTGCATTTTGGTCTTGCAATGCGGCTAGTGTCTCAACAAGAACGCACAATGCCCCTGCTAAGGTTGCAAGAGCCGCCGCACCTTCATCAAGCGAGATCAGCAGTCAGGTCAGCTCCATACGAAACTGCCTAATCATTGACCACATGCAATTTTCATACGTACCTCCTAAGGATGGTTCGGGCGTTATGGACGAAGCATACATGAAAGAATTCTCCAAGCAATGGGCTGACTGGGGGGCAAGACGAGCCATGGACTGTCTGCAAAAACTTGGGCTATCCCCTAGCGCTGCTGCCGACATCATAAATGGAAAACAGCCGCCATCATGCGGAGGCTCTAATCACCGCAAGCGACGGCGTGGAACTAAACGAAACACAGGTAGGGATCGTAGTCTCGTAGGCACTATCGACGAGGGGAATCTCCCAATCGGCGGTACCCAAAACATACCAAATATCGGAAACAATAGGAGATATCGAGATGGAGTCCCCCTGTTGAAAGCTCGAGATGGGGCCACAAAAGATACTGAGGGCGTGCTTGTCGGAAAGATCAACAAAGTCCAAGTGACGACTGGACAGACTGCAGATTATGGGGTCACAGCAGACTGTGTCAGTATCGGCGAGTTGATTACCTGGGGCGGAGTCTTGTTCATGCAGCCAGATATCATTACCCACAGCCAGCAAGATTCTATGTGCGATGAGGCGGCGACTTTATATCGTGATGGAAACTACATGGATCCCAACTCCAATACAGCGACGTTTAAGCATACCACGAAGGCGGCTTACGTCAAAGAACTTGATTCCTGGGCTGTCATCTACGGGAATGAAACGACGATTGGCTTCCCTCTGAACGTATTTGAGAAAACATGGGGAGGCCGTGATAGTCTACATATGTAAGTCTCTGCGGCTCGCTCCGCCACCTCCCCATCCACCTGAACTACGTTTTTCTCAATATGCTTGTTCATCTTGTACATGCTCGTTTTCTTAACCTTTTCCCTCCAAATCTAGCAACCTCAAAGGGTGGCCCCTGCCCACCAATTTAGACCCCTCCACCGAAAAATCCTGGGCCAAAACTCTCTGTCTCCGCGCCATGAACGAGTTCTTCTCCCCCTCCGGCACGTGCATCTCCCAGATTCCTCTGGCACCACCAAGCTCGACAGACGCTTTCCCCGCCATCAAGCACGGCGTCGTCCATTTCACCACCGACGGAGCGCTCGCCCGCTACGACGCCCGCACCGGCGGCTGTCTAAACTGCGTGCTGTCCGTCAGCGTGGTGGCGCCGGACACAGAGCTTGAAAATGCGGTGATTGTGAGTCGCACTGGGAATGATGGTGATGACGATGAATGCGAGCCCGAGGCTGCTCCTGCTGGGTCGCCAACCACAGCCCATGGACCGTTTCAGGTGGATTTTAGCAAGAGTTCTTGGGTTCCGAAGCCGACGGATGATCCGTCCTTTGATATTCCGAAGACCGAAGGCCTGTGGGACATGTCACCCGGCTCGTGAGTCTTGTCTCGGTGGTCGAAAAAGATCTTTCCAGCGTTCTTTTCCCTCTCTTATTTCTTCTTTGTTACATCGGATGACTTTTTCCTCCTCCATCCCAAACCGCTCTCTGTTTCGGTCATCTCTACGCTGTTCTCTATCACAGAGAATTGAAGGTGAGACAATATTGACTCCCTTCGCGGTACTAGCACGGCGAGGACATGTCTCAATATCGACACCCACAAGCCGGCAAGCCAGCGGACCTGCACCACCCCACAACCCCCGGCTAATTCTCCTAATTCCCTACCGCCAGCCATTCACCAAAAGCCTCTCCCTTGCGCTGGAATGGATTCCCCAACCCGCAGACGATCAAGAAACTCCACAGTATCAGACTTCATCCTACCCTACCCTAATTTACCCTACCATACTCTACCTTACTCTGTTTTACTTTACTTTACTTTGCTTTACCCTACCCTACCCTGCCCTATCCATTACAGCCCCGCCCCCGGTTACCGAGCTTCACCACCACCCTCATCCTCACCCTCCAGTGATAGAGCCTGGGTCCCTTCCCTTTCCTTCCGCCACCATACATACGATATACTCACACCATCCATCACATTCCTCCCCTCTCACAAAAATATCTTGCACCACCCATCCATCCATCCATCTATCCTATCCCACAACTTCCAATCCCCCCCAAAAATGCCCGCACAACATTGAACCCACCTATCATATCATATTATTTTTTCATCGTCGGGCACAAAACTAGACCAGGACCCACGCGTCGTATGTCCCCAAATCCCAATACCAATGGAAGGGAGGGGGGAAGGGGAGAGAGATTCTCGGGGCTTGGTCTGGCCTAGTCAGTTTTTCATCTAAACGTTGGATAAGCAATAACAAGCAAGAATAACAAACCCTTGTCTCCGCAGATATTTCACCGAAGTCGGGATTTAGGAGTCATGCATTTCATTCGATGACTATTTCGTTTTGGATCATATTTTTACTCCTACAGATGTAGACCAAGGTCCTTTGACTAGCATCAGTACCTAATCGTCATCGATGGGGAACAATTCGTTAGAGAAGAGGGCATACCAAGACAAAATGCTTTGTTACCTGGTCTATGCATTTTGATTGTATAAATGTCACGATAACACAGCCTCCAGCGACTCGAGCGATTCGTTAGTATAATTTCCCCACAATGACTTTATGGTCTTTGCCTTGCGAATAGTTTGACCCAAGGATCATCTGAACTCCTCCTCCTTTAGGTTCGTTGTCTTCTCCTGAGAGGGGCTATCACCACTCCATTGACTCGAGCCCTTGAACGAGTCAGGCACACGAATCCGGATGCGAACAGGCTGTCCCAGCATTTGAGTAATCTTTGATTCCGCCAGAAGTATTGTTTCAGCAGGCTGGAGAAACCTCTTGTTGGTGGTGGTGGTTGGGATTGCAGAGCCAACGCCACCAGATCCGTCAGGGAGCTCCAAGCCGTCGACCTCTCCCTCGTGGAAAAAAAAAGCACCCAAACACTGTGCCCTAGTGCGACAGCAGCATGCAGAAATAAGACAACAAGGCCAAGAGAGTACGGCGCGCTGATGGCTCGGTAGCCCAGGCCGGCCACCGTGGTGGACCAGTGCATCTCGGTGATCTCGCTAGGATTATTGCCATCGTGGTCGTAGTCGTACGCAAAGGGGAGGACATAGTCGCCGGCGAGGATTGAGTCGTAGGCCGCCTCCGGCACCAGCTTCGGTTCGTACACCCCATCGTCCGGATCCGAAGCTACGGGCCACAGGTCCGATGTCTTGTTGGCAAGACCGCCATTCTTCTCAAAGCCCACTCGCGACATGCCGTCTGCGATGATGGCCGAGACGACTGCGGTGATAGTGTTTTCAGCGACTTTCAAGTTGCCCATGAATCCAGTACTGTTGTCGGCTCCTATTTGGGTCAACATATACGATAGACTGTTCCAAGCGCCGTCGGAGACGTTTCCGAATCTAGGTGTGAGAGTGTTGAGCCAGTCTCGCTTCAGGCGCACAGAACGTCCCATGTCCCCGTAAAAGTCGGGAAAGGTGATCGGATTTGCCCAGACTACCGGATGGTCTGCTTCGTATGTGACGCGGCCTCCACTCCCGAAGCCTCCTGTCCCTGAGATTTTCGCAGGGAGCCAGCGTGCGTCAATAGAGCAGCTAGCCAGTGTACCCATTGTGTCGTTCGGGCTTGGAATTTGAACGTCGAGGTAGACGCTTGACCGACCTGTGACATTATCGCCATTGACAGAAGTTCCTATCGGCTCTTCGTCTGGGGTCTCTAGCCATATTGATAATATACGGGAAGATCGAGATGGAGGATTAGTCGAGTTGAACCTGTAACGTTCTCCCATAGTAACTGGCTTTCCGTTCAGAGGTTATAGCAGGTAGTATGTCTGGGAAGGATCAGTAACTTGTATTTACTATCAGTGAAGGACTAATATCCTCCTCTCACCTCGTTAATCACACTGGCAAAAGTTATGGACGAGTTAAGAAAGCAGTTCGTTCTAACCATCGGGATTTGGCTGGGCATTGTCATCACGTTGCCGCCTCGATTCCGGTATCACAAATTTACAAATCTCTGCAGCGTTCCAGGTTGTGCGCTCGGGGCGTTGAACATTGCATTATACCAAATCTCAGACAAGACTTCGGAGTAGAGACACGTTGGCACATGGACCGCGTACGCATATTCTCCTCGCATTTGCATATTTCTCTCGACCAAGCCATCGTTTATAAGCATTGCGTCCTCGCCACGCGCATAATGGGTAGACGTAATGAATTGAAGTATGTTCGAGTAGCCCATTCAGATGCAACTTGACATGTTTAGCAGCTGCAAGTTCAATATGCTTTCGGTGGCAGACTGGCAATGACCACCTCCAACGGACTTGCCATCAAGTTGGGACGGCCAGATTGATTGATTTTTTCCCACAAGGAAGAATTTCGCGGCACCTGCGGGCCAATCATCGTACGTTTCAGGCCGCATCAAGAGTGCAGAGGCTGGACCGGCCAGCAAAGCGAGGATGCTACACACAATTATGAGAAGACCAATACCGATTGCCTTTCTCCTAGGTAGTCCAGTAATGCCACGATGAAAGTCTGGCGAGACAAGAAATGTGGCATCGCCGAAACGCGTCGTGGCTGTCAAGATGCCTAGGGGCAGCCCAGAGGAACTCCTCAAGAGCTCACACCTCAGCGTATCCATCAATACAGTTCCTAGAGAAGCAATGATGCATAGTTCCTATTTCTTGGCATCAGCATAAAAAGTCCACGTAGGAGCAGCTAAGACGAGAAGTGTCCTGTACTTGAGCTTTGATAGGAAACTCACGTAGAGCTTAGCAGCAATTTGAAGAGCGAGGTTGTCAAATCCCTGCCATTTTCCACCGCTAGACCCTAGATACTGGCTTCCCATGTAGTAAGTAGCGCAATTCAGAGCAGTAAGGACAATGGTGGCGAGGAGAGCAGGTAAATGGACAGCGCACTTCAGCAGCCCTCGCCATCGACCTGTGTGAATAATGACTTTAGGAGCCTCGACTTCGGTGCCTTTCCAAAGGTAGCGTATGTGACTAGCTAATGTAACAAATGAAACAAACAATCTTGCGCAGCTCGCTTCACAAAATATCCGTAAACGTCGTAGATAGTGTCGAAGTTTAAACGCCGGCGTGGGTCCCTGATCCAGACGTCGCAGGCTGCCTTCTTGCGGATGCGGCTGCTGTCACGGAAAACCAAGATGTGCAGAAAAAGCATTTGACAGATTCAGGAAGAAGGGAGGCCACAGTTCGCAAGGCAGGTGGCAAGAATTGCGCTTTACAATAAGAACTGCTCGTATTTTTGGCTAAGCTACGCCATGTCGGCATTGTCGCAGCCTCGCAGGCTGAAATTGTCCATTGTAAGCCGTTAAGATGGGCTTCCCAGTAAGTCGTTGCTCGGCTAGTAATGCGAAGCAACCCGACTCGTTACTTCATCAAATAATAATATGCTCTTTCTTGTTGCGTCATTCAATCTCGAAGTACCGGTGCCCTTCCGCTGTAATAATGGTAGGATCGATCAAAACCAAGCTGCTCCTTGTTGAACTAGAGAAATTCGAGTACTAGAGACGCGAATCGTAACCCTTCTTGATTAATATCGAATGGAGTGGATGCGATGCCACCTAATCGGTCGAAATTCAATACAGTAAACCCTCGATACAAGCAATCGATTGCGTGTACAATCCAAAGTCTTGGAGAGCTTTAAAAAATCACTTCAGAATCTCATCGACTTTTTTATCCTCTGAAATATAATCCTGGAGGTCGTTGAGTAGTTTTAACCAAATTTTATATCTATGAGAAAGAAGAATTACCTCTGGAAGCTGTTGCTAGAGGGTTTACTGTAATCGTACGAGACATCCGTAAAGGGAGGCTCACCCCGCCCCCACTTCTCGCGAAGAAACGCGGCGGAGGCTACGTAAGGTAGGCGGCAGCTTTTTGCCTAGGGAACTACAGTAAACCCTCGATACAGGCAAACGATCGCGTGCACAATTCAAAGTCCGATCGGAGCTCTAAAAAATCGCTCTTGAATTACACCGGCTTTTCTTTTCTCTGAAATACCACCCTGGAGGTCGTTGAGTAGTTTTAATGAATTCTAATGTCTATGAGAAAGAAGAACCTTCTTAAGCGTCAATCTTCCGGAAAGCCCTCGGAAACCCGACGACATCTCTCACGTTCTTCACGCCTGCTAGATACGCTATGAGCCTCTCGAATCCGAGCCCGAACCCGCCATGCGGCGCGCTGCCGTAGCGGCGGAGGTCGATGTACCATTTCAGGGGATTTTGATCGAGCGTTTCATGGGGGAGGAGGTGGGGTAATCTTGAGTGCTTTTCCGCTGGAATTTGGGCGCTTGATTGGTGGTGTGCCTGGAGATTTGGGGAGGACACATCTGAGAGAGGTGCTGAGGAGGATGTTTGAAAGGTAGAAGGGTCCTGAGATTGGATCATGCCCGCGCCGCGCATGTTTTCGAGAAGCTTGTCCAGGCGGTGTTCTCTGAGCGAGCCGCCGACGACTTCGGCCATGCCGGCGGGGAGGAGGAGGTCGAAGTTCGACACTGTTTCTTTGCCTTCAGTGGAATCGTTGGAGGGTAGCATGTAGAAGGGCTTGAGGGCCTTTGGGTACTCTGTGACAAAGACTGGCGCGCCGAGCCCGATTTCGCTCGCCAGGTAGTTCTCGTGTTCGAGTTGTAAGCCGCTGCCCCATTCTACCTTGTAGATGAAGAGGTTGGGGTTCGATTTCGCGGCTTCTTGGAGTAGGGTGATGGCGTCGGAATAGGTAACACTGGGCCAAGGGGTGGAGCGGTCAAGGTCATTCCACCTGGCTTGGAGGTCGACATCCGATCCGTGAGTTTCATCTTCGTCGGAGAAGGGTCGTTTGTAACTGAGGAACTCTTGACCAACGGCCGTTTGTTTTAGGTCGCGGACCAAGCTTCGAATCATGTTTTCTGTCAAGTCCATTAAGGCGCGAAGAGAGTCGAGATGTTGGGCTTCGACTTCAAGCATCCAGAACTCGGACAAGTGGCGAGGTGTATCACTAGTCTCAGCTCGAAAGGAGGGTGTCAATGTCCAGACACTGCCAAGGGAGGCGGCATACGCTTCGAGGTGTAGTTGAGTTGAGACAGTCAGGTACGCCGGATCTCGAAAGAAAAACTGTTGTCCTTCTTGTCCCTTCTCTTCGGACATTTCTGGCTCTAGCGGAGCATCCCGTGGCGTCACACTGAAAACCTCGCCGGCGCCCTCGCAGTCGGAAGATGTCAGAAGAGGCGGTTGGATCTGCGAGAACGGGCCAAGGTCATGATCCTCATGGAAGTATCGTGAGAGCAGAAAGCTGCATTCTGATCGCAGGCGGGTGACAAGTGAAGCAAAAGGCGTGCGTAGACGTAGATGCGGGATCGAACGTAGAAATGCCGGTGTTTGGTACTTCTTCTGAAGAGGATAGGTCTACTTTGAACGTTAACGAAAGCGTGGCTCAAGGGACAGTAGCAGCGTACCTTTGAGTCAGCATCACCAAGGAGTTTGACCTCATCCACCTTCAGCTCATTTTCCTGACCCTGTCCAGGCGAAAGTTCCCATTTACCACTAACCTCCACAGCAGCGCCGGTTGTGAGTTCATCAGCTTGCTGCGGGGTAAGAATCGCCTGCAGCGGTCTCACTGTTGACCCATCTGTGATGTGTGCAAAGGCCCATTTCTTCTGCTTTCGGACGGACTGTATCAGTCCCTTCACTATCACACTGTTCGTGCCCTTGGGGGTGGAATTGTCTCGACTGGCGTCTTGGTCAAGAAGCTTGCAGCACCGCGTGTGGGTTCTCGCTGCTCTTGGACCTCCATTATAGATAGATTGAGACTTCAAGCGACGGGTAGTTGGATATAAATGTCGTCTTTGGGCTCGCCATAGCATGGTTCCCTTGCGAGGGATCGTAAATTAAATCTGGGTAAGGTATCTGAGCGTTTGGGAATGCGGAGACTGAAATTTTGGAGAAGCTTAAAAAGGCTTAGCTTGAGACTTCTACAGTAAACCCTCGATATAAGCAAACAACTTCCACAAAACTCTATTTTGTCACAGAGATGTAAGATTGAGTGAAAACGACTCGACGACCTCCAAAGTGACATTTTACAAAATAAAATGTGCGTTGAAACGATGAGAGTGATTCCTTAGAGTTCCCAACGGCCTTGACCATACTCGCGATTGGTTGCTTATATCGAGAGTTTACTGTATCAAGGTTACCCAGGCTGCCAGGCTCAAATTTCTCACCTTCCGACCCAACAGATGCCGTAGCCCCCGTCAATAAACAAAACCATTCGACAAGAGGTCCTCAGTATCACGAATGTAAATTTTCGTGGAAACAACCAGACGACCTCCAGCAATAATAGTCACTGAAGAGGATACGCGCTGAGACTTAAGAAGAGCAGTTCTCACAGCTCTCTAGATAGGGTTTTTACGTAATCTCCGTAGTGAGCTGGTCCAGCTGTCTTACCACGGCAATTTTACAATGTACCTACGTACTCCTTCTTGGTAATGAAAAGGTGCGGCCTCGACGGAGCACCTCTCCACGTAGACCATATCTCCCCGAAGAAGATGTGCAGGCTGTTCCTAAATTTGCCATTTACAGGTTTACCTTTGAATTCACTTAGGGCCTTTCAATATTAGGTAATGGAACGACGTCGACAACCGAGCAAAAACTTTAGTGTCAAAGTCAAAGTATTATTAAAACTTTGTTTACCTAGATTATCAACCCATCCCTTCCATGATGCATCTCGGAATTGCTGTTATCACATACAAAAGTACTGGCTTCGCAATGGCCAGCCTCAGAAAAGAAGACTACCTCACCACACCGCACCACTTTTTGATCAATCGCCCCTCCCATACCTCGAACTGCACTGCTAGAAACGAATCTCCTGAAGACCACCAACTTCACAGTGGTCCGTGCGCTCCCAACACTCTAACCGATCCCCGGTCTGAGTTCCTTTCTAGTGGGGGTGATTGATGCGGAATAGGCCTGCCGAACAAGTATTGTTGAACCACGACATTGCAATGCTATCAACGAACCAGTTGACTGCTTTTCCGTTCACGGTTGCCGTCATACCGATGGAAGAGACACCTGTGAATGTGTTGCCGAATTCAATCCTCGCTAGATGACAATTCCGGAAATCTTGACAACCAGGAATTTGGAACCCCAACGCTATGTACTCCTGCTCAGTCTCTGTGACGCTGTTATACTTATATCCTCTGACACGGAAGTCACAATTGACAGCGGCTTGACTGTTGTTGCAGCCGACGTACGCGGAGAAAACGTTCAGCCAGAAGATGTCGCTTGGAGCATGAATACCGGCGCCAAAAGCACCTTCAGGTACGAGTCCTGCATCGGGAGAGTTGGTGTTGGAGCTGTTCGTGGAGTCGACGTTGATGAACTCGGCGAGTTGAGGACCAGCTTGAGGCGGGAATGGTTCATTCGGAGGTGGAACGTACGACCAACCATCAGAGAAGTAGAGATGGTCGTGAGGATTGAAAATTGGAGGGAAAGGGGCAGTGTCGTTGTTCTGAGGGGAAAATTTCGGAAGATCGTCGAACTAAGCAATGTCAGCTTATGGAGTCCGGCCTTTTTATTGCTTACCCCAAGGACCCAGTTTCCGGAAATTCCGCAGGAAGTTGTCGGAGCTGCCGCTGGGCTTGTGGAAGAAATGTTCATGACACTCTCAGTGGAGGTAGTAGTTACAGGAGGCAATGTGCTCGTCACTATTGGCGGCTCTGCGTCACATGTTAGACATGTTTCCAGGGGAGTTATGCACGATACGTATTGACTCACCTGTGAATGACGTCTTGATGACGCTGAAGGTGCTAGTAAGTCCATTGTAAGTATTAATGAATGTCACAGTCTGCCCATTGATGGTCGCTGTCACAGTCGCTCCGACTTGGCGTTTGAAAATCTTGGGGAAAGTGCCTGAAGCAATTGACGAATGAAAGGGGGCTCCATACATAGCAGTGGTTGAATTTAGCAGCGGAGGACTGGTGTGGGTTTTTATTGACGGCACTGCGGAAGTTTGGGCGTAGCCAGACCGCGACGATGCGGCTATGGCTTGGGAGCTTGCTGTTGCCGTAGTATTAAACCAGCTCCAAGTCGAGGACAATTTCGGGGTATTGCTGGGTTTGACTGTTTGAGTAGTCTTCTTAGTGGCAATTATAGTTGTGGTATTTGTGACCAGTGGCTCCGGCGAAACCGTCACCGTCGTAGTACCAACGACAAGACTGGCGGTAGAGGGCGGGATATAACCACCGACCCAGCTGGTTGTACCATTCGATGCGACAAAGGAGTAAACCGTGTCAGTTGATGCCTTAGTGGCTTGGGCAACCGGAATGACCTCGGTATATGTGAAGTGGTAGGCAGTTGTGGTCCGGATTGAGGTGGTTGTCGCAGTCGGGTTGGACGGTGCGAGCTCTGACGAGGCCGAGGCTGCAATTTCGTCGACGGAGACGGCAGATGAGATGGACGATGCAATTTGGGATGAGTTTTCCAAGGCCAGGGTTACGGTATTAGCTGAAACAGTCTGGGTGATTGTTACAGTTGCCGTGGCACCGCAATCATTGCGCCTATTTTGTCAAAAAGGTTAGCAGGTATGGCTATGCTGGGAAAAGGTAAGAGCAAAGGCCGATTTTGGGAGGCGTATTGCAATTAAATGACTTCGGTATCTGGTGAGTCTGGTTGCAAATTCTGGAAGAGCCCTTTGTGACATTTCTAGAGTCATCTTCTTTCTCACCCCCAGGTCTCCATGGGCAATGAAAGTGGCGGGCTAGCACTAATTCTAGTGCCAGGAAAATATCGAATAACGAGAATCCGGGGTCAAAACTCACTTGAAGTTGGCCAGGCGATGAGCAAAATCAGGACCAACAGCTGCTGCTTGGGCGAGGGAGCTATAGCTCAGAACACTGGCGGCAGTGACGGCAAAGACGCGCATCTTGAGGCGAAGGGCTTGAAAACGAGAGACTGGTCTATTTAGAGAAAAGGGATGGACAGTTGAATTTAAGGAATGGCAGAAAGGCAAAAGTGGGAACGAATGTTGGTCGGAGGGTGGAAGTTCGAAAAGCCAACAGTGGGTGCGGCGACAGGAAGAAAACACTACACAGGCGAGAAGTGATGAGAGGCCGAGGTGAATGGGCTGCCAAGACATCACATCGTAATCAAACCAAGTTGCAACAGGGGAAGGTGCGCGTGGTGGGAGAAGGCACGGCGGCCTTCACTGCACTCGATGCCAGAAACACCGCCGAACCCTCACATTTCCCCAACGCAGTTAGAGTACACACCACACAGCCCAGCATCTTCATGTAATGGAGGACGTCCAAGCACCGAACTGTCCCAAAGCGTCTTCATTAGCTACCAATCCACAATGACCGTTGGTCCTCCAATTTGATGGGCATCTCTGCAGAGGCGAATCGATATCTTGGATCGAAAGGCCCGCATTCTGGCGCTGCTAGATCTTCCCATGCGCGTGCCCTACTACCGCGGGTACCTGCTGTTCGGAGAATTTGCACCTCCTGCGAAGCTGGTTGACGTTTCACGCCTCCGTAGCGGAAGCGGCCTCCTGCAACCTCTGACCGCCTTTTAAATGCCCTGCCCACGTTGCACGACAGCTTGATACGTGCAACATATGTCCATGTCCTGCAGGATCCCCGGCAACTTTCAACATAGATTTACCAGTGAACTATCCTTGATGTCTTGGTGGGAAAATCGAGGTATATACATGTTGAGTAAGGTGAACACTCTTCATAAGCAACAGCTTCCGAGAAGATACGTGTAAAATTTGAGTAAAGTTGCTTGACAGCCTCCATAGTAACATTTTGTGGAAGAGAATACACGCTGAGACTCAAGTGCTTCCTCGGAGCTCATCAGGGCTTTGAATTATGTCCCCGACCGGTTGCTTATGTGGAAGGTTCATTTCACGCCGAATAAGACATGGTCATGAGTATCTTGAAGATTCATTCGGTTGTCTGGAACGCAGTTCCGAGGGACTTCAAGCTCCAGTGCATTCGCGTAATCTTCAGGACCACATAAGCCAGAAGCCGGTAAATGACGGTGCATACCCCGAGAGCAATAATATTGAGGCCAGCATTTGTCTGCAGGTTGTAAAGCTGGAGGACTTGGGCACCGTTGTCAATAGGGCAATGCCCGTTTGGTAATCTCTCGTCCGCGGAACAAGTAAACCGAATGTCCTCCATTGCATATGGTACGACATTGGCGATGCTGTATTTGATGGGAGACAAATGATTTAGTGCTTGTAGGAAAGACGGAACATTCAGGCTCATGATTCCTCCCAAGACGGTCGCCAAGCTGAGCAAGATCGAAATAATCTGCACAGCGAATCCGGCATGAGAAAAAAATGTGTTGAACAATATCCCAAGGCTCTCGCCGCAATTGACAATGCAGAAGCTGTTGAACGCAAGGATGAAGATCATCTGCACCGTCCGTTGCAAGTTAATGGCATATGCCCCAAGGATGCCGAAGAGTATTGAGGCAATGATCTCAAAGGGGATCTCCAGCAGCGTGTAGGACAGCAGGAAGACCTCCACGGAATATGCTCCGTCGTCTTGCTCCCTGTAAAAAACGTCCCGCTCGTTTGGGTAGATGCCGATATTCTGCAACATGCCCACAAAATAAAGGGCAGCGATCTCTTGGACATAGCCCATTCGTGATTGAACGGCCCGATAGTCGGTTTTCAAGGGCGCAAAAAACAAAGCAAGAATGATACCCATAGACGTGATTTGTGCAATACGAGCCGTCAAGATGGCGGGTAGCCGACGAAGATTAATACTCGAGCGGTGCAAAACGAGTGGAAACGTCACACGAAAAGGATTCATTTGGCGCCGCAGGCTACCCAACTCAGCGGGCGTGGCGATGCTGGATGTCTCCCTCGCAACCACACCATCGTTGCTGCTCCAGCTCATGATGAGCGAGCGGACCTTCTCTCGACTGACAGCTTCTCTTGTCGCGTGTTGGAGATCCACTGTGACAAGATCAAGAGCAAAATCTGCCGGATTAGTCGCTTCCGGGCATTCATGCCCTAAGCTCTGAAAGTAGGAAAGCATTCGATCGGCCTTTCCGGTATATACTGGAAAGCCGCCCCTTGCCAGAAGCAAAACATTCCCGAATCTCGAGAACAGGTCAGATCTGGCTTGGTGGACCGTAAGAATGATCGTGCGACCCTCGCTCGCCATCTTTTGGAGCACGTCCATAATAGATGATGCAGTGAAAGCGTCGAGGCCAGAGGTCGGCTCGTCAAGTAACAAAATCTTGGGGTCTGTGAGGATTTGGATAGCAATAGAGACTCGACGCTTCTCGCCTCCGCTAATGCCTTTAGTCAAGTTATCTCCGACAATGTTGTTCGCTACACCCTTCAAGCCAAGCTTAATGAGTATGTCATCGGCTTTTCCAATTTTTTCGGACGCGGGCATCCATTTTGGAAGGCGAAGCCTTGCAGCAAACCGAAGTGTTTCTTTCACTGTCAGAGAGGCCACCAGCGCGTCATCATCCTGAACAACGAACGATGTTAGTGATCGCACTACGCTCTCGGACGGTACAGCCTCGTTGAATAGCATCCTCCCTTTAGATTGATATTCTGTACCGACGGTGCTATGGAGCCTGTGTGCCATAGAATGGAGTAGAGATGTTTTACCGCTCCCCGACGGACCCATTATAATATTCAAGGTTCCAGATTCGAAGACTGTTGAGACCGGTTGAAGTATTGATAAAGTCATAGGTCGTCGCCGGAGCATGTTGTGCTTGCAGATGTCCAGCGCATAGCCGTCGAGTCTCACATTCACCGTACGAGTCTCTTCAGCTGAGCGGGCTTTAATCTTTTCTTTTCCAGCCGCATGATCTACTTCATCACCTTTGCGGGCTTTTGCAAGATCAATTTCGACTCTCCAGAATTGTAGAAGAATCGCAGCCAACAAGTAGAACCCAACCGCGAACCCTAAAAGGATTATTGGAGGCTTCCAAAGGCTGGACTGGAAGCCAAGGCTATCAAGGATGAAGCGTCCAGTGTACTCCTTGCATCTTGAATCACTTGGATCGCGTGAGTAAGGGCAGTCATAGAAAGCGCCGTACGTTCCTCCATTTGGTGTGATAAACTCGTTGACTGCGAGCCCAGTGAAACCCCAGAATAAGTAAGCGGCATATTTAAGCCACCGAGTATACACGGGAATCTGTTGAGAATTGATGAAATATCCACATGCCATACTTTGCAGTGTGTATGCTAGATTGGCGACAAGACTGGAGCCGGCGAATTCTCTTGAGACGCTGACGCAAAGTGTAGCGAGACAAACCGCGATATAGTGGGTCAACAGCGTAATCCCAAAAAAGTAAAAGAATTGGGCGACGTCCGGGTCAAAGCCGACCATAAAATAGAAGATCACTGTGAAGATTACAGGTACTGGCAAATCTTCAAGGAGAAACCTGGCCAGCCTCCTGCTCGTTAGAAACGCGCCAACTGTGACAACGCACTCATTTCTTTCTCTGTCGAAAACTTGGATGTCTAGTGTAAGTCTCCAACATTCATAGATTAGAATAAGGTACCCTTGGAGTGAAGACGCAGTATATAGTGCGCCTTGCCGAGAGCGAATCCCTGACAGTAGTCAGTATCCTCTCCACGTAGACAGAAACTTAATACCTTGAAGAGAGCGGTCAAGGTTCAGGAAAATCCATCCAGTTAATACTCCCATCCCGATCGCTTCGAAAAGACTTCCAGCTAGTCCCATGGGATCTCTGATCGTCACGCGCAGAGTTCGCACAGTCAGCACAGCCATCTGCCGAGAATACGGGACACTGCGATTCTTGACAACGGTATCTTGATTCTCAATCGGGCTGCTTTCGTCAGGCCCAGGCATCTCTTTTTCACCGAGAACATGCTTTTGGTATTCATCTTCCCATGCTGCCGCCAAGGACTCGACCCTTGCCGTCGAAGCATTTTCTGCATCTTCAGACCTGTTGTCGACAGCCGCAAGGTCGATCAAGTACTCGGCAGGATTCACAAGAGGAGGAATGTCAAAACATTGATCCTTGAAGTACGGTAACGCTTCTTTCGTCGAGCCACTATAGAGTAAAGATCCGCGGCTAAGCAAGACGACATTATCCAGTAGCCGCCAGATTTCTGAGCGAGGCTGATGGACCGACACTATGATTGTTCTGCCTTTTCGAGCAAGATCTTTCAAAGTTCGTATGATTTGCAAGGCACTAGTAGCGTCGAGACCTGCATTTTGATCAGTAGAAGCTCCTAGAAGATATCCAAATAAATTATACCAGTGGTTGGTTCATCAAGAAAGAGAACACTGGGATTGGCAAGGAGCTGTACTCCGATCGATACTCGCCTATAATGCGCGGTCAGTCTCTGGAGGTCAATGTTGAAGGATGTCAATCTAATATCAGACCTCTTCTCGCCTCCGCTGCACCCTCTATGCACGCTGTTCCCTATCCTAGTATTTGCACATTCTTTCAAACTCAACTCCAGAATGACCCTCTCTACAATGTCCCTCCTCTGCTCCCTCGTCACTGGTGGTGGCAGTCTCAGATCGGCTGCGTACCTCAGCGTTTCTCGGACGGTCAATGTTGGTAGTAATACGTCCTGCTGCATCACATAGGCACTCCTCACACTTCGAAGATACGGGCTTCCATTGAATGATTTGGAACCGGTCGCTTTGAAAATGCCGCCGCTCATCCGCTCGGCGACGACATTGAGCAGAGTCGTTTTCCCGGAGCCGGAGCCACCAATAACGGCGGAAAGAGTTCCCGACAGGAAGTTGGCGGAGATATTCGCAAGCACATCTTTCTGAATGATTGCTTCCTTGGTTTTTGGGTGCACCTTGGGCCGCAGGAAGGATTTGAAGTGTTCGAATTCTGATTTGAAGGTTGAGATCGTAACGTTAAGGTTTCGTACCTGAACGTCCACACGCTGTACTGCACTAAGCGCAAGGTCTGCGTCTTCATGCCTTGCAGTAGTTGACGAGGGTGTTGTTGATCTGGCTCTTCGAGGTACTTCTGGCTCGTCCACAGTGACTTCCCTGTCCATCTCTATTTCCTTCGCCATTTCTGCGGCGATGTTGGAGCCGCTAGTCGCACTTTCCATTTCAAATGTCTTCCACTGCTCGACTTCGCATCTTTTACGGCCTGTGTGTTGGAGGGCCGCTGGATGTTCGCCATTGAGAGTCCGAGTAGCCTTGTCAAGTATAATTTAGAAGATTTTGGTGGCAGCATTCGGAAGATCTCTTAGATTCTAAGGGTGTGCTGCGGCTAGCTTTACCGAGCAGTTGCAAGTGTAATTGACGTGGGTCTGTTAACGCATAAGCTGTTGGCATTCAAACATTAGGTACGAAAGCAGTTGGGATCTCCGAAGCTCGGGAGGGAGGATTGACCGCTAATGGTTTCGCCTCGAGGGCCGCTAGAGTAGAGGCGGGGGTCACGCCATTCGGTTAGATCTCCAGGTGCACGCGGATGGCTAAAACTACATTGTTGATAACCGGTGCATTTCAAGTACTTTGGATTTTCTTTTTTTCTGGGGGCAGATATGCAAAGTGAAGCGGGATGCTTTATCCGCTACCCGCGATCGGCATCTGAAGGCCACTTGCTCGAACGTGCCACAATAAGCCATTGCACAAATTCCTACAGCGGCATTCACGTGACACTACCCGCAAGTTGCAGGACCTTCTACAGCGAAGCAAGTCCACAGCCTTCTCAGGGAAAGCAAAATGAAGTCAATTCCCAATTTGCATGTTGTTCTTGTGGACGTTGAAGGCTCCAAAACCTAAAGCTGAATAGCAAAATAACACACAAGAAGGATACAAGGCGAAGGCACTAGATCCCCGTGTCCTGCAACACTCGCTTAAATCCAAGGCAACAATTACTGGAGTTTCACCGATTCAAACATGCCCTCCAAAGCATACATAGTAGCCGCTTCCTACAGCGCCATAGCAGCGAAAAGTCGTACCATATGAGTAGTGAAAGGGGTATTTCCTTTACAGGTAGAAACATTGAATTCAAGGCCTGAAACTCCGCGCCAATACCAGCAAAGTTCCACCTCACAGAAATGCGCTGAAGATAGAAATCCAAAATGCCTCCGTAAGTGGGGTATCGTTTCGAATCTAAAGTCAGAAAAGTAACGGTGAGAGAAATTCGTAGCTTCGTTACTTCATTCCAATCTACCCTCTTTGGGATAGTGTAGGGATATCGGAGAGCGGCGAAAGAAAAAGTCTCTGGACATCGCTTATCGCAGTGGCGCCTTGCTCAGGTACTGAGGTGAAGATGTTGATGAACATGGCTTGGAGATTGCGGAAAGTGAGGGACACAGCGACCATGAAGCTCATCGTGCGGCAGTTGCAGCCTTTTCTTCACTCGTAGCAACCGCGACAAGAGCCTCTAACCGCCCCATGTCGCTAGCTGGTGGGCCTCTCGGATTGAAATACGTTGACTGAGGAGCTGGTCGACTTGGCAAAGGATACTCGCCTCGTCCACTTGGCCGTGGCGTACATTCCTGGTCATTGTTTAGCACCTCTGATTGGCGGTGGTTGGTAAAGCTACTCACGTTCGAGGGACCTTCTGCAGATAGTTGGGGTTGTTGAGGTTCGACATAGCCATTGCTGTGAACAATTGCGGGTTGATATTCGGCGACAGAGGTGCCCGGTGTTGGAACGCCTTCACTGCTTGATGAATCCTCTGGAGATCTCCTAGAAGATATGTTTCCTGCGGATGAGTCAGGAGGACCAACGTACCATCCGTGTCGCTTATTTCGCTGTGGCGCCGGCGGTTGCGTGTTTGCGTTGTCAAAAATTGATACCGGCTGAGAGTTGTTTACGAAAGAAGCACCACCTTCTGGGCCCTGTGTATTCTGATTTGTTTGAGACGGCCTCGAATTGGCCTGTTGAATTTCATCGATGGTTTGCTGGCCCCACTGCGAGACGTCTCTGGTACGATCCATTCTAGCCAGATTGCTGTGAAGGCTCAGATCCCAAGACACGTGTCCGCGGTGATGGCCGCGTTGAAATGGAACATGACCTGGTGCTCGCGGTGGAGGACCTTGGGGAGCTGGCTGGGGTTGATCGACCTGCATTGGGCTTGGACGCCGCCGTGGCGGAGTTGAAGGTCGGTGTTGGACTTGATCAAAACTCTCAATTCCAGGTAGTCGCGGTGCTTGCCCTGTAGCAGCGGTTGCGTTCGGAGCAAAAGCGGGTTGAGGAGCATCTGGAGTTTGAGAGTAGCTCAAGCTACTGGTGGCTGGACGTGAATAGTTAGGTGCTAAAGAGGTCCATGTGTTTGGGTGCCAGGTCCTTCTTCGCCATTCTGCTTCTGCGGCAGCGACTGGATCACCACGAATGAAAGAGAAGGTCGATGAAGTGGGACTTGCGAAGACGCTACTGTTGTTCGAGAAAGAGGCCGTTGAGGAAGCTAGAGGGCTCAAATGTGGCGGAGGTTGTGTATTGCCATGTGGTGATTGAAAAGGGTTTGCGCCAGAAGGCACTGAAAGGCGTCTGCCAGGTGTCCTGGTGCCATAATAGCTAGGGTTGCGGGATGACGAAGGAGAGGCGTAGGACGATCCGAAACCAGGACTACCCAACCCTGTGGAAAAGGTTGCTGATGTTGGAGTGCTAAAGCCACCAGGAGAATTGCCTGAGAAGGTTTGGAACTGGCTTGGTGGCGTACTCGGGGGTGAGTTCATACCATCTTGATTTAAGCGGACTCTGCTGCTTTCGTTGGCCATGATGAGAGGAGGTGGCCGGCGTTTGGGGGGTTCTTGCGATGTGCTGAAAGTCGAAGTTGTTGATCCAATGCTTGATGTGGAGAGATTGCGGCTATGGCCTCGACTATGCCCAGCATGACTCCCACCTGTGCCAGCGCGAGCTCGTCCAGGCGGTCGAACGCGATCGGTGCGAATCTGCCGTTGAAACCTCGTTCCAGTCGCGGCCAGCGAGTCGCCAGGGATTTCTTCGTTTACGTGGACCGTCTGAGCGTGCTGTCGCAGGTTGTCGAGACGTGAAAATCGTCTGTTGCAATGGCATTGAAATGGTCGTTCACCAGTGTGTTTTCTATCCAAAATTTAGTATACAAACTCTCGGAGAGAACTTGTCTCAACCCACCTTATGTGCCGCGCAAGGTGTTCGCTTCTGGTAAAACTGAGGTTACAGGGAGGGTAATTGGTGCAAAAGAATCGCTGACCCTTCTTCTTCTTTGACGGCCTTCCGGGGTCCCCGCCTTCGGTCTCATCGCCAGAGCCCTCTTCTTGCTCATCATCTGAACCATCTATATCCATTTCATCCGTAGTGTTTGACTGTGTAGAACGCTGCGAATTGTCTCGACGAATGCCATCTTTGGCGGATGGAGCAGAGGTATCTCTCGCAACCGATGAATCTGAAAGAGGTCGCTGACCAGTAGGTGTACTCGGAGGGCGCGCCGTGTTCGATGGATTGCGGGCTGAGTCATTCATATTGTCATCCTGTCGTGGGGATATTGCTGAGGCAGGCGGTCTTGGTGTAGTCGGCGTTGTGGACTCGTGAATGTCATCTAAGTGCATTTTATGTTCTGGCATTCCAGCGTTGACAGCATGGAACGTCGTCATGCTCACAAATAGCGAGCGCTTATGCTATGTTGGCCCTACTTCTGGAGCGAGAAGCGCCTAGCGAATGGTATAAGTCTTCGTGGAAGCGATGCAAGTCTGACCGATACTTGCATCACCGTTCTGTCGGGAGATTCTGATCGTAAGTGATGTTTCTGTGCCGATCTGTTCCCTCTTCGATAGCGATAGTGTAGCAGTGGCGATGTGATATGTTTAGAATAGAGGGGCGGAAGGTGGGAAGATGCCGAAGAACCGGAAAAGTCGAGGCGGCAGCACGGCGTCGATGGCAGTCGATGCTGACACCTAGGGCAACAGAGATGCAAATTCCCAATGTCGAAGAATTATGCGGATGCAATTCTGTGGCAATTGAGATGCGCGCAGAGTTGGCGATAAGAGGCTGGGGGGGAAGAGGGGCACAAGCTCTGTGCTGATCGGCGGCTCTTGAGTCGTAATCCAGGACCCTGGTGGCTGATCCAAGGGCTTGTGCTTTTCCTCCGGCACCGATCACCTACGAGAAGGCTCGGGGAGATTGAGGGGTCGCGGGTCAGATGCTAACGTCAACAGGGTGTGATGAACATTTACAACAAACTGAAGGAAGAGATCGTGAAAGTCAGCCTGGACAGAGGATGGAGGATGGTCGCTGGGGTTGCTGAGTAGCGGTAGAGTCGAGGAAGCCGTGCAGAGGGCCCCTCGGTCGCGGATGCTAGCGTGCCCACAAGCGGATGGGAAGGGGGCCAAAATCAACCAGGCGGCCGCTCAGCAGCCTGCCGGTGCCTGGCCTGAGCCTTTTGTATCTAGGTGTGCTCGACTTATCTCCCCATCCCCACAACTCGCTGCTCCGGGCTCTTGGACGCGTACCCTTTGCTGACCATCAACCCGCCTCAGCCGTGCCTGCTCCAGTGCCACCAGGCCGCGCCCGTTTCAGCATCTGCAGTGCTGCACGCCCAATCGGCTGTCTCTCAGCGCATCCCTTGGGAAGAGGATACCCGTACATGCCAACACGGAGGAGGAAGATCGTGTTTGAGGTTGATGGATTCTGTCTGCTACCGGAAGAGGATCAGAAACCGTTAACTCTCCGCCTGAATCTTGCCGAGATCGTCATGCACTTCTCATGGTCTGTACGGAGTGACTTCCCTACACCGCTTCTTATCCTCGAGCGCCGGTCGCCTGTGGTTCGCATACCGCCTGCAGGTCACTAGAGCCCGCTCGATCATCGCCCAGGTAGCAGACTCGGTCGCATCTCCTTTTCCTTAAGTTGCCGTCAATTGGCGACCCGCCAGATTCCCCCATGTGGAGGACATTGGCATATCGGAAGCTCATACCGTTATCACTGCCTCGTTCTGTTGAGACACCGTTTCCCCCGAGCCACCCCCGGAGTTAAAGTGCTGCCAAGCCCCGAGAGGCTTTCTACGTTCTTCCTGCTTACCTCATCCGTGAATGGTTGACAAACATTGTTCCCATCTCTTCCGCCAGCAGAGCCTTACAACTTGGCTGAGATCCATTTAGTCCGTACAGAACATCCGGGCATCTGCAATTGGGCACTATGGCGGCACTCTCGCAGCGGGCCTTGGCGAACATTGAGCCTAACGAAGAGAAGGACTTGGGACGTGCCGCCTTCTACAACCAATATGATCCCGTGACAAATCCAGAAGGCGTGGTAGCAATGGCTGTGGCAGAAAACCGCCTCATGTAAGACATGGCCTTCCCCATCGACTTGTTTACAAACATGAAATCCGCGTTGCGTACGAGTGCTGCCCTTTACATGTTTTCGAGTGTGAAAGTTGAGCTTTGGCGCTTTTGCTGAAGACGCTAACAGGCATGACAAGATCACGGATCACATCAATTCTTCCCTCAGAGTGACTCGTCGAAGTCAGACGCCTTATGTCCTTCAGCTTTCTGTTGCTCATCCGCTATAGTGCTCACTTATGGAGATGGCTCCAGCGGATCAAAAGCCCTGAGATCCGCCCTGGCGCGCTATCTCAATAAGGTCCTGGAGCCCTGGCAGCGAATTGATCCTGGTACTGTGGTTGTGCTCTCTGGAGTTTCCAATATTGTGAATGCGGTTGCGTTCTGCACGTGTAATGAAGGAGAAGGAATTCTCATTGGTCGACCGCTGTACGTTGGGTTCATTTCAGACCTCGCTGCGGTTTCTGGGTATGTACAATGCCTGGAAGCTTCCCACTTTGGTGTACTGACCATTGAAAATGCAGGGTCATTCCCATAAAAGTTGAACTGGAGGACGTTGATCCTACAGGGATCGATGCAGTATGCAAGTACGAGAACGCACTTCAGGCTTCCGAGGCCAAGGGAATTCCAATTCGAGCCATTATGCTCTCGAGCCCGCACAATCCCCTAGGGCGTTGCTATACCCCAGCAGCCTTAGAGGCGTACCTTCGCCTGTGCTCCAAGTACGACATACATCTCTTCAGCGATGAGGTCTATGCCAAATCTGTTTTCTCCAATGCCGACATTCCACACCCCGAATCCTTCAAATCTGTCTTGTCCTTAAACATCGCAGATTACATCGATCCATCCTTAGTTCATGTCTTCTATGGAATGAGTAAAGATTTCTGCTCCAACGGCTTGAGAATAGGGTGCTTAGTGTCCCAGAACAATCACAAGCTCGTAGCAGCCGTGAGAGCCATCTCGAAATTCGCCTGGTCATGTTCGCTTGCCGACAGGGCCTGGACAAATATGCTTGAGGACGAGCAGTTCCTCGAGGAGTATTTCCCCCTTTTAATCAACCGACTGACCAATGCGTACGAATATTGCACGGCTTACCTGAAAAGGCTCGATATTCCGTACATCCCGGCCTGTGCAGGTCCATTCCTCTGGGTAGACATGTCCAGACTCCTGGTACAGCATACAGCGCACGGCGAGCTAGAGCTGGCTTGGAAACTCGTCAACGGTGGGGTGTGGTTGGCCACCGGTCAGTCATATAGCTCGGAAAAATTCGGCAATTTTCGTTTGACATTTGCTGTTCCCGAAGATGAAATGAAGTTAGGGATGGAAAGGTGGGCCTGATAGACCACACGCTATGGCTAATACTGACTGACTGACCAATTTTGTCTCAGGCTCACGAAGGTAGTCGCGGGTCTCAAGAATCTCTAAATAAGCTTCTCAAATGCAGAAAGAGTTTCGAAAAATTCTACGTCATAGCCTAATTACTTTACCTCAGGACATCTCATACCTTCCATAGAGGACACATGGCTAAAACGCAACGTCCACACCAAAAAGTTCGTTGGACAAAGACCATCATCCATCCCGGGCCGTCGGACAACCCAGGCTCCTGAAAACCGTTCATTGGGACCTGCGGTGAAACAGACTTCAAGCCACATTCTTAGCTGGCACGAGAATAATATGCATGGAGCCCACTGCCCTTACCTGACCCTTTTTAAGGACCTTCGCCTTTTCTAGGCCTTATGCCGAACACAATTTGATTGACATGTAGTCTCTCGCAGGGTCTGAGCATTGTGAACCAGGCACCCCACACTCTAGCGCTGATGGTACCCAGAATGTACCTGTTAGACGATCCCAGGTACCGCCAGGCACAGTGCTTCTCTGCACCTCGATCCAACCTTATCGTACCCCGCTTGGCTCGAGCGCGCTTTGGAACGGCGTAGACGGCTAGCGGCGGGGGGATGACTCCGACTTCCGAGACATCCGCCCCGCCTGGAAAGCACGGAAAGGCACCTTTTCCTTAACCCCTCTAGATATCCAAGTCTGACTCGAGAATGAGATACAACTTCCATTTATTCGACTACTTGTCCAAATCAATCATGCTAAGCACAGGCTCTTACCCTACACGGCTCATGATTTAGAGCTGATAGGTTCCCCAGAGCCTCGCTTTTTCTGATCAGTTCTTTATTTACCTGAGCAGAGAAGCGGTAAGAAGCTTTGGATACACAACGCGTAAAGTCGTCGCTCCTCACAGATTCCTCTCAGGACAGTGTCCAGGACGGTTCCCCAAAGTTTGATGGTGACTTTTGAATGTTGAAGTTCTCGGCGAAGCAGCACCTCGGTCAAGCATAAAAACCTGGAGATTCATAACTAGCGTCTCAATTCTACAGCTAGCTGAAAATCCATCGGCAATTCCAACTCGCATATTTCCGGGAACCACCTATGTGTTGAGAAATGTACGCGGATTTTAATACTCGTATTGTATATGAACCATCTCACTCACCGATAGCTTGTATAGAGGCTTTAGTGTACGGCTCACTCACAAGTGAAAGTCTTTGCCACAATGCACTCCAATTAACCCGATCAAGTAGACGACGTGACCGTTGAGGATGTTGTGCAGGCTCGAAGACCTGGATCAAATCAACCAGGGTTGTATCCCTGCGATTTATGTGCCAATGCATCTTGGCTGCATCGCACTTCGATGTGGCCACCCAACCCATGGCTTGCATTGCAATGGACCGATTCGAAGACTCGGCGTCTGCTTTTGATCTCCCAATTTTCTTATCTTTGAAATCCGACCCTGTCAGCATAACATCTTGATGGCGACCGACAAAGAAGAGCCTCTGACATTGTCCGCCGAAATAGCAGCCTCAGAATCTAAAGATGATTTTGAGGAGCACCATGGAGATGCCCCACCAAAATTGCTTAAGCGCATCTTCAGTTTCCTTCAGCTCTTGTTTCTATCACTTGCGTATATGTCAGGTTGGGAAGCGCCAATCGACAATCTTTACGTTAGCTTTTATAATGGCGGACCTCAGGTCCTGTTCTGGGGGACTATGATCGCTTGGATTGGAGCTATGGCACAATCTGCTTCGTTAGCAGAGATGTCGTCAATTCTTCCAATCGCGGGAGCCCAATACCATTGGACCGCAGCTTTGGCTCCGAGGAAGTTTCAAAAGGTCATAACATACATGCAAGGTCAGGGATCACCCAGTCGGGAAATTCTGGAAAGCTCACAAGTAGCAGCATGGCTCACGTGGCTCGCATGGCTGGCGTTGATGGCCAGTTTCCTCAACGTGACCGTCAATCTGATTGAAGGCACAGTCCTGCTCAACAATCCTAACGTCCAATTCGAACCATGGCACGGTTTTCTCATGATGATGGGTGTTCTTCTTGTTGTCTACATCATCAACATCTACTTCTTCAGTAGTGTGCCATGGATAGAATTGTTCGGCGGGATCTTCCACATTGTCATGTTCTTTGTCTACATAGGAGTCCTCCTTGGTTTAACTAAGAAGAAACACACTGCCTCCTTCGTCTTCCTCAGCCGTGTCGATTCCTCGCAGACCTCAGGCTGGACCAACTCCGCTGTCTCCTGGCATCTTGGCCTTCTAACCCCAATTTGGACGTTCTGTGGTATGCCTCTCCCTCACCCCCTTTTCAACCGTAACCGCCTCTTCTGAAATTCTTGCAACGCTAAATCAACGTTCCTCAAGGATTCGATACTGCCGTACACCTAAGTGAGGAAGTTAGAAGGCCCCACCTCGCTGTTCCTCGCGTCCTCTTCTGGAGCATCTTCTCCAACGGCCTCTTTGCCCTCTGCATGATCATCGCAACCCTCTTCTGCGCCGGTGATGTCCTCTCCACCGCCATCGACTCCGCCTTCCCGTTCGCTGCGATCGCCCTCTACGCCACCAATTCCCTCGCGATCGCCAACGCCATGGCCGCGGGCCTCATCTTCATGTGCCTCGCCGGCCTGCTCTCCTCCCTGGTGTCCGTTTCCCGTCTGACCTACGCCTGGGCTCGCGACGGCGGTTTCGGCCACACCCTCTCCCCCTACTTCGCCACCATCAACTCTCGCCGCATCCCCGCCCGCGCCGTCTCCCTCGCCTCGGTCGCCACGGTCCTCCTCTCCCTGCCCAGCGTCAAGAGCACCGTCGCCTTCGCCGCGCTCACCTCGCTGTCCACGCTCGCGCTGTACCTCTCGTACGCCGTCGCCATATCGTGCATGCTCTCGAACCGCTGCTCGGCCCAGCCCGCGAAGCTGGGACAGTGGAATCTCGGCCGCTACGGGACGGCTGTGAATGTGTTTGCATTGGTGTACAGCGTGTACATGGCGTTCTGGCTGCCGTGGCCGAGCACGGTGCCCGTCAGGGCGGAGAATATGAATTGGGCCGGGCCGATTACGGCGGCCGTGGTGATCCTGGCCGGGGCGGGGTATCTGTGGACTGGGAGGAGGTGGAAGGGGGTGGACGAACGGGTGGTGGAGAGGGTTGTTGGGGAGAGCTAAAGGAGAGGGAGGAAGGCTGGGGCTGTAGGGGACGATGTTTGAAGTGGTTATATTAAAAAGGAGTTCCCAAGGATACAGGTAGGCAAGGCGGGCAGTGCCTTTTCAATCAGCGGAAGAACAGTCTTCCGACAGGACTGCACAGTCACGCTTCCGATCAATCTACGAAACTTTCCAGCAGTCGGTCTGAACATAGTTTTCCTCTTGCTGCTAGCTCAGCTGCGCCAAAGCTTGCTATAAATCTATCCACAAAGAAAGCGCGTTCCCGTAAAGGCGACAACCGGCAGAAATCTTCAAAAACGAATCCAGTCGTTCCGAAAATCGACGATTTTTAAAACAACCTCTCCTTGTTGTCCCGCAAACATCCAGATTGGCCAGCCTTCCGGGCGTAAAAACATGCCGGCTATAGTTGCACGATTGCTTTGTGCATATATATAGAGGCAGGTCGTGTAGGGGCGTAGGATCCAAATATTAAAGTTTAGCTACTGCGAACAAAATTTTGAAGCTGACTTTGGCACCCTTCTTATCCAATGCGCACGGTGTGGATTTCTGGTTTATAACGTGACGTACGTGAAATTTTGGTTTATTTCTCCAGGCTCAGTAGATTTTCAATGCACTCCTCTCATGAGGAGACATTATAAAAAGCTAGAGATAAAATTTACAGATTTAAAAATCATCGACTAAGCATCGCCAGTGGATGGTGCTTGCTGGCGACCGGTGAAACTCAACTTCGACGATGGACTGTCTGGACAGGGGTAGGTTTTAAAGTATTATACTGATCAATCTTCATGGTAGATGAAATTGTAGTTGAGCAGATGTAAAAATTAAATGACGCTGGAAAAAAATGTGTTCCGACCTACAGATAGTTAGCTACTTCAATGTCACCAAGGATTTCCCGCTTTCTTGTACCCAAAACCTAAGGATCGAATTAATACATAGGAAAAAAAAATGAAGTCGGTGAGTTTTAATCGACTTGGAATATCGACCTTTTGATGATTAGTTATAATCAGAGAATATGGAGACGGGAAGACTTGCAGGAGCAGGATTTGAACCTGCGCCTCCGAAGAGAATCGATAGCAGAATATGAGAGAAATTCTAGTCGATCGCCTTAGACCGCTCGGCCATCCTGTCGCGATTTAGCGACTTTACAAGCTCAAACAATATATATAACTATTTATTAAGTCTGCCTGTGGCTTGTTGCCGATACCTTCCGGTTCTTGGTAGGCCAAACAACCCACTAAAGAAGCCATGAAGGATTCCACAAACATGAACCGTGAGCAAATGTCCATAACACTACCTAGGTACCTTTCAATCCATTCCCATACCTCTCGCCCTTGAGACATTGTCCATCAGCATCAATCATACAATCCCTCTTCGCAAGGCAGGATACACATCTCCCATGCGGTGTCCCGACAGACAGACCAACAAAGCACTACCTACCCACCTTACCTAACTCTTCTAGCTAGTCCCGTCCCTTTCATCCCATTCTTCGTAAATGCGAAGAATCTCTCGATCTCCTCCGACTTCTTGCGAGTATCATACAGTTCCCTATGTGTAGAGCCCATGCTAAGAAATGCCCCCCAACCCCCAACTGCGAAAGTGTGTTATTTGTCGTTTAGAGGCTTTCTCAATAATTCATGCACCTTGTCATCTCCCTTGATTGTATGTCTACTGGTCTCTAGGAAGCTGATTTGCGTTGTTTTGAAGGCATCTACGTAGGGTTGTTATAATGCCGAGATAGATTTTATCTCAAACGATTATTAAGCTGTTTCAGAGCTGGTGTTTTTTTTAAGATCTAGGCGGGGAGGGGGTATTTATTTCGATTTCCCTTAGGAGCTACAATCACGAAATCTACGGATCGCAAAGCCGCAGCAAGGTTTTCGCTCAACAACACGTCGTCATCGTCGACGGTTGGGGCAGGCGATACGTCGAGAGCGCAAGCATACCAAGGTAGGACATACTCAAAGTGCCGCTCTTCAACGATCACAATCTCTATGGCGAAAGGGAAGTCCTCACAAGGCCGCATTCACGGTTAGATCATTCTGCCTCCAACGAAGTCTCATCCCACAGAATAGGACTTCGAAAACACCGTATCCAACACGGAAAAGACTCGTATCCTAACAAGCTAGTGATCCACTGCCTCTCCCTGTACTGAACCAAATCCTTCCATCACCGCGTCCTCCCCTCCCACCCACATCCCCCCCAAAAACACTCATCTTCTAAGAAATCCGACCACCCGGCCCCTCTAAGTTTAAACTAGCTTTACCGCACCATCCGCATCAAAGCTCCCATCCTCACCCCTTCATCTTCACCCAAACCCACACCCCTCTTTCACGGCACGTCAGACTGCCTCAGTCCCCCACCATCCTCGTGCGGACGACAGTCAAGAGCAGCACCTTCTCCCTCTCCTCTCCGCACCGCTCCCCAGCGGGAGGCGAGCGGATGTCGAGAGATATGGGAAAGGCGCTGAAGGCGCTGAACTCGACGAGGGGATTAAAGGGGGGAAACTGAGCAGTATTATGACGAAGGGTTGGCCTCGAAGGGCGTGGCACTTCGGGAATCTGGAGCGGGGCGGAATCGGCGTCGCAGTGGGGAAAGGGATGGTAAGGGGGCCCCCCGGGGGGGGG
>JAGFML010000126.1:0-68345 GCA_021030945.1 Pyrenula aspistea
TCCCGACCCAGCATGCCCCGCGGGTTGAACCCACGTGGTCCGGGTGCGGGTAAACCGCGGGTTCTTCGCAGTCTACACAGAGGTTGCACTAGAGTGAGCACTTTGATATAATAAAGGTTAACACAGCGAAATAGAAATTGTGTAAAGGAGGTACAAGAAAGATGAAAACTTGCACATGCTATAACTGCGGACAATTAGGACATATTGTTAGGAATTGCAAATAGTTATAAGCAGAGGCTATTAATATGATATTTTAATAAAACCTATTTATAGAACTATAGCAAATACCAATAGAGTAAACCTTTAAAGTTTTAACTAATAGCTTGATAGACTTTAATAAAGAATATTAAAACTAGAGGATACCAGAAACAATACAATTAGATAATAAAAAGGAATGTGAGAGAGAGTGTTAATAAAGGAAGGAATTGGCAGAACTATAGATTAAATAGAGGCCCGCTTTCTAACTATTAATAGATAAACACAGGTTCATAATACTTAAGCGTTAGAGGAAGGATTTATAATTTAATAAAAAAAACACATTGCATGTAAACGTTTATTAGACACAATATATGTATTAGAACTGTACCTTTTATAACAGAGACTGAAGGAACTATGGACAACTACACTTACCAACACTATGCCAGGCGAGTAGCTGGGACAAGTGCAAAAACTTGGGTTATGGTTACCACCTGATTGATAAGAGGAGTATAGGATAGTTCCTAAGTATATTAGGCGACTTGACACTATAGTATTATAATGACTGAATGGATCAACTATGGGTGTGCTAGAATAATAATTGGAGAATTTGCTTATTGGACTGTTGCGAGCTGCATTACGATTGGAAGTGGATGTATGAGCTTGTAGAAGAATAGTGGCTAAATAATGAAAGAACTAATAACTATTAGCTGTTAAAGGCTAGATACTTTAAGGCAATAATAGTACAATAAAGAGAGAGTCTTATCCATAGACTTAATATATGGAACCATAACGGACCTATACTAATACAGCTAATAAATATCTATAAAAAGGACCACTCAGTTTTTTACTATATTGTAGACTGTATGCTAGTAGAAAAGTAACAGTATGAACAGCAATACTCTATATTATCACATTTATAATTACTATAGATTTACTGCAGTTAAAATATTTATATCTATTATCTATAGGCTAAATAAACAGTGATAATTTTCTCTAAAAATTTAAAAAGCTGGCATTAGTAACAATGGGAGCCAGAGTGCATATGGACCTCATTTTGAAAAATCTGCCTAATGGAACTACAATATAACACACATAAACAATGTATTAGAAAGTATTTTACTAATATTAAAATAATAGAATAGGACTAGTTTGATTAAATAGAACCTGAATTTGTAAAAAAGGCAGATTACAGTAGACTACTATTAGAAAACAAATAGACTTTTCATGCATAAATAATATGGAAGAGATTAATATAGTTATTTAATTAGTAACTAAAGCTTTAAATGCAGGCTTAGTAAAGAAAAGAATTATTTTAAACAACAAAGAAACTATAGTATTTATTAATTTAAATGTTACTATAAATATTATATTAGTAGTATATATATATGAACTATAGCTACTAGTATAGAAAAAAAAAGAAATATATAATATCTATATAGTTAATAGAAATTATTTTAATAAACAGTATGTTAATTAAGAAATTAAATTATTAAAAATATTGGTTTTAAAATATAAAGAAATGATCAGCTTTAATATTATGAAAATAGCAGGTAACATAGTTATTTTAAAGCTACTTTAGCTATGAAAGCATAATCTAACTATTAATTGAAAGATAGGAGTATTTAGATTTAAAGGATGTGTATGTGCTACCACATTGTAACCCATATAATCTCATAGAGGATTAGTGAATAAGAAGAAAGAGCAGCTTTGTGATCACTTTTCTTCACATAATGACAGCTCTGCAAAACAGAGGTTGGGACTATTAGGCAATTTATTACACCGTTTAAGTAAGTTTAAAAGAACCAGCACTGTTTCTAATATCTCTAGAGAATATATTAAGTGGGCAAGTTTATTCTAGGAAAAGATAGGGCCAGAGGCACTGCCTATTTATTAGCTATGGGATCACGAGATAAAACTACACTCTAAAGAGAGGCCATTATTTAAGGCTATTTACAGCATGTTAGAAAAAGAGCTAAAGGCACTTTAAAGGTACTTTAAGGAAAACCTTGTAAAGGAATTCATACGGGAATCCAAGTCCTCAGCTGGATCACTAATACTATTTGTATTAAAGAAGGATAAAGGACTATAACTATATGTTAACTATAGGGACCTTAATAGCAAGACTGTGAAAGATTGCTATCCCTTACCAAATATTTTAGAGATAAGAGACAAACTCTAAGGAGCCAGATATTTCACTAAACTGGACCAATAAGAAGCTTATAACCTAATATGTATAAAAGTAGGAGAAGAATGGAAAACTACGTTTCGCACTAGATATAGTCTATATGAGTATTAAATTATACCTTTTAAACTTATTAATATACTAGTAATGTGCCAGGCGTTAATAAATAACATTTTATAACCTTTTTTTAACCTTTTTTGTATAGTATATCTCAATAACATTCTTATCTACTTAAGGAACTTTAAGACCTATAAGAAACATGTTAATTAAATGCTGGAAAGAATTTATAAAGCTAACTTACACTTAAAACCAGAAAAATGTAAATTTTACAAAACTGAAGTAGAGTTTCTGGGCCATATTATGGAACGAGAAGATGTGTGTATCAGTTTTAACAAAAATAAGGCAATCTAAGAGTAGCTAAAACCAACTAATATGAAAGAAGTATAAACGTTTTTAGAATTCTGTAATTTTAATTGACAGTTTATTGAGAAATATTTATATAAAATAGAACCATTAATCCAACTAATCAGAAAGAATTATAAATACTAATAAAATAATAAGCAGCAACAGTTATTTAAGGAATTAATAAAGGCATACTTAAGGTTACTAGTACTAATAATGTTTAAAACTAATTAAGAAGGATAAATTAAAATAGATGCATTAGATTTAGCTATTAGAATATATCTAATACAACTATGCAACAAAAAGTGACAACCGGTTGCCTATTATTTAAAAAAGTTATTACCTGCAGAACAGAACTATAACATTCATAATAAGAAGCTATTTACAATAGTGGCAGCACTGGAACATTAGTATATTTATGCTAAAAGTGTATTAGAGCTTAATATCTTTATAGATTATAAAAATCTAACAATATTTACCACTATGAAACAATTAAACTAAAAACAAGTTAAATAGTTAGAGTTGCTTAGGCAGTATAAATTCAAGATTTATTACCATTCAGGAAAAGAAAATAAACAAGCAGATGCACTTAGCCGAAAAGGGGACTATATAGAAGAAAAGGGCGTTACTGAAACACCTATATTAAAGAAAAATTATAACAGAATACTTAGTCTGAACTAAATAATAAACCTGCTAATGTTAAGTGAAATAAGACAGGAACTGGAAGAGTTCAATAGTTGGAAAGCAATATCCACAAGAATGGCTAACTTGTGCAAAAAGGGACCATAATAACGTCTCTTAGTACTAAGGGAAATAGAACAGGAAGTAATACGATCTTGCCATGATATAATGCTATATAAACATCCAGAAATCAACAATACCACTAATATTATATAATAGACATATGAGATACCTTAGTGTAAACAAAAGGTGAAAGAATATGTACAACGCTGTGTGTATTATTAAAGAAACAAAACAGCAAAGGGAATCACAGAACAAACAGATGCTTAACCACCACTTACAGGACCGTAGAAAAGCTTAGGAGTTAACTTTATTATCAAACTACTAAAATTAAAATACTCTATAATGGAAGAGGAATTCAACTCTATTATAGTTTCTATAAATTAATTTATAAAGTATGTTATATTTACACCTTTTTAAAAAAACTATAATGCACCAAGAATAGCATAGTTACTCATTACCTTTATAATTAGTATATTTAGATTTTTAGAAAAAATAGTATCAGATAGAGATAGTCGCTTTATTTCAATTTACTAAAAGACATTTATAAAAAAGTTATAAACGAGATTTGCAATGTTAATAGTATATTACCTACAGACTAATAGATAAACAAAAAGAATAAACCAGACTTTAAAAAACTGATTACACTATTACTTATTTATAAATATGGATAATTAAATTAAACTGTTACTGATAGCCTAGATATACTATAATAGCTAAATATTAAATATAACTAAAACCATACTGTATGAGGCAAACTTTAGAATTAATATATGAATACCAGGACCAAGTTTAAACAAAAGAATAGCCAAAGAGGCATTATAGAAGGTAACAAAAATACAACAAATGTTAACCCGACCACTATAGAATAACATTTAAAAGGTATTTTAGCTAAAGAAGGAAGATAAGGTATACCTTTTAACTAAAAATTTGAAAACTATATGACCTAGCAAAAAACTTAATTATAAGTGGGTTAAACCCTTTAAAATTGAACAGATAAAGGGACCTGTTATTTATGTATTTAAACTACCAAAAGATGCAAGAGTACACTAAACTTTTAACATATTTTTATTAAAAAAAGTAGCATTAGAAACGCCGGTGTAAAGAACTTTTAAATATAAAATGGAAGAGGACAATTATTATAAGTTAAAGTGGGTTCTAAAACAGGAGAATTAGCTTTACTTTATTAAATAGAAGGGATATTTTACTTTAAAAAACATATAGGAATCCCTTTAGCACTTTATTAACTGCTGGAAATTTATAGAGTAGTTTCACTAACATCTATAGACTCATTATCCACAGAAATTTTAATAAAAGGTATAGTAGGGCTCTAAAAAATCTCTTTAAACTAGCCAGTACCTAAAGCATTCTTAGCCAACTATTGAAGAACCTTAAGCTTAGAACCTTAAGCATTTTCACAATTCTTTTGCTTCCGCCAGATGCGGATTTGTTTTTAAATGTGAAGCAACTTAGTGCACTTCACTGTTACTTTCTCTTAAGTTTTAATAGAGGCCTCTTCTATTTTCTCTAGTTTGCGCTTTACCGCCAGCTTCTAATCATCTAGCTCTTCCAAAGCGCAAATAATGCGGTCGAAATTAATGGACTTTAATTCACATTTGTGACTTACACAGGTACACTTAGCGCAATAGGAGAACTAATGGACCAAATAATAAAAGAGAGCCTTATTATAATAATGTTAACATAAGACTATAGTTAGAAAACTTTGTGAGATAATCTTGTTAGCATGGCGATTGCGTATACGAACTTGGTACAATGCTATGAGAAACTTATAGAGAAAGAATGAATGGGTAACCAGAAGGGATAAATATGTTGCAGGATCACGACCTACTGGAAGGAGAGGATGGTGTTATAGACATTCCCAAAGAGGAAGGTTAGCCGAGATTATATAACATGTGTAGACGATGTAACCTAAGAATCTGTGGCTATATTTGTTTAAAGCCTACAACAGATATAGCTAGCGACCAGTGTTATGAAGGTTCTACCACCAGGAGCTAGCTACAGAAAGAGATATATAGGAAGGATCGAGCCCTCCCTCTGGATAGACTTAACTGTATTCAACTCATATAACTTTCTTACAGCTAGTTATAGTATACTTAAATTACCCTTGTGATTTTATAAGTATTCCTCTTGTTGAAAATAGAGCTTCCTTTTGAGAACCAACCCGCATATACGAAGTCCTAGACTAAGTATACGCAACAGGTTATGTGTTTATTTAATAATTCTATTTCTTAAGATATTATTAATTCATATAACCTTTCTTTAAAGGTCCTTTATTTTACTAGTAGATGCTTTTGTTCATATAAATTCATTTTTAACTATATCTTTTAATTCCTTGCAGTATATTACTATAAGTGCCTCTTCATCCCAGCTAAGTTTAGCAAAAATCTTCTTAAACTTCTAAATGTATTCTACAATAAAATAGTTCTAACATATGTGTTAAATAACACATAAAGTGTTCTTTGCTATATTAGCTACACTAAAAACCTTCTTTATTTATTTAGCAAATTTCCTAAAATGTTTAAACATTTAGATATTCTTAGGCTCCTTGTTCTCTGCCTTTATACTGTCCTTGTTCCTTCCTTAGGGTTGCAGGTACTTCCTTATCTGGGGTTTAAACCACTTATAGGCTCGTCCTCTAAGTTGTTCTATTATGAACATTATCTTTTTATTAAATGGTATTCTGCTCCCTTTAAAAGCAAAATGAATTTGCAGTAAGGCTAGTTAATTATTCAACTTCTAGCAATTACTATTATACAAAAGAACAATGTCCTTCTTGTTGTTATCTATACCTTAGGTTAGATTGACAGTTGATCCTTGTGCAGAATAAAGAGACATCCTGTGGGGTATTTAAAGTATTGCAGATACTTATTCCAGGACTTTGTATATACAGGTTAGTTCTTAAAGAGAAGCTCTATCTTTAACAAAAGGAATATTTATGAGATTATAAAGGTAGTTTAAATATACTGTAACTAGCTGTAAGAAAGCTATATAAGTTAAATATAGTCAAGTTCATTTAGAAAGGGAATCTTAACCCTTCCTATATATTCCATCCTGTAGCCAGTTTCTGATGGTAGGGTTCCAGTAACACTAGTTGTAGTAACTTTTGTTGTAGATCTGTAGTAAGTGTAGCTATAGATTCTCATGTTACACCATCTACATCCCGTCACGTGATCTCGGCTAACCTTCCTCTTTGGGAACGTCCGTAACAACATGTTGGTAATTCTGCTGCTTATACTGTCAACAGTAAGCGGATTGCTGGATAATTCTAGTTCAAAGATTACACCTTAGTTTATAATTTATTGTTTGTAGTGATTGATTCATATCCTTCTTTTATGTACTTATTGAATACTATAATTTAGCTAACTGTATAATTGGATGCTTAAGAATCTGTCATAATACCTCCGCTATTTAAGCTATAGTTTCTTTATTAAACTGTTTATTATATTCATTAGCGTTAATTTGATGCTATAAATCTGTAAGCATGTACATCTGCTTCTAAAGGATAATTAGATTCCTAATAATATTGTATAAACATTTCTCTGGCTAAATTAGACGTTGGTTTGCACAATCTACAAAAATATTATTCTTCACTAGCCAGATTCTACCTAGTAGTACATTATGTCTGCCTATATCACACAATAAAAAGATTATAGATATCCTATAGCTTTCAATTGCTAGTGTAGTTTTATATTTCTCTATAATTGTATTTAATATTTAGTTATTAAAACCTACTATTAGAATAAGGTTTTTTAGTGCCTTATATAAAATTTAAAGAACTTTTAATAGCGTATTCTTTAACGTCTAGTTTAAAAAGGCCTATCTATTAATATCTATATCTACTAGAGCGTAAATATTTATTATTTAGCCCTTTATATTAATATAATAATCAATAGTGAAGGCTTTACTGCCTATTAGTTTCATTATGTTGTCCTTTACTGCTCTATTATTTACCCTAGAGAGAAAGATTTGTTCTAAAGCTATTCATTTTCCGATTACAGTTGCGGCTGCTGGATCTCTTTGATAGTTAAAGGAGGGTTCACAGTAAATGCTAAAGTAGTCTATTTGTAATTCTGTAAAATATAATCCTTTTAATTATAGAAGAAACACATTAGCTAAAAAGTATTATATGTTAGTTAGTTCTGTTACTGTTAAGGATTAGAAACCTAATTCTTTTTAATAGGATTATTATTTTATTTATTTTAAATGTTATACAGGCCTTATTATTCCTTATAAACCTTTGCTATTTTTTCTAATAAGTAAACTAAACTAAAGGTTTTTCAACAGTAGCTATAGAAATTTAAATCCTTTTTATATATATATAAAAACATCTGCACTTATAGAAAGTTATAGAGACATTTATGTAACTTTTTTTTCTAATTTATCTATTATAAATTTACTTTATTTGCCAGTTGTGTAAATTTAGTTTAAAATATGTTAAAATTCTATAAATATTTTATTTTTAATTTTTATAAAACATTTTATACATTATTATATTTATTTAAATTTTTATAAATATCTTTAAAAAACTTTAAAACTCTAGTAAATATTGCTATTTAACACTCTCTATTTCTAGCTTTTAAATATAGATATAAATATAAAACCGTTTCTCCCTTAACGCGCGTTTTAATATACACTAGTTTTGTTTTATTTAACACAAACTAATCAGCATTTAGCTCTAGCTTGTCCTATATCTGGCTGTGCCACTCTTAAAATATAAATTTTTTGCCATCTAATAGCTTTTCTGAATCTAAAAACTTTACAAAATGCTTTAATTTCGCTAATCTATTTATAACAGCTATATTAAAAGTCTATTTTTGTTTCTACTATATGTTTATTTTTTCTTAATAGTGTATCTTTTCTTTCTCAGCTTTAGCTATAACTTTAAACTAATTTGCTAGCTAATTATTTTTATTTTTAATGTCTACTAAATCTCACTATAGCTATAATATAGTTTTATTTATTAAAATTTACTATTTTTAATATATTTTTTATAAATATTTTTTATTATTTAAAATTTTTATTTTATTCTTTATTTATTTATTTAAATTTAAATTTATAAATATTTTTATATATTTTAAATTTATTTTAATAAAAATCTTATTTATATAATTCTTATATTAGTTTTTTATTAATTATTTAACTATTTTTATTAAAAATAAACTCTATAATTTATTTTATTTTAAACTTTTTTCAACTTAAAGAAATATTTAATTCATTTATAATATATATTTATTATATTTTTAATTTATAAAATAAAGTAAAAAATTATTAATATAAAATTATTAAAAATTTATATACAGTTTAATATTTAAATAAGGTAAAGGTAAATAGGATTTATTAGTATCTATTTGTAGAATAACACTTGTTCCATAAATTGGTTAATATTAATTCATAGAATAATACTCAATTAAATAAAAGGTGGTTAGTGTACATATTTTTAAAGAATCAACGCGTCAATTATAGCTATTCTTTCGCCCGCTATTGGCCTAAAAGGGTAAGCTTAATGTAATGTAAGGAATAGCTGCAATAAAAATAAGATTAAATGATCTTAAACTATTATTAGCTATGAATAGCATATATTAAATTAAGGAAAAGAAAAGAGATGTGCTGGCATATCTATAGAGAATAAGTAAACAGATCGACCGCGCTAAGTATCACGTGACCAGCCACGTGACTATTCCTCATGTGAGGTCCTCACAAGCTGGCTGGTTTAATACAATTTTTAGATTAGCTTATGCTATTAAAAAAAAGATCTAAATATAGTGTTATAGAAGAGGCACAAGCTGTATTAAAAAAAGCTTAATTGCTAGCTATTTATATTTGCTATATATATGTACTGTGTGTGGTGTGTATATAAAACATTCAAATAAAGGGAAAATAAATAAACAGAAACAGGCGTAACTTATATATATAGGCGTTCGGCAAGCGATCAGGTGACTTCCATCCCTGGAAGTTATATCACGTGTCACAACCGTGACATTCGAAAGTTGTAAGAGGAAGAGAAGGAAGAGGAGGAGAAGGAGGAGGGGGGGGTTTATCCCCTGGTCGTAGTATGGATTAGGGACCTTTATCTGAACTTCGCTGACCCATATTTATCCGCGCTACGGGGGGCGCAGTTCCGAGTGCTGCAAGTCATGCTTCTAGGTGGTAGCCCCATCGCTTCTAGTAAGACCGTTGAGGTATAAGGTACATTATCTGTAAGTCAATTTTAGATAGGGCTTACAGAGCTAAAAAGAGGATAATGTAAGGTACTCATCTTTTTCGAACGACTTAAACAATGGTCATTTCTAGAAAAGTTCGGAAAGCCTACGATACTAGGATACCATTACTACTAAAATCCCACAGTTTATACAATCAGACTTACGAGCATTCCAAGATAGATCCGACCTTTCTCGTGGCTTTAAGGCTTCAATGATCAGGAGATATTGCAGGAGAGTTATGACATCTGACATCTGATGGGCTGAGACTTGCCAGGCAGCAGTAGTTCACACTAGTCGCAGATCTGGCTCGCGTGGACTATCTGAAAACGCCACTCCGCCTACTGTGAGGACCTCACATGAGGATAGATCACGTGGGGGATCATGTGACGCTTGGCGTGGTGGTCGATCTGTTTATCTATGCTCTACAGGCACGCCGGGGGACTCTCTTTCTCCTTCTCCAGCTTGATATACGCTGTCCATAGCCAACAATAGCTTGGGGCTATTCAATCACATTTTTGCTGCAGCTGTTCCTCACACCTACCTGGGTGAATTGTTTTTGTATGTATCTTCGAAAGGCACTGGTCACCGGGCTGATTGATCCGTTAAATAAGAGTCAGTTCAGGCACCGATGACTTGACTCATGACTTAGCTCGCGTACTTCGACTCATTAGTATTACAGACAGCTCATCATGGCCCATTTGCTCTTTCCAAGCTTACGTCGCTAGCGTAACAGACTGCGTTCTCATCGAATCGGATATACAAGAAACCCACACGCTGAGATGCGTATTCGTAGTTGACTCGTAGTTAAACAAGAAGTTACTGGAAGTTGACTTTAATCAGCTCAAAATCAACCTAACTTTTAACTACCAGTAGTCCTGAAGTTGTGTTAAACTTCAAATCTACGCCTAAGCGTATAGCAGGACAGTAAAGTACTATCTGTTTCTAAAGGTGCGCAACCTGCCGAACCCGCACAACATGCCAAACCTGCGCATCCTGCCGAACCTGCGTATCACCCTATACTTTACTTACTATTTAACCTATATCGTAAGCGATTACTATAGCATTATAAACTCTAACTTTAGAAATTTTGACCCAATTTCATACTGAATATCGGCGGAAAAGTCTTCGCCCTCTTCGATTTTCCTCTCCTTTGGTGGTTGTCCGTAAACGGTGTTGGCGGCCGCCAGACGCACGCGAAACACAGCCCCAAGCGCATTGAGAAGAACACCTCAGTTTTAGGTAAAATCTCGCAATACAATCGCAAAATCTTTAGGTACTTGATATTTTTCGAGGCAAAATCTAAAATTATCTAATAGAATAGCGACGACAATACCTCTTTATCGCATTAAACATCATGATTTTGCCTTGTATAGTTAAGTAGGGTGCTGAGAGCGTTCGGTAAACGAGTCGGTTCACACGGTAAGAGCAGTTAAGCGGGGGAGTGGCCCTGCGCTCGGAATGTGCAGGTTGCGCAGGTTTTGCAGGTTGCGCAGATTGCGCTCGCCCTAATCGACCGCGGGTTAGCGCCGCGCTGATCGGCGCAGGAGGGTACTAGTGATAATTACTTTACATAGAATCCGGGCGGATGACAATATATACAAGGTCCTTGTCGCATTTAACATCGAAGTTTTACCATACATCGTAGTGAGAGAGGGGGGCGGGGAACGACGAACATTTGACTCGAGAGCGGCATGTCGCATGGCGAGCGACTCTCGAAAACTTCCCTGCTCTCTCTGCGTGAATGAAGACACGCAGTCTATTCAGTCCTGGTCGTGAAGTTAAGGACATTAAATTATAATAATTTACAGATAGTCACAAAATTACATTAACAATATGTTGACTAAGATGTGTTCAGAAGAACATACATAGAATAGAAGCGCAGTGTGGGAGGGGTACATAGTGCTCGGAGCGTAATGTGTGAGACCCTTCAAGCTCAAATCAGGCTGAAGTGGCTAACGGATACCCCGGGTCAGCCCCTAAGATTGGCAGGATTGGTATATTTGGCAACGCGCGGATCCGACACCAGGAATCTCTATGTACACAGTGGAAACGCTCACTTATTCCTATTCATTGAACGTACATCTATTAAGTATTTATAATTAGTTGTGGGGTTATAATGTATCGAAAATTGATAAGAAATGTGCGCGGGCTGGGACCGTGCACAGGGTGTGGCGAACATTTAACGTTCGGGCGAAAAGAATGCCTGTTTCACCACGATGAGGCGGCATCTCACATTCATGAAAGCCGCCAATCCGCCCATGTCTATTCCCTACCCTGGCGAAAATCTGTCGAATTTTTTGATTAGTTCGGAAAGACAAGTTAGCCAATGGCTAGGGTTGGCACGAGTTAAGGCAAGGGTCTAGCCATTGGGCACGAGTCAAGGCAAGGCTTTAGAGCCAATCAAGAAAATTGACGGATTTTCGCCGGAGTAGGGGATAAAATCCACCCTTTAAGCTTTCCATCTGTAGACTCTCGATCTATAGACTCTCTATCTGTAGACTCTCCTCGACTACTTTCCCTTATGGCCGTTCAGGGCTCTTGTTACGTGATTGTGTCACCTGATCCGACCAAGTCGACGCGAGGCATCGATGTAGGCTGAATCTGTGTTGTGCTCCCGAGCTATATTGACCGAGTTTTCATAAGGATGGTGTTGCAGGACGATACTTCTTTATTAAGTTCGGCGACGGCGCAGTCATTGGGACAAATCGGTACAGCACAAACAACCCGTCGTACTGGTACGAAGACCTAGATCCTTTCCAATTGGAGTCAAGGAGAGTTACTTAACTTTGCGACAGGCAAGTCCAAAACAACAATTGCGTCAGTGGCTACCAGTATACTCATGGACAAACCGGCAACAACGACACCAAAATTGGAATATCTCTGCAAACTACGATCCTAGAGCGTGCCAGAGCTGCCGGCGGCATGGGTCTGACACAAGTTGGTAGTGAGTCTCTCTAGCTTCAGTACCCTTTTGGCGCGCAGCTTTCTGATCCACCCGTTGTACATAGATACGGAGTGGTTCGAGATCCGGCAGCCAGCGGGACACCCAAACGTTTTAGCTCTTGGGACAGATCTGAGCAACATGCTCGCCGGCTTCCCTGCTGCCGACTTGGGATGGATTAATGGAATCCCGAATCCCAGAACAACAGCAAATGCTTGGATGACCATCAAGGTCAATCAGTGGACAAATGCGGGATATGTCTGACGGCTGGGCTTTACGAAAAACAATCTCAAAGCATGTCTCTAAGCATTTGGCCTTCTTTTCTTGTTTTTCGCTGAGACAGACGTTAAGTATTCCCCAGGCATGCATCTCTACATACCGAAAGATGGGGCTGAGCGAAAATCAAGCGAGGTACTTCTACTGTCTAGGTCCCTGCTCCTTCTCTTTGAAGAAAATACTATATCTGAAGCCCGTGGTAGAAAGCCTAGATCAATGACCATCTCATTCGAGGCGTTCTAAGCAAAATTACATCGTCCTCAACGATTGAGCTTGTGTTGACCGGTCCATATCAAGATCATCATAAGCGAGCGCAAGCATAAAAGTGGTGCCTGACATCGTATGATCGCCTTCGAATACTTAGTACTAATTGGCATACATCTGAAGCCTGGAACCGGAGCTATCTAGCTGATGTTCGTTTCGGGCTCGACCATGCTGTAGCAAGTAGAAAGGGAAGTTGAGCCGGCAATCCAGGGGATACTAGTACTTATTTATACCTCTGCCGTCGCAGAGGTGCGGGAGCGCAGCTCCTGACACCGCATCCGTATCTCCAGTGAGGCAGTATTTGCGCAACACGAGCGGCCATAGTTATCAGGACTTCACCACCCAGCCCCAAACATTGTATCACACTTTGGCTCTCAGCTCATACGACGATAAACGAATGGCCAATCGTTCCACGGGTAGGAGTCCTTGGTCCAGGGCCAAGAGGAGCAAGGCAGATACGGCTGCTTGAGCGTCAAGTATGAAGACTGGCTGTGCCGCCATTGCAATCTTGAACTTCTCCTTAACTCGATTCCTCTGCGAACACGCTTACTGGTCGCCTGCATTTCCTGGCCACCTCTGAAATTCTCGCTCACACCACCATGCGTTTCCGTTCGAAGAAGCCCATGATATCACTCCAAGCATAACAGCGGCGTCGTATTCGTGACCGTCGGGCAATGGCCAGAGTCGAAGCTCGAAAATCGGCGCCATCGAGAAGATCGTTCCCAAAGCGGGAGAAAACAGTAGTCCCTCGTTACAAACCCGTGGTCATAAGGGTCACAAACCAGAGCGCTGAGTATGAAGAGCCATTGGTGCGGAGCCCACCGCCGGTGAACGAACCTCAGACACGGCATATTGATTCTGGAAGCGTACTTGAAGATGATCGAGATAATGAGACCCTCATACTGTACCCTTTCTCAAGTCGTTCGGGGAAATATTCGGCGGATCGTGGGTAGCTGATGATCCGGAAAAGGATCTCTGCAGTACCGAAAAAGGCTATACTTAGCTGAGTGAGGGACACAGAAAGTGATATTAGAGCAACGACTAGTGCTACCAGCGAAGTCTCATCCGAAAGCTTGAGATGACTCATCACGGCTGGTAGATTTCTCACTTGCGTAGAGTAGAATTCAGAATGACATTGATTCAATGTCCGACTGGATGCGAAAGCTTTTCGAAGAAGGAGAAGGAGAGAGAATTATCACCGAGCGCAATGAACGTTCCCACATGAGCCTCGAATGATGTTCAAGCAGGAGGAAAAAGATATATGCTCGCCGAGTTCAGCCCAAGGTGCTCATTGATTAATTATGTAAAAGCTGAGGGCCGGCCCCTTAACTGTGCATGTAGCAGAGCCTCACTTTGGCTCCTAGACGTCGGATGCATAATCTGTGGCTTTGTGAGAAAATATAAAAGGTGGAAGGGTGGAGGGATAACTGGCTATGAGCAGCGTCGATGAGAATGATACGTCGTGATCCTTGAGAATCGCTAGCCGCCTTGGTCTCGCTAACATGGTACCGACCTTGGAAAGAGTGCAAAGATGTCTTCAGAAAAGGGCGCTTCACCCTATATTCTACGTGAAACATGGCTAGCTAGCCTATTGCACGTAAAGAAGAGGCAACTCGGAACGAAATCAAGCCTGTCCTGCCAGAACGCCGGGGTAAAGGTTGTTTCGAAGTGCAACAAGCAGGTACCCAAGACTGCCATAGGCTAGCCTTCTGCAAGACATTCGGATGCGCCATTTTGGGGTCCAGCGAGGCTTGGCCAGACAATCGAAGGATGAGTGGGACGATTAGATGATGGAAGGATAGCAGAAAGAGGCTGGACCCTGATAAAGCGAAAAGGAATTGGTGCTGTTTCAGATGCCGAAGATCGGCTCTGAAAAGGCAACAGCCTGAGAAAAAGGCAAATGCAAGATCAAATTGACGCGCTGTCAGAAGCCCATAGTAAGATGAGCCGCCTCATTTCGGGGGATCCGTGGCCCCTAGATCCGTGAACCGTTTTTGCTCGAGCCTGGCCCGGGGGTTCTCCGCCATTCCAGCCAAACCTCCAAGAACACATCTATCTACCAGGTGGTGTTGAAGCACTTATTTGGACAAAAAATAATGAATTGCTTTTCTGAGGAGTTTAATGTACATTTTGCCATTCCTTCACTGACATTTTGTGCGTTAAGTGATCAGACGATGTCCCTCGACACTGCAGTCTGACTTCCAGATTATCCGCCAGTACTACCACAATTTCCCACGGTCTCATTCAATGTCCATGCAATATGCGCTCTCTAGCTTAGAGAGGCATTGATGGTCAGTTGGCTCAACCATCGTAATGACAAGCGTGCTGCGCATTGACCCAGCCAGTCAATCTATTCGCGATATCGCTTGCGTAGCAGTGTGTTGCGATCCCGCACTCGAGACAGTCATCTTCACAATCTGTTAGCAAGAGCTAGAGACTTAGGAACAAAGATATTTCGGAGACATACGGTCGATCGAACCCGAGTTGTACAGCCTCGCCGCCCGATAAAATGCTTTCACATTCTGATCTCCAGCTTGATTGATAACCTGGGCAAGACCATCGCCATCGTCTGTTCCCGCAGACCCTTCGCGGATCATACCAAATACGTAGTCCTGTGGGCAGGGATTTTGGACCTTGCCACCCTCATTGCACGTGTAATATCCATTGTGGTCTTGCATGAGCCCGGGGTTGCGAACGCCGTAGTTGGACGTCGGCGCGCGTACACATCCGCTGGACTCTTGCATGATAACGGCGAGAATGAAGCGGTGGTCGACGAACGTTTCTTTGGAGACTTGCTGGATGCCGTCCCAGATGGCGCCCACTTCTGGTCCGCTATCATTGGGGACATTGAATTGGTTTTGGCAGGAGGCGAACATTTGGTTTTTATAGTTGTTGAACCTGATGCGGATTAGTCAAAAAGATTCTCTCCAGCGTGGTAGGTGGAATGAAGGGCCGGCTCACATATCAACGAACGACACCCATTGAGACCTCTGCGGGAAATTGTCACCATTTCCAGTGTACATGATGTACTGGTCCTTGCCAGGACCAACACCATCGTGGATATTGTCGTTATCGTAGCGAGCTATTGCTCCGCTTGTAACTTGGCCGCCAGTCTTGAAGTCATGCATGTCTGACTCGTTTCTGGTTGGTTGGTAGTTGCCAGGGCCATCATACACCGGTGATGTGGTCTTCTCTTGCGAAGCGTCGCTCAGAGGCGTCTGGAAGATATTCTGAGACGGTGCAAAATCAAGGTGTACGCTTGTGTGAGATCAGTCAGTTACTGATAGCGAGAACACAGTCTCCCTGCTGTGCTCTGTAACATTTCACTTACTTTACATCATACGAGAATGGAGATGCACTGACGAGCGACAGCACTGTGACTGATGCAGCCCAAAGACGAAGAAGTCCTGCCATATCAATCCTTGAAAGACTGTTTCTCAAAAGGGGGGCTGTTGGTTAATTGAATTGTATTTGTTCGCTATTAGCTGTTGCGTCCGGAACCTACTTTAAGTACCTAAGCCATGGACCTAGAGGAGGCTCCCTTGGGATCCGGGCCCTGTTCTATTTGCTCTGGGTTAGATGCTCCTGGCGGAATTTCCAATCATAGTTATTGCTTCTTCATAGATCATTGGACGCATACTAGAGTTCATGACCCTGCTGATGCCTGGTCCAGACTAGATGATTAATCACTCCGTGTCTCTGGGAGCTCCTACGGCGCTTCGATCCAGCTTGACTCTGAGAAGGCTGACCCGATCGTCACCGGGAAGGATCTGCAATAGACAGAGGTCATACAGGAAGCACTGACCCAGAATTGATGCTGGCGCAGCTAAGCTCGTATCCTCCCCTGCAATTCATTCCAGAAATGGTCCAAGTTCTGGTTGATGAAGCGCTGGCTCAGGGTCTCTTGTTGGCAGAACCGGCTGTTTTGGAGGTAGCGGGGGTGATCGGACAGCATACTGCAGATAAACCAGGTTGGAATCCAGATACTGAGTTCGTGCACAGTATCTAGATTCCATTGGAACGAGATACAGGAGAACATCCAAGTACTTTAGAGCACAGTAGCAGTAGCGACAATTCTGGTCACGGTTTTCCTTTGTCTGCGCTGGAACGGACGCACACACTCCTGGTGGCGGGCTGATTAGTGTAAGACTCACTGCAACGTAACACTTCCGAGACCACAAGCGAGCCTCGAGCTTCCTGTTCTTCGTCCTGTGAAGGGTCGATGTGGACAGTGTCCTGGCAAGCAATGCGAGTAGTCAGCAAGCATGGTACCATCGCGTCTTTGTGCCACCTTATGCCGCGTTTGGGCGCTGAGGCTGGCTGAAGACAATTAACAGCTGATGCCGGAAATCGGTTAGACTTGAGTGACGATGGCTCAGGTCGATAAGGTGCTGAGAACCGAACATACGACCGAGTTGATGAAACGTGATGCGTCCAGCGGTAGTCCGTAGAAGCTTAGAGCTGGAAGTCTCGAACCCGAGGAGTGTGGCTTGGCAGACTTCCCCGCCTTGGCACATTTCTCTACATCCTCTGCTGATTCATCCTCCAATCAGAGCTGCCTTTGACTTCACATCATCCTAGAGGAAGATCCGTCCAGTCATGCGAGTTGCTGCAGATCCTGAAATCACCTAAATCGGGATTTCTTTTTTGGCGTCATCCTCCTTCGCCTCACGATGACAGCAAGACCGATCTAGAGAATAGCTCCTGCTGGAGGCTGTATCCCGCTGGCCGTAAGACGGCCAAATATGCGCAGTAGATTCGATTTGTCTTGTGACCATGGAATGAAACAGTACACGTGAGGAGATTCCCTAACTACTTTGTTCCCTGGTGCAGCATCCATATGTGTCCTGTGTCTCCTGGAGCCAGCCCATGGGCAGCTTTGGTCCACCTCAACTTTTCATAATCTCTATAGCTGTTTGACATGGAGTTCAGACGTCCTCCAATCTCAGTTTCCCTTCCTTTCCTTTGTCATTTTGTGTCCCTTGCCCTGATTGCTAGCGCTCAAAATTCTCGAGCATGGAAGACGGAACAGAGTGTTCTGAATGTTGGCGGAGCCTTGCAGATGTGAATCTCACAGCACGAGAAGATGTCATCACTGATTAACTGCGATTTGCAGACCGATACTACCCGAATATGGCTCGTCAGAGACCGTTCAATCGCAAATGACAAGCACCAATGAGCTCGCAACCGCTCCCACCAAATTTTGGCTGGATGACATGGACCATACCGGGAACGCCAGAGGATATGCTCCATTCATTCCTGGGTACTACACCTACCCGGTTTACCGCAATGTTCGTAACAAGCCGTATAATGCACAGGGAAATGGTAAACAGGACGACACCGACGCCCTCCAAAATGCTTTGAACGATGATGGCCAGGGTGGGAACCGCTACAAATCAGGAGTCACCACCAAACCAGCGCAAGTCTTCGTTCCGGGTGGTACATACATGCTTTCTAAGCCACTCGACATGCGTTTGAATACAATCCTGGTGGGCGATCCCAACAATCGCCCGGTCTTTAAAGCCACCTCAAATTTCAATGGAGACGCTCTGATCCACGGTCGTGATTTCGCCGCGCTTGACCCAACTACCAATTTCTTCGTCGCCCTGAAGAATTTTATTATTGATACCACGAACATCGACAAGTCACGAGCTGTATCGGCGCTAGAATGGGGCGTGTCGCAGGCGTGCCACTTGACAAATGTAGATATTCTCATGCCTAACGACTCCACCGGCCATACCGGGCTGGACATGAAAGCAGGATCCGCCATTGCAGTCACGGACGTGAACATTTCGGGCGGCGCCGTGGGCATCCGGAATAATAACCAGCAGGTCAACATCAAAGGATGTACATTCAAGTTCTGTTCCACTGGCATATTGTTCACGGGCGGCCATACCGCTCTCATCCAGAAAGCCACCTTTGACACTTGTGGCATTGGCGTCGATGCGAGCGCTCGGACAGACCTAGGCTCGGTGATATTACTCGACTCGTCTTCCGTCAACTCCGGCCCAGTATTAAAATACTACGACAGCTCGCACGACAACGGTGATAGAAATAATCAGATAGTAATCGAGAACGTGTCCCATGATGGCAGCAGTCCGATGGTCATCTCCAGCAACAGCGGCACAAAGATCACCGGCCCAAACCATGTCGACACCTGGATCTGGGGCAACGTGCAGTCTGGCGGCTACCAAAGCCCGAAAACTGCCACGACCACACGCCCAGGAGCCTTACTAGACAATGGCAAATTCTTCACGATGAAGCAACCGACGATGGGCGAATACACTACTGATCAGATCGTCAACGTCAAGGCAGTCAACGGCCATTCAGTAAAAGGAGATGGGAGCACGGACGATTCAGCTTCATTAAATGCCATTTTGGCGCAAAATGCAGCAAATGGCAAGGTGTCATATTTCCCCTATGGTGTCTACACCGTCTTTTCCACCCTATATATCCCTCCTGGCAGTAAAATTGTTGGCGAAGCATGGCCCGTAATCTCTGGCCGAGGGAGCAAATTCCAAGACGCATCGAATCCAACACCCATTGTACTGATCGGCAAGCCGGGTGAAGTCGGCGTCGCTCAGATCCAAGACATGCGATTCACAGTTGGCGAGGTCCTACCAGGCGCCATAATTGCCCAAGTGAACATGGCCGGGTCCCGCAAGGGTGATGTCGCCCTTTTCAACACCATAGTGACCGTCGGAGGCACCCCCGACTCAAAGGTCAACACCGCCTGCAACAGCGGCAACACGGCAGATTGTAGGGCCGCCTTCGCCATGGTCCACCTAACCTCCAGCTCCTCGGCCTGCATCGAGAACATGTGGGGCTGGACCGCCGACCACTCCCTCGACTGGCAAGGCGCCTACCAGAACATCGCCACGGGCCGCGGCCTCCTCGTCGAAGCCACAAAGGGCACCTGGCTCGTCGGCACGGGCTTCGAGCACAACACGCTGTACAACTACAACCTGCACAACGCGGCGAACGTGTTCGCCGGCATGCAGCAGACCGAGACGGCGTACTGGCAGGGCTGGGGCTCTCAGCAGGACGCTCCCGCGCCGTGGACACCCGATGCCCGGTTCGGCGACCCGGACTTCTCGTGGTGTGATAAAGGCGACCAGAGCTGCCGCATGGGCCTCGCTCAGACGATCGAAGGCGGCCAAAATTTATATCTGTACGCGGCGGCGTTTTGGACGTTCTTCCACGGTGAGGTCAGTGGATGCTATAGCTGTCCCGCGACGACGTGCGGGGCAAATTGCATCAAGAATCAGGCGAGGGTGACGGGGAATCCGAAGCAGCTGTTCTGGTATGGTGTTAATACTAAGTGTTCGGACAAGATCATCATGGATGGGAGCGATGATAATAGGGAGCTTTATAACCCGGGGGGTTGGGCACCCGTTGGCGGTGTGATTGCGGCGTATCTGAAGTCTTCTGGGATTAAATGAATGTTGGGATTTTGGCTAAATCACTTCGAGCTCTTCGGACGGGTTTGCAAAAGCGGGTGCCATAGTTCATTGATAGTGATAATCTCTAAGCATGGCTGTTCAACATCGTTGGGCCGCGATAAAGGTCGCTCGAGAATCTCAGCATTCTCTGTGCCCGGTGTGATATTGCTGTAGAAGTAGTCCAGCTCCCTTGACGGGTAGCAGAGCTGGTGAGATGATTTGACCCTTCTTGCATGCCATTGTGAATCTCTACCTCGAACCCGCTTAGAGTGGAATTTCTGAGTGTACGTTAAAGGTCTACGAAGGGTCTCATCTTTGTTGCTTGCACCGAGCGTTTACTATGTTTGCCTCCACCAACTGGTCAGAATGAGTGAGCCGCTGTCATGTCGTAGATCGGAGACTCTATAGTCATTTGTCTGTCTGTTCGTAGATTTCTGGCTTAATTTTCTGTACGAAAGCACCAAGCAATTTTATGCCTGTGAAAGAATGCGAGAAATTGCCCGTACTTCGTTGCCGGAGCCCACGTTGTGAGGATTTTAACCTAAACAGAGTAAATCCTTAATGTAACCAGTCTTTGTGGTCGATTTTCCATCTTCCATAGAACGACGTAGAGCTTTGACTCTTGCGCACCCTTGCTTTGAGTCTTGAAATATGGCTGAAAGGGTTGCAGCGATATTTTCAGCTCGCATACGATTGACGAGAAAAGACTCGAGCCGTCTATGGTAGAGTGATTATATCAAGGTTTGCTGTACCACTTTATATGGGCGGCCGCTTGTGTGCTAGGAGTGTGGCAACTCATCTTCCAGTATAGCTGCTTTTCATCGGCGGGACGGTCCCTCTTCCATACGCTGTCAGTCGATCAGTATAGCTGGGCATTTACCCCTCTTGCGTGTATGAGGTGCTGATGTCTTCCATAAGCAGCGGAAGCAGCGCGATCCCTTTTCGTCCACGAATAAGACACCGTTTGTATCGATCTTTTGGAACACGACGCAATATGTTGCCAAACGTGCAGCCCAATTCTGGGATGCCCTGACAATCCCTAGACTATCGACTGGTGGGTCGAGAAGCTCATCCAGATTATCGATAGATATATACTGCTCGTCGTTGACGTCTTGCTTGTCTTCCACGTGACCGCCGCAGTCTAGTTTCACAAACCGCCGTGGTACAACTTGTAAAGCTTTGAGTACATCAATATCGGCGTACCAATTCCCACGGCTATGAACTGACACAATAGCTTCCGTGAAAAATATGTCTTGATCGATTAGCCCTATAGATCCATGTTGTAAAGGAACTCTCCATTCAGTCAAGGATAAATGTAGAGAGAGATCTTTGAAGCTATTTAGACGTTTTCCATTGTATGGCGCATGGTTTACCATATGAAAGCTGGTGTCTTTCTTTACTTTGAGCTCCTCAGGGCTTATGAGAATTGACATTCCAGGACGTCCTAGGTTTCCAATAATCCTCTTGACAGCATAGCCAGGCGTCTTAATTTGGGGGTCCTCCAAGACACATTTTGCGACGTACAATGAATTGCCGATGGATAACGCGAAAGCACGATCGAAATGATTCGGGGCCAGTCGAGTGCCACCGCTTTCCATTGTTGCAATGCATGATAGTGTGACAGATCTAGACAAGGCACTTCTACAATCGTATTCTGCTCCGACTCGGAGGTTGAACATTGGAAAGGCAGAATCAAAGATTTTGATCGGAAAAGTAGCACCAGGTAGCTGTTCATAGATTACAGATACCAAGTTGACAGAATCCCATAGAGATTTCGTTTCGGATGAAAGACTTCCTTGGCCTATGTCCAAATGTTTTAGGTATCTAACCAACGCCACGTTCTGGGATGCTGGGGCATCAATTTGTGAGTCTAACTGGGACAGAAATGGGTCAGTAGTAGGACTTCTGGAATTTTGGTCTGACCTTCGAAATCCGACTTCTTCTGCGGCTCTGTACGGCGGGTTGAACTTGCGAAACGTGAGTCGACCAAAATACTCAGTAAGACTATTTTTGTGAAGACCGTGTTGCTTCATTATTGTCAAAGCTGATTCTGGCTTCAACATTCGACAACACTCATCCTGAATTGAACGATGAAGGGTCGTGTATGAATGTAATTGATCTTGTTGGGAAGGATCACTACGGACTCGGTAGTATAAACAGATTTTCTTCTGATCATGGTAGGCTAGCTTGAAAGTTGCGACTTCAATAGTCGATCGATCGTGTAATGTCACATCTTCGCGAAAGCAAGCACAGTTGTTGGCCCCTTTCGAGGTGGCTCTGCACTTTAGCCCGTCTTCTGCGCACAAATACAGATATGCAGGCTGACACCATGTCATAGTTGAGTTACAGTGGAAACCCAGTGTACTTCCGCTTGCTTCAAGGTCTTGCGACGGAGCCTTACTCTTTTTCTTTGACGGCTCTCTAATTATACGGACGTTTTCGTTTGTTGGCATGGATATATGGGATATGAGTAGATCGTCCGAGATATCAACAAGAGATCCATTGGGCAGGAATACCCATCTGGAATGGACTTCTTCCAGCTTGCGATTCCCACTTTTGCGGCGCTTTGCAGACCATCGCTGATGTGGTTTAACAGTGGCCAGGATCCGGATAGGTTTAGGACATTTTTCACATGTATGCTCATAATAGATGGCCGTGTTCCACGCATTCCCGAAAGTTCCCGCTATTGATCTGAGCAAGTGTAAATCTCGCTCAGGACCCGGAGCGTGCGACATAGCGCCAAGGATGTGCGGGTTGGATAGTCCAAAAAAGGCGCTATCACAGGAATCCTCTGGCACCAGAAAAAACTTCGCAGCCCGGCGTCGACCATACTGAACGAGTTTCTCACAGCGTTCTCTTTCCTCACGAGAACGAGAAAGAAACACATCAGCGGCGGCACAGATTCCATCAAACCAGGAATATGAAGAAATCCGGCCACTTGCGTTTTCTTGTGCAGCCCCTAGCTGTGCTGCAACCTCTTTGATCCACTCTGCCACAGTCGAAGTGCAGGTCCGAGCAACACCCCATTTTTGAAGCAAAGAACCAAATGCTATGAGAAGTAGTTCATGCACGTTGATCCTGACGTTGTCATTTTCTACATTAACCTTGACTGGCTCGCCATAATATTTGAGATGTGACAAAGTAAGCGACCAACGAAAGCCAGGAGTTTTCGACTCTTCGTCAGGATGCTCAAGGCCAACAGTGAGCGCTCCGGGCTCAGGAAACAATCTGTCCCGGAAGTCAACCTTCACGGTCTCGTGGGACAATACGATCAGATTAGGATAGAGATTCCATGCAGAGAGAGCCAAAAGAACCGAAGTGTTAGTAATATTCTGTGGTTTACCCTCGAGGAGAGCTTCGAATCCGTTCATTGCATCTTTCCAAGCATGCAGAGTCGTTTCATAGGCATTGCTACCTGCGCTAATGGGTATCGATGTCAAGTTCTCCATAATTAGATCCAGCTGTTTCCGCTGCTTGGTCATAACCGCATCAGCAATGTCAAGCCAAGCCCGGACGCTGTTGTCGAACAAGGCGAGATCTTCTCTCAAAATGCGCTGCTGTGCGGCAACTACGTCAGCTAGTAAGCCATTAGCTTGTGCTTCAGTCAATAATTCTTCTTGTCGAAACTGGACTATTTCCACCCATAACGCAACGCTATTTCGAGAGTCGTCAAATTTCCGCGCCAGCATGCAAGCCAGGAGCAGGACCCCAATTGATGCGACACCAGATGTTGCAGAAGCCCAAATCGATGTGGCATCAACTCCCACGTATTCTCTGAATGGCCCATCTTCGACCGTCCCCTTCGCATTAGCTTCAGGAGACTTAAGAATCTCGGAGATCCTGGTCCCGAATGCCTTTATGAGTCTGGGTGTGGAAGGAAGGATATTTGAGAACAGTACGCCCAGACAGCGGGCTGTCCGATGGTAAGTACCTTCTTCAGCAACTTCCCGCCTTTCTTTGGTCAAGGCTTTCCCGACGGTTTGAAACTCGGTAGGTGGCTCAAGCTTCACAAGTGCGAGTTCAACGTTCAAATTCGCAAGTGAGAGGTTGTTCTCGTTCGTCACCGATGTCAACGCGTTCACCACTCTTCCTGCAATTGAAGACATGATAAGAGTATTCTCCTGTTCGGAAGCGGTCGGAAATTGTGGCAAAGTACCGGCATGACATTGTTACTTCGGTGTTATTCTTAATACATGCGAAAAAATTGCCGGGATGCAACCTGTCAGACATTGTGAAAATCCCCGCTGTCAGACTCGAAGGCTGCAAACGCGAGGGAAGCGAGGCTGCAAAAGCAATCAACAGTCCGCTATTCCATAAAACGGCAAGCAGGATTTCCGTGACGGTAGTCGCACCACACAGCTTGATAACTGAACTATGGGACGGAATAGGCGTCCAATCATTCTTGAAGCGGATATCTCGCTTGTCCAGCACCGCGCCACGGCAGACTGCAAGGCGCTCGCCATCTGACGCGTTGAAGCCATCGAGAGCTAGCGGTCATCAGCGTATGACTTCATATTGAAGAAAAGGTAGGTGTATCCCTGTTTGACAGCTGACGACGGCTAGGACAATGCGCGCTCGTCCGCTAGAGATTTAACTTGGCTACTTCACTCTTAGACGGATGCAGATGTTCGTCGCGTCTCAGTGTCTGTATTGGAAGGAAGAGACTGTTCATATCAAGTCTATGCCGTTGCAACGCATTTTGCTTAAACGCACGCACTCTAAGAGGTGAATGTTTCTTATTTTCACGCTCTTTACGGCCACGCGTAAGTCTCCGCAGCTGCCACTTTGCTCCAAGTTTCCTCGTCTTGCACCCCCAAGCTGACCCCAAAACGCGACGACAGCACGAAATAAAGCTGGTAGCTGAAGTGTACATTTCTGAGGGCCAGACGAGGTCACCGATCAATCCATCAGCCTCGGAAATAAGAAAAGCAGAGATCCGAAAAGCTAGCAGCTTGACCAAGAGCCGGCCTCGATGAGATATTTCCGTTCACGAGCCTGGCCTAGCATCACATTCGGCACGAGCTTGACATCCATGGTGTTGAAACAAACGAGCGCGAAGAGGCAAGGTTGATGTGCATGATTCCGCCGGAAGCCCTTCGAGGTTCAAATCAAGGCTATCTCTGGGCCAACATTGATCCTAATTTGGGTTGCTGGGGGCCAATGAAGCATGGACCGATGAGCCGCAAATGCTCTGCCCCAAGTGTCTACACTAAATCAGACGAAGATAGTGTCGCAGCACGGAGATTATGAGAATAGATGCCGCCATCTGATGGTGGTCAATTATAGCTATATCGGCATGTGCTGGTTGAAAATATAAAATATGGCAGATGCCATTCAATGTTGGTGTCGAGCAATATACACTTCAAGCGCAGCCTCCAACATCCAAGACAATTATTAAAGCGTGAGGGATACTGCACCTAGTGGTAATTGAAGAGGAATGTAGGTTGAATAAGCCATACTGATAGCCTCATATTCCCTAGCTAATTGTCTCTAGCATTGTCCTCCACGAACCTTACCAACTAGAATCCTGACTCCCTTACCCCTGACGCCGCCACAATGCTATCTCAGTTGTATTCCAAGACTCACATCGCCGTCCTCACCTTTGTTCTCTACCTCACCGCCTCCGCTGCGGGAACTCCCTGCTCCGGCCTTTGGAACGTCCTCATCAGCGGCGGGCCTCAAGTGTCAGGCTTTTGCGTCCCCACAACTAATACTCTGACTGATCTTACAACTATCTCGTGCATAAACGTCCCCGCCTTGAATCTTGGACCTTGCTCGCTTGCAGTGGACCGGGTGAACTTGCTCGCCGGCACTGGGCCCTGCACGTTCACGAAGGAGGACCAAACGACGCTTGATATAGGAGTGAATGGGGAGGGCATAGTGGCGCCGCCGCAGAGGCTGGTCAGTGGGAAGTGCGGAGGCTCATAAGGGCGGAAAGGTGTTTGAATGGCGGAGAGGGAGAGGCTTGGCTGCTTTGCCGGTGCGGGAAAAACTCGGGGGACTGTGGATGAATGTTCACTACAGCCTTTTGATTAGTGTTGACTCAACCCTCACTTTTCTGTACCCACCTAAATCCTCCAACGTTCAACCAAGCATTAAATCTGAATTTTCCACTTTCCTTTCCCGCTTGATTTCAACGTGTCAATGGCCACCTGAACAACCCACTCAACTCAATCAAATCCACAATGTCCTCCACCGTCAAGAAGTATCCCCACTCATACCGCCACGCTCTATCCTCCGCCGAATTCAAAAAGCTAACCGACCTAATGCGAAGCCCGATCCGTCCTCCAACAAAGGAATTTGACCCCCACTATATACGCCACGGTGATGGAATCTCTCCCCTATTCCGCGGTTCACGGGCCCCCTTCAACACCCGCTGGTACCTCCAATATCGCATTCTGCGGTACCTGGACTACGAGTCCGCCATCGCCTTCCACAGCTGCTGCATTTCGACGTGGGGGGCGTATCTGTGTACGTATCCGAGTTTGTATGGCTGGATGCGGCAGGAGCGGTACGAGTGGCATTGTCTTGAGGCTGCGTTTAGGGTTATTGAGCTTAAAGGGTATACTATTGGGTATGATACGCGGAAGAGGCTGAAGGGAGAGATACTGAAGGGAGGTTGAAGGGGCCGGGGTGAACGAGAGGTCTCTTGATATGAGGAAGTAGTATCGGAGAGGGTTTGGCTTTCTTCTCGCAATTCGGAGTTGTTGAAGCCGAACATCCTGGCAAGCTACAGGATGGTATTCGAGGACTTGAGGATCACGGTAAGTAACCTCCAGGCCCACCGCGTGTGTGCAGTATAAAAATGACATTTGGTCAGGGAATTTGCTCAAAACTGAGGCTGAAACATCCTTCACTGTTAGTTAAATTTTGAGCGTCCAGAATGAACGGGCGCCTCCACATCCGTTGCTTCTACCGACGTATTACCCATTAAATCGACGCGTCATCCCTGCCATTGCATTGCCCTCCGTGCCAATATATTCCCCATCGCAAGCTGCTGCGGCACCGTGAACCTCCCAGCCAGCCCTCCCAAATCCACCCCCGGAATCCCCTCTCTATCCTCCCCAAGAAATCTTAACACCCTGTCTGCCACCCATTCAGGATTCTCCTCTGCGATCCAATGCCCCGCCTTCGGCACAATATCGTACTGCACGTTCCTTGCGACGTTCCTAAAGCCCGTATCTATCGTGCTGATACCCCCTGCCCCCAGGCTCGCCTCCCCACCCAGCGCCAGCGTCGGCATTTCAAGTGGGTTCTGCCCAATCGTTGAATTGAAGAATCGCGCGTCAGCCCATTGGCTCTGGAAGTACTTGAAGGCAGACCTCAGAAAGCCGGGCTTCTGGACGGCGCGGGTATAAATGTCGAGCAGATCCTCCGAGAGTGCGGCATTGCCGGCATATCCGGCGTGGTAAAAGTACCATATCAGGTACTCTCTCTCCTTCCCCGAGAGGAAGAACTCGGGAACGTCCGGGACTGCGAAGAAGGCCAGCTGCCAGTTCGAGTACGCGGTCCAGGAGGAGCTGGGCGTCTGGGAGGCCTCGTAGATGCCGTTATCCACGCCGGGCAGAATGTACTCGGTAAAGGTCACGCGCTTGACGAGGTCGCGGTTGTTGGCGGTGAGGGCTGCGGCGACACCGACGCCCTTGTCGTGTGAGACGACGTAGACGCTAGTGATGTTGAGGAAGTCGAGGACGCCTTTGAGGTCGGCAGAGGCGGCTTCGGCAGAATAGTTATCGTCGTGGGCGAGCGAGCTGTCGCCGCAGCCGCGGTTGTCGATCGCGATGACTGTGTAGTTGTGGGAGGCGAGGATAGGGCCTATGGTGGCCCATGTGTACTGCTAATGTTCAGTAAATTGAAGATGAAAGGCAGGGCATAAGTACAGAGTGTTCTGGTACACCGTGGACCAGGAGGATCGGTGGTCCGGTGCCTGCATAGCGTAAATGAATTGAGGAATTTGGTAACGCGACGCGTTGGTGAGGCCACTGATCAAAGGAAGGGATTGCAGACCAGGCTGGCGAGAATAATGAATACAACAGACTTGTCAAAGTAGATAAGCGCATTTTTTAAACAGGAGAAAGGTTGATGGGCTGTCAAGATTGGAATTGCGGTTCGATACGTCGCAACTGACGCTCGTGGAAGGACTTCAAGAACAGCAGGTTGGATGAACCACACAGTAAGAAGTTACAGGAAACTCAACTATTCAAATACTTCACACATGTGCTGTCATAGAGCTTGGGTAGCGAGCTCTCATCTAAGTCTAGAACCCCTATGTTGTCATGGGCCCCATCTTTGGGAATCGATAACTTCGTTCAGGATGATGCAAGATCCTCATAGCTCACAAGATGCAGGTTCAACGCTAGATGGCCCAGGGGTGACCCTTGTATGTCAATCAAAGTTAACTATGATTCGGTGCGAACCCGAGCATCACAGATGGATTGTGGCACTTGTTTCACGCCGTTGCAGCGTTAGACTTTCTTTGCACTTCAAGGTTCTCTGCAACGCGCTAGCTAACTAGAAACGATAGGGATTAGTCAAGTCGAATCTCGAGTGAATCTCGACCTAGTTGCTGGGAATTACTAATCATGCAGGAAGGATTATACCTCCCCGCTCAACGTCATGATCTGCCGAAAATCCCAGGGAGAATGTTTACATCGTTACCAGATGTAGCAAACTTGCACAGATTTGCACCACCCGGCGGGGTGATGGATCGGATCGTCCACGTGCCATAGATTTCATTGGCATAAAAGCTTTATAACGTTCGGCGCTTTCGCCGCAGCTCGTTCATCGCACCGCATGGCAGGGGACTGCATTGACATGGCTGTCGCCGGTGTCTTTGGGCAAAATATTTTGGTGCATATAGTAGGGATTAACTTTACTGGAATAAAGCAGTGACGCAGACTTTACTTTCAGGAAGGCATAATTGCAGGATAAAAAGAAGGTAGATGGCTGGTTGATGCTCAAAATTCTCATTGAGACCTAGCCCTACTTCCTAATTTGGACTGGCACTCCAGGCACTGCAGACCTGTGCCGTTGGCAACAATGGCAAAGCCCTAACTTCGCCTTTTAACTATCCTAGAGTAAAACAACCTTCACCAAAATCAGCCTGATCGATGCTTTATCATGACTTTTGTACCATAGCGTGGTAAAATGAGTATTGTCCGCCCTATTCCTTTTCACGACAATTCCAACAAGGCTCATGAATGAAAGTCTCCGGGGTTTGTTGGACTGCGATCTCCGCTGCGCCATGCTCGTAATGTATTGAAAATTACCATGAAGATCTCAATGTTTCCTGAGTATCTGGATCCCACAGCGATCCTCAAAGGTGTAACAACTCGTCTTATGTAAGCTTATGGAAAAATAAGCTAGTGTTCCTCTTTTCTCAAGAACACCTATGATAGCATGCTGACTTCTGACTATCTCACACCCAAAGGGACAGTATCTTGAACGTCCTTTCTTCAGAGCATCTAGACCTATCTCGAAAATTTATGGCGACCCTTCCGACTATACTTGGCCGGAGTATTCAAAAGCTGCGATTCTGTGGATAAAACTTGAATGCGTCTTAATGTCCAATGACCGCCAAGCTGCGGCCTTCATCATACCTCGGAATTACTGTATGTCACAATCCACGCGCCATGAGATATCTCGCCGCGCTTCCGCTGCTTGGATTTCTGTCCTTAAGCGCTGCTCAATGGACCTATTGGATAGACCAGTCATGTCTCGATAAGCCGGACAAAAAATTTATCCGAGCGCTTGGAGGAGCCCAGGACATGGCAAGAAGAGCAAATTCAAGATTGAATGACGAAAATGATACGTATATGGCCGAAGTGTTTCAAAGGATTTTTAAGGTTGGCAAAGATGATTTACTGGCTTTCTCCATGATTAATTGTGAGAGTTTGACCTCGGACAAATGAAACAAGAAATAGTACTGACATCGTAGCCTCGAAGGGTTCACAAATGCTGTTTCTTCGTGGATCCGGAACGACATTAGGGAGACTTCAAACTATCGTTTTTACTGTGACGATGACTATCCCCTGGATCCCATGGTCATTACCACAACGAGGTGGTCAGCCCGTCCCCTTACACCTGTTAAAGACCGCCCTCAAGGCTGGGTTCCAACCATAGTATGGCAGGACGTTGCAAATGGTGTTTACATGATTAATGGCCTTGGTTGCCAAGAACCTCGCGTGCAGGCGTGTACGTACGTCGCCGGCTGGGAAATAACACGACAACCTAATCTCAAAGCAACGATGACGGTGAGATCTCTTAAGTTTAGATTCTGACTTACAATACTTTAGTTGATCAACGCTGACAAAAGCCCAAGCACAGATTTGCGACTCGCAGATCGATCGATTCAATCAACCTCATTCATTAAATGACTTTTCCTCACGGCAAAGCCTGACTTATGCTTCTAAAATTGGTGACGAGAAGGCTGGAGGTGCAGTCAATGCTTTCAATTGGATGACTGCATTCGTCCTCTTACACGAGGTTCGTATGAATCATTCAAACCTTCAAGACCGCACCTGAAGTACACACTGATGCTTGTAGTTCGCCCATCTTCCTCCATTCTACCGTAAGTATCACTCTGGTTTTTGCAACCTCTTTTTGCTATGAATATCATCGCTATTCCTAGCGTCTTGCTTGCTACTTCTTGAAAGCCCTTTGAATTTTTCATCCTTATACCGTCATCAAATTCCCTTACCACCATCTGCATGGTGTTCTGACGCGACTACCTCCATAGTCCAGAACAAGTCCTCTCCCACACGGCAAGAAAGGAGAGCCTCTAAATGGACTGATATACAAGATCTTGATTACGACAGCTCAATCGACAACCCTCCCAATTTCGTATACTTCTGCCTGCTTGCTGCTCTTGCTGATCGAGGCTTTCGTCTGTCTAAGAGAAGTGAGGACGACGCAAGGAAAGGGAAACTCGAATTCGATGCATCGTTGAAGCAGAATTGGCTGACATAAGCTCTGCGTCTGGTAAAGAGAGAGATAGAGAGCTTGTCATTAGTAGCACTGAACGTCGCAGCATGTATGCGAGGCGGTCTATCAATGCGGTTAGTAGACCGTCCATTTATGCATGACACTGCCATAGAGCAGCCAGAAGGGAGGCAGGTAGTGACCAAGAAGCTGGTGATCCGATCGCCATGTTGACTTCCGTCTCTTGAGGCTGCCAATACGCTAACTTGCGGCCGGACAATCCCACAAGGCCCCGTACCCCCTGGTGCGACTTGAAGCAAACTTCCGGCATTTTTAGACTTTCTTGTTCTAGCTGCCTTGCAATTCGTGCCTCACGGCTTTCGACCACACGGCGCTATTCTCTCCGGACGAATTGAGTTTGGAGACATCCGAGTCAGGGGAAACTTGCTTTTCGGACAATCGAGTCGGGGTAGTGCTGGAACCATTCTGTCTATGGGTCCGAATCGACTTCGAGCTGGATGTGTCATGTCTGCCCGATCCATATCTTTTATACCAGACAAACTTTCTTCGGCCAGTATCGTCAAGTTCATTTCGTTCAAATGTTCTAGCATCGTTTGACGAGTGGGTCGGGTGCACTGGGTTCAGTCGGCTTGATTCGGGAACTGGAAGCTCAGACAGTGTTGGAGCTTTTGCAGGCGAAATGTCCATCTGCACAGGGGACCGCTTTCTCTCTCGCCTCCTGCGAAAATAGAAAAAGAGGAGCGCCATAATCGTAAAGATAGCTGCAGTCCCAACTCCTGCACCTATGGCAGCCTTTGCGGCTGGGGACAAGCTAGAAGTGTGTGGGGGAGAAGAAGCAGCATGCGAGGTTTGAGAGGTGACGGTAGGGATCGTCGAGGTAGCATGAGAAGTGATCCCTGATGACTTGGCTGCGGCGGACTCACGTGATGCAGAAGATGTCACTACTATTTGAGTTGATGATGCATATGAAGATGTCGACCCATCCACGACGAGATAATCTTTCGCCCACGTCGTCGCAGGTACTCCAGTTACCGAGCGAACCCTTAAACCTATTCCGGGATTCTTCTTGTAGTCCCCTTGGTGTATTTCGAACCATACCCTTCCTGGATAATGATCAATCTTTGCATGGCTTGGAATATCGTCGATCTGGTACGGTCCATTCTGCGGAACTGGTCAACTGTCAATATTCCTTGCAGGATCTATTACTAGTAAGACGATATCATACTATCATAGGCTGTCCCGGTCTGTGCCTTCCTGGGGCTTGCGCTGCTCCAGCTCCATATCTTCAGCTTGATGCGATCTGTTGCGCTGTAATTTGACGTGTACGAAAGCGCCACGTTGTCAACGTAATTGATGAGCTGCTGGTCTGAAGGATATGCAAACTCTGCAACGAAGTCTCCCATTCTGGCCTTGATCCCAAAGAGAAATTGGGTGGAAAAAAGGCAATCGGGAAAGTAGAATGATGGAATGTCTATACCTACCTCGAGACTCGTCGCGGTTCGGCTTGTCAAGGCTGTCTTCTGCGGGGCGAAGTGCATACCCTCCCCGGACGGTGGCGAAATATCTTACCATGAAGCCCGATGTCGCACGTTGTCAGTCTCGACGGTCTGACTTACAAAAATTTCTACGATCCTGAACCACTAATAAGCCCAGACGCGGAGGATGCTGCCGCCTGTCGGTGTCTAATCTGCCTTGAACGGCGGGTTCTGTGCGTAGGATTGGGGGCTGGAAAACCAAACTTCCCGCCATCCTATTTCAAAATAAGAGGAATTCCCACGGCCAAGAAACGTTTCGACTCCCGTTGGATTCACCGCGAAGAGCTTTTCCTAGGCTGTACTCATTTTGCAGCTCCCGATTGCCTCCAAATCGATACAAAAAGCGGTAGGGATGGAGATAACGCCACTGGCTGTCCCACCGCCGCGTTCCTCTATGGGCGAGCACATTTTACGATCCGAATGATCCTGGTAGCTTGAAGGATTCCGGCTTCTGCCTTGTTTCAGGGCTTGCCTAGGAGATGGTCAAGAACCGGTGTCTGCTGGCTCGACAAGTACCTCATTCTTCTTGCTGGCTAATTGAAAAGTTCACTCAGATCTCGATGTGGGTTACTCATGTTAAATCGCATTACTACTTGACACCTTTTCACTCCACACCACCTCACCCTGGATGCAGCTTTTGAAATACCTATGCCGGCGCCAAAGCATGCAATACCAGCGCCAAAGTTTACCTCCCTGTCTTCGTGCTTTCACGTCACTGTAAGGAGTCCAATTCTCGCATTAACTGATCGTCTGAGCGTACGAATATCTAGGAACACTAGTATCAGTGTCAAGAAATGGCTACATACGGTACAAACTCCGCTAAAGTCATGGAGCGTCTAGTGAGGTAAGCAACAATGATTCCAGTAAGAAGTGGGCGTTCGCCGAAAGTGGGAGGTGTCATACTGTTTCTGGCCTGATTGCGACTTCTGCAAAAGTCGATATCTGCGGGGGCCATTTTGGTTGATCAGAGTGCATTGCAAATCACTTAACCATCTTGCTAGAAAGATCATGCGAGAATGCGGATAATCCCGTCGCACTTTGGGCTTTCGGCCTCCAGTTCTCTTTGGTCTTCGTCAAACCTTGCATCTCTTTCTACCGATCTCCCTTGTCAATTCTAAATTCTTGGGTACCAATGCATCTCAGCAGCTGAACAGAAAATTCCCATTCAACGGGTCCTCGAAGGCATCTTCTCCTCCTAGCCAATCATTTAACCCTGGTTCGAGAACGATCGAATCGGAGCCCGCGCCAAGCTCGCCGTTGGCCCCTGTGGCTTTCCCGCTAAGACCTCCAATCCGAGTACGACAGCTAAGAATATCGCCCGGGCACGTGCCTCGGCGCAATTGGCAATGTTTATATCAAAGTTATTTCCAGTCGGTCAAAATGACGATCTTGGGATGCGAATTCTCATTCGGAGGAGGCAAGACTGACTCGGCTGATAATCCCAACGCGCGTATTTTGGATATCCCAAGGCGCCGAGCTCGTTTAATCACCATCCCCAAATCAAACCCTAGAAAAAATTATTTTTCTTCCAAAAGCGCAAATCCCATCTCCAGTCCAATCCACCCTCAAGAAAGATAAACCCGCCTCTCGCGGCCCCCCTGACAGCAAAACCAAAAACCATGGGCTACTCCTCCGCCCTCACCACACCCTCCACCTCTTCCCCTCCCGAAAAACCCTCTCACTCCTCCCTCCGCCTCCGCACTCCCCTCCTCTTCAGCGCCTTCCTCCACTCCCTCCAAACCCTCGTCCAGATCGGCATCCTCATCCTCCTAATCCTCGTCTTCAAGAAGATGCAGCGCCTCGAGTACCGCCTCTTCGTCGACAACGATTCTTTTGTGGAGACGCACGCGCACTACTCCGGCAGCTCGCCGTTCGAGGTCACGAGCTATCATGGTTGTTTTGGGACCAGCAGTGGGGAGCCGTGCGTGAATTTCTAGGGGGTTTTTTGTGGTGGTTGAAAGGGGGAAATGGGGAGTAATCTAATCTGTTTGTTGGGAAAGCGCGATATGGTGTGGGGAGAGGAGAAAAGTCTTGTGGAAAGACAGTGGGGGACTTGAACACAGGGGGCGCCGTTAGAAGAAAAGGAAAAGCAAATGCAAACCGACACACCGGCGGCTTTTGTCTTCAGCGTGCAAATCCGTAAATCGAATGAATGTCTGGCAGACGGCGGGCGTTTCAATTTTATCGTAATACCGTAGAGATTTTAGCTCACGCTTCTCACGACTTCTATTTAAAAACAGATTCAGCATTGATTATGTTCCACTTCATTCTATTGTCAGTTCTGTCTTTTTAGAAAGCCATATGTACGTCGGTATTCATCTTCTTTCCGTAGTGCTCGGACGAGACATTGCAAAAGGAGAAAAAACACCAGTGCAGGCGGGATATGTACAAAAGGACCAGACGGTCAATTGATCAATACACGCCGCCAACACCACCACCCCACTCATTCTCATACTCCGCAGGTGAAGCCTTCAACAACACAAAAGGAAAATAAATGCTAGTCACGGCCAAAGACAATACGGCGCGTCAGGCACGGCACCAAGTCATTACTTCCCCCCAACGCATCTCTCATCCGAGGTCTTCAGTAGAATCGTCCATCAAGAATCATACTCTTCGGCCTGTCCATCCTCGACCCCCGCCCCTTCACAGGACTCCCGGCATTGCTTCCGCTCTTCCCTGCCATTCCGCCATGTCCCAAATGGCTGTCCATTCTCGCATGCCCGGGTCTCTGCGGCGACTGCTGGGGCTTCTGTGGACTCTTCTCCACCGGCGGCGGCGGCTTTGAGCTCGCAACCCACTCCGCGGGCTCCGGCATGCCCTTTGTCGGGCTGGTAGGTCTCTCTTTGCTCCCCTTCCTCGGGCTTGGATTTGTTGCAAAATCCCTGCTGGCGAACTCGGGGCCCGTCTTTGCGCTGCCACCACTGCCCGTTCTCGCCGCAGCCGGGCCCGGATTCTGAGCTTGGTTTGCTTGAGCGTGACCTTTATGCTTGTCACTTGGAATTCTCTGCTTTCTCAACGCCCTCTCCTGCCTCTCCTTAAAGCTTCTTTCGCGTTTGAGCACTACCTCCGTCCACGCGTTGACCTTTGCTGTTGACGCAGTAGTCGTGCTGGAAGACCCTTTCCCTACAACTTCGCCAAGGACTTTCATCCACCCTTCCTTGCTCACTCGGTCATCGGCGTAAAAGTCGATGACCTCTCCATTGGCGAAGCGGATGCGGAATCCTTCCTCGACAAACATGTATCCTTCTTCCTCTTCGGCAAAGGCGGATTTTCTTCTTCCACCGCTCTTGGCGCTTGTCTCCTTTTGCATCAGAGCGGACTTATCGTCAATGAGCTTCGCCGCTTTGGCGACGTTGATGGTCGCCCGAGGTTGATGCGTGGCTTCGTGGTACGCCGTCAACTTGGTGCCAGAGAGGGAGAAGAAGCGACGACGCCAATACTGCAGAACACGTCAGTAAGTGCTGGGACTTCTACTTCCTAGCCCCAAGAATGGGATGTTGACTTACCGGACAGTCACCACCTTGTTGACTTAAATGCCCTTCATAAGACCTGGCACTTATTTCCTCGGCACGAGCCAACTCCCTCATGGCACCCGCCATGCTCTTTGGCATCTCCTCCTCTTTGGCCCCTTTAGGCTTTGGCACGTACAACAGCTGCAACTCTAGCTTTCCAATTCGATACGGCGGCCGGCGCTGCAATGTTGTCTGTTCGCTTCCCTTCTTCGACCGATTCGATCCCCGGAATGAACTGACCTCCTCCATCGCCCACTCATTGAAAGCGGTAATGTCGACAATGTACGGCCGGCCGAAACATTGCGACTCATGTTCGGAGAGTGCCACATAAGCCCGCGCGAAAGAGCCGTCGCGAGCGACAACTCCCTGGACAAGATCGTAGGCAGTGGGTTCTCGCTTGACTGGAGACCTAGAGCGTTTGGCCTCCTGAGCGATCTTAGCTTCGAGGTCTTTGCGTTTCTTTGGGCTACCGAAGACTTTCCCCCATGTAGACGTCTTTTTACTAGGTGAGCTAGGAGCTTTGGAAGGCGAGCTTGGACGTGTTTCTTTTGGCTCTTCCATTTTCATCTGCAGGGTTAGTTGGAATTCTAGATCGTTAAGGACGACAAGCTCGAATTCTTGGCCAATGGGTGCTGTACGCCCGAGCTCCAGCCAGGCAGTGGTCACACAGTGAAGGCCATTGTCAAGAGTCAGTGCAAATTGTGTGCGCTCATCTAAAGTAGCAGTTGAGAATTAGGTTGAATCTTCGCACAAGGTAGGGAGCGAGTTGGCAGCTTACCTCTGGGGAGTGGAAGGTCTAAATCTTTCACTCCAACCACCTTGACAAACAACCTTCCTCTCTCAGTGCCATCCTCTAACTCATCGTGCTGCTCTTCTTCTACAGCCTCCATTTGACTCTCTTGAACATTGCTTGCCTGACCAGGTAAAGGCGGCACTGGTCCCGTGTCAAAAGCCTTCTTTCTCGGACTTCCACCGGCTATCTTGATACTCTTTCTTCTAATCTTGCCATTCCATGGCTCTGTAGTCCATGTCTGCTGGCTGGCTTTCCGTGTCGGCGAGGCGGGTGAAAGGCCATTAGCGGCAGCAGCTTGCGCATCGGCGATCGACGCTGGGACACCCGAACGTTCGTTTCCAGGACGAGTACTTGCAACAACAACTTTTGTGTTCTGTCTCATCAGATAGCCTCTCTGTCTCGTAGCACTTCTATTAGCATTCATACTGTTATGATGGAGCGCGAAACCTTGCCCAGGGACGAATTCTGCTCCAGGTTGAGCCCAAGCGCATGGATCAATCTCTTTCTGCCGGGAAGCAGAGAAAGATGCGGTAAATCCTTCCAGACGATCCCCGGGCATGTATCTGCTTTGGGAGAGACAATATAGACTATCCAAGGAACGTTCAAACTGCACCTTTTGGTTCTCGATCACTCGGTCAAACTCCTTATCCAGACCCAAACCGCCAAGTCCATCTCCATCATCGCCGTTAGGAAGGTCTAGCTGCATGAAGGCGCTGTTCCGCATGTCGATGGCACGTTCTCCAGAAAGGCTAGCCTGAATGCTGCTATCGTGTGACCCCTCGCTGGCAAAGCTCCCTTCAGAGACATGGCGATCCTCAGTCTCGCGCTGAGTACCTCGATCGCTTATTCTACGACGAGTGTCCTTCATTGTGTCAATGTCTGCAGTTGTAAGTGAGGGCCGAGTCTTCAGTTTGCCTCCGGGAGTTTTGATAGTAGCCAGAATATCTGGCACATTAAGAGGGTCAGGGGGAGGCAGTTCGCTACATGGCCGTCGAATCACCGAGTCAGGTGTCCCTGGCTCTGAGACATCCTCATTGGCCCCAGAACCAGACTGAACATCCAAAGCAAACTTAGGAGCCATTGATTCGCCGTGAGGCTTTTCAATAGGAAGAGCTTCCTCTCTTGGTTTCTGAGGCTTTGTCAAAGCGTCTGAAGGAGGAGGCGATGGTGTCATGTAAGATTTGAGACCCAGCTCAAAAGTATCGCCAAGGCCAAAATTCCCGAACCCTGCCAAAGATGTCTGGCCAGCATCGTTATTTGCAGAATCATCGTTGCGTGCAGGACTACTGGCACGAGGGGTTTCCTGCCCTTCGTCTGGATGGAGCATTGGCTTCTCAAATTCGGGTAGTTGTGCCTCTGCAGAAGGTCGAGAATACTGGCTCGAATCATCATCGTCATCTTCGTCTTCATTGAGATGCGCTCCAAGTTGACTGCGATAGTACTCTGGAATGTTGGCTAGGTCCGTATCCTCTTCATCGTCATCACCAGGCTCTTGCTTGATTGAAATGTGACTTTCGAAGGACGTTTCAACAGTCACTGTAGCATCAGGATCACTCTCTCGCGACGGTATTGGAATGTCAGGGTCGAGAGGAAGAGGTCGCTGGGGACTTGAACTAGGCATGTCGGAATCTTCATCATGACTGTCGAAAATAAGTTCCTGTTGGCTCTGGATCCTCTTCAAAATCGACTCGCGCGAAATTCTAGGTGGTGACCCGAACTCCTCCGTCGCATATGAATCGTCCCTGATAAATCTTGTATGATCAGAACTCTCATGAACTGTATCGTGGATGGGACTTCTCTCCTTTGAGTTAGCACGCCGCATGCGTCTCTCGCGTTGTTCTTGCTTTTGTTTGTCTTGATCTTGCAGCATCATGAGACGAAGACGATCTTCTAATGGCATCGAATTCCCACTCATGCGGCGAATGTCATTCTTTGACACCGAAGATGGTGGAGGAGGCGATGGCAACATCCTTCGAGAACTGCTGACACGCTCTACTGTCTCTGATAGAGAGTTGTTGGATGGCGATTCAGGCAGCTTTGAAGAAGATGCGGGAGGTAAAGGGGGCAGTGGTCTCGGTTGGCCATTAGAATCGACTGAATTAATACTGGTCTGATGTGGCCGGTGATCAACTATGCCAGGCTCTGCAGTAGGCTCTGGGCTACCATAACTCTCGTCAAAAGGATCTTCTTCGTGTCGAGCCAGTTCGTGTGTGGCCGCCGCCTTCTCTGGAGTCATGAACCTCCAGTCTTCAGGTAGCACAACAGGCGTCTTATCCGTATCTTCAAGAGAAGCATCGAAACTGTCTTCCCGATCCAGTGAAGATCCTCGTTCGAAGCTCTGCTCCATGTCATCTTCGGCAGAATCGTAACTACCTTCACGCGAATCTGAGGCAACAGAAGAAGGATCAGGTGTTGTCATTTCGTATTCGTTAACTTGCGGCGGGGCCTGGTCGAAAGTAACGCTCTTTGCATGACGGCGAAGGACACGACCACCAGGAAGTTCACGTTGCTGCTTTCCATCGTCGTCATCAGACCATGTACCTGTCTCCGGATCAAAGCCCATGGTTCTCGCCTGAGCTTGTACGCGTCTGGATATCGAAGATTTGGTAGGAGAGGGTTGATCTTTGCTTGGAGAGCGAGGAGCAACTTCATTGAAGCTCTGTACAGATTCACAGAGCTCATCCTTTACAGGGTCTTCATAAAACTTGTCAGGAGATTGTGATTGTCGCAAGCCTCCGAGTCCCTGTCCTCCAAAAGCATTGCCTTGAACTTGCGTGGTAAGAGGTCGACCGCAAGCAAGTGGACGATCTAGCAAGGTGACATTGCTCGGGTCATATTCATTCTTCTGTTCTCGGGCGAATATGGCGCTATTTTTGACGCGGGATGCTCGCTTCAGGTTTTCGATTGAAGAACGTTTTGAGGGGGACGCCAAGCTGTCGCGCCGACCAAGAGGGTCTTGGTTTTCGGAAGTTGGTCGCACTGGCGAACCACTATCTCTTCCTTGCCAGAACATACGAGTCGACGCGGTAGGGCTAAAAGGAGAGGATTCAAAGGGTGATGATTCGTTTAACTTCCCAGCTCCCTAGATTGGTTAGCACCTATGACAAGGTCTAAGGACACGTTTCGTTACTTTTCCATGCTGGAGATAACTCGGTGAGTTACGTCTGATGGCCATTGGGCTCACCTCAGATAGAGGTCTATGTGTTGAAGTGACACCCATCTTTGTTGGCGAAGACGTAGGAGTACCTTTCTGGATCCGCAGTGGCTGGACAGATTCAGCAGGCATATCGAGAAGCTGTCGTCAGAACTTGATCTTGGAGTATCGCGAGCAGGTGGAAATTTAAGCCAATAACAAAGGCTCGGCGAGCTTGCTCGAGGAATGGGCTGAGTGGTGTAGGAATAACGAACCGCCGCTGTCGCACGCGCTTCGCAGACAGCCACAACGCAGAATCTACCCGCGACAAGTCATCCAACAGCTGAAAATATACCTTCTGAAGGAAAAAGATTGACAGAGTCTGGAAGGTAAAGGTAGTTGGAAAGGGTTTGCAGAAGTGGAGTGTACTATGGTAGATAGAAGGCGGTGCGGATTGGTTGATGTTCCCCGGCTTCCTTGGGGAGAGAGCAAACAAGCCGTTGCCGGGCAACCATCATTTTCCATCATGCCAAGACCGCCTCGAAATTTTCTCAGCTTGAGTCTTAGCCAATGTTGGTCGCAACGCAATCATCCGCGTATTCGGATTGTTTTCAATCTCTGGGAGCTCTGGCACTCTGATGCTACCAAGAAACGGCTTATGCTTGATTTGCCGAATCAGTTTTAGAGACGTATTTCATCGACTTCAGCCTCACTCATTGCAATGGCCACCATTACGATCCATGGCTACGGCCATGCGCAAACGCAAATCGCCTGCGAGAATGGTACTGTCGCAGAAATTAGGAAAAAGGGAACGTCAAGCTTTGAAAGCGCAGATGCCAAGCCCTCAAAAAGACTACCGGAAAGATAATAGGCCTTTTGGTGGAATGAACCAAACTGATCCGGATTTAAGAGGCAGGAATCTTGTACGAGCGAGGAGAAGTATGGAACAACAGACTGATACGGTTTCAAAGGCCGGGGAAGCAATGCACGATCGACAACGAGACAAGAAGGACAGGCCTCTTTTTCATGCGCTTAAGATGCAGTCCACACTGACCCCTGTCTCATACAGCCATAGAGACGCGATCAGGGCTAAGATTGAGAATCTTGACGCATTCGAAAAGTTCGATCTCCTCCCCTCAATCTGCGATACCGTGTACAAACAAGCTTTCCCCGGAATGACCGATATCGAGCCTACTCCAATACAGCGACTCGCACTGCCTGCTTTACTCTCACGCAAGATTGAAAAACAGTCTGTCAAAAAGAAAAGCGATGAGCACAACTTTGACCAATACCTCCTTGCAGCTGAGACTGGATCTGGGAAGACTCTCGCCTATATGCTTCCAGTTATTGATGCTGTGAAGCGACAAGAAGTCGTTGATAAGGAAGAGGCTGTTGAAAAGAAAGCTAAAGAAGAACGCGAGAAGCAAGAAAGGAAGAACATGTTCGAGCTGGACTCGCCTCCGCTAGAGCTCTCTAAGTCTTTGGATTCGACCATGGGTCGACCTCGAGCAATGATTATCTTGCCGACGTCGGAGTTGGTCACTCAAGTTGGCGCCGTTGCAAAGCTCCTCTCACATACAATAAAATACCGCTCTGCCTCAATATCCTCAATTTATTCTCCGACAGTGATCCGAAACCGGCTCTTCTCTCAAAATGGAATCGACATAGTCATAACCACACCACATCTCATCTCCAGCATCGGTGAGAACGATCCGAATATATTTTCCCGTGTACAATATCTTGTTATTGATGAAGCTGATTCTCTTCTTGATCGCTCCTTCTCCCCTATCACGTCTTCAATAATCGACAAGTGCTCTCCATCGCTGAACCAACTTATCCTTTGCTCAGCTACCATTCCAAAGACTCTTGATTCTTTTATGGACAAACGCTTTCCCAATATGCGTCGGCTTGTGACGCCTAAAGTTCACTCTATCCCCCGAAGAGTCCAGCTGGGCGTCATTGATATTGATAAAGACCCTTATCGAGGGAATCGCGATCTCGCATGTGCCAACACTATCTGGACGCTTGGTAAAGCCGTTCACGAAGACACGAGATCTCATCATACAGTCAAGAGCATGCTCGTTTTTGTCAATGAAAGAGAAAAAGCCAGTGTTCTCGCCGAGTACCTCTCTTCAAAAGGGATTGATGCAGTGGCGTTGACCCGGGACACCTCCGAATCGCGACAACGCGAGATTTTGGCTGCATTTACAGCCACGGAGCGAGTCGACGGTCAGCTCAAACAATCAGGACGCGATTTCATCCCGTTCGACCAGCTGTCCAATGCCTTACCCGCCGGTCGCGGGCGCAGACATCTCGACAACACAAAGGTCCTTGTCACAACGGATCTTGGGTCCCGAGGCATCGACACACTTGCAGTTCGGCATGTGATCCTGCACGATGTGCCTCATACTACTATCGACTTTGTCCATCGGCTTGGGAGGACCGGACGTATGGGTCGTAGAGGACGAGGCATTGTTCTCGTAGGGAAGCATGATCGTAAGGATATTGTGAGAGAAGTTAAAGAAGCGATGTTCAAGGGTCAAGCGCTCATTTGAGCGGGGAAAACACCCTGTAGTATGGATTTAGATATCCCTACACCTTTGCAGTCTTTAATGAGATACCTGAGATGCGTCATTGTACGTATTTGATCGCCTCAAGATAAAGCATACTTAATGCTAATGGCTACGTGGACGTTCTTGGCGTTCCCAGAGCCTTAGAATCCCTTCAATATCAACATTCGCTCTCTGGCTTTGCTCCACAATATATCCGCTTACCTAGGTACCCAACCGATTTCAGGTCCAACCGCCCTTGAGAAGGACGCATTGAAGAACCTCGCTTCCTCAGCGACTAAAAGCTGTTCCAGTTACTGAGTGAATCTGAGGCTCTTCTAACGCCAATAGAAAAAATCGCGACGATTGTCGGCTTGCCAAGACCAACGCGTCGCTCCCTTCATAAACCCTGTCATAAACATCAAAACTCTTAACGTCAAGGGTCTCACGGATTTCATCCCATGCTAACAAAGTTCAATACTTTAAGCAACAGCATGATGAAGTATACCCATTAGTAGCTGGCTCCGTCCCCGAAGTAATTGGCTTCAATGTGAGTAGTACTTTCAAGACCGTCCAGGCGAACGTCAGATAGTCGCTGTGTTTTTCCCTTTGATTGATTCACCTGCCCTCCGTCACGCATTTTCAGACCTTCTTTCCTATGCTGAGATTGATTGTCTGTTACACCTTCAGTGTAATTGGCTGGGAAGTCTACTTTAGACGCGTATATTCTGACTAATCTTCCGCATTGTCTTTGCGGTCTGACTTGACGGCGATAACGTATGAAGGTTCTCCCTTGTCCTTCCAAGTAGTTTCTTCGACATTTCAACAAATGCTATGGTATCAGCTCCCATCGATGTCCTGCAAGCTTGCTTCGACTTTGGGGCTTCAACGGCCAACGGCTATCGACTGCCATGAACATCGTCATCGTATGTTCGCTCTAACAAAGGTCTGAATGTCATCAACGAGGAAACAAATATCTGGATTGAACGGCAAAGCAAACTTAATTTACGACTGGCTTATTGTGCGCGACGAACAATCCTTTGATGGAGTGTCCTTCTAAAAATGAGCTTTGAAAACGTTGTTGCTTCGGTTGCTGAGCCAAATGCGAGAACTGTTCGGTCCGATTGGCTTTGCACTCCTGACCCCTGTGTTGGCCGGCTCTCCTCCTATGGTGCTCAAGAGGCCGAAGCCCGCGATCGGAAGCACGATCCGAAGATGACGGTGTATATCGACGCTTTTTTGACAGACATTGCATTGTCGATCAGATTCTGGTCTAACTCTGATACCTCTCAAGGTTAACCTTTGATATCCCGGCGTGCCCGGTGCGGCACTCTCGATGCATCGACTCCCAGTCGACACGTGAAATGTTCGATGGATCAAACAATCACTGAGGTTCCTAGGGTCTTGGGCATATCCAGTCGCATATGGATTCATGGAATTCTCATAGCCTATAGTTGGACATGTGATGGAAACCTTGCATGAAAACCAATCTGCTGGGTCCGAACTGATGATCCAAATTAGTACATGCAATACGGATGACCATACCTTACAAGTGCAAGATAAAGGAGGCTGGCATACCCAGCAACCATCTGAAGCACATCTCAACTAACAAGCACCAAGGTATGCAGGTGGGGGTTAAGCTTTCCCTCAAATCTGTTGTGTCACCACCTCTTTCTTCATTGGAACAGCGACGGTTGCAGCTGCAGTTGCCTATTATGGGCTAAACCGGCCTTCGAGTTGAAACGGCTTTCTTCCGGGTATCTCCTTGAAGCTACTTTGGGAGGAAGGGCGGAAATAAGGCACGAAAATTAGCCTTGTATCATTCGCGTAGAGGCTTGGTCATGATTGAACACCGACATATAAGAAAGGGGCGTGTGAAGATTCCACCCTCAAGGGAATCGAGAAAAGCAGGAATGATACCTCTGAGAGGTCTGCTCCCATCTCTCCTTAGACTCATCTATCAACTAGCCGATTCTGGTCTGTGGGGAAATTCTCCGCAATAAATGGGCTTGGACCCTCGAATCCAATTATCCAAATGTGAGCAGCATTAGGTAATAGATTACCCTTAAAGGCCTAGAATCGTTTCTGAAAAGGCACTACCACAATTTTGATTTTGTTAAGGTTGCCGTAAGATTTTGTTCCCATTTCAGCGGTACTTTCCGCTATCCTTTGCTGGTTTGACAGCGAGTCCAGATGTCTTCTCGCAAGTTTGAGACCACTCACTCACAGAGAGCTGAGCCGGAAATCTTGGGCCCGGTAGAGAGAAAGGCCGTTCATAACGTCTCAATTGGAGGAGAACAAGTCAGATTTACGGTTTCATTATATCCTGCGAGGAGCAGTCGCTTCAGGGAATTGCAAATGGGGTACACATCTACAGCAGACAATACGATACGTTCCTCCTACCTTTCGACTTAGGTGTTCAATTTTCTAGGCGAGTACAGTCGATCGCCAAGCCTTCAGCGAAGCTCCCATGAAAACGCACATACCCGGCAAAGGAATTCGAGCTATCAATCTGCAGTGAAACTAATAAATTAAGTCATTGAGGGGAGGAGGTTCTACTTCCTAGACTAGCTACTAGTGCTGCCGTATAAGAAGAGCGGGGTCCACGCAGTACCGCTTGGATCCAAAGTCTGATTTACGGACAAGCCGATAGCAATCGTCGCACGAAACATGATAAAGGAGAACGATACCCCAAAGTTGATATGCCGTTATCAAGGAGACATACGTTGTGCAAGCAATGAATACGATTTTAAGATGCACGGGTTCCTACTTCGAGTATAGAGTGGTCTTCCTAGCGCCTATGGAGTTTAGTGATAGCAGCGTCCTCAAGCTCCGCCCATTAAATCACTTTCCACCACCGCTTTCTGAATTGTCTCAGCTGCCTTCTTCGCTTCTAACATCCTCAATGGTACTTCATGGCCACAATTGTGTTGGTATTTATGGCGAAGGCTCGGCTCGCACATGTTCTCCAGGATGACACTCTGTTCCAACCAGTGATCCTTGCCTTTGGCACCATAGATGTGTGCCGTTGGGATCTGGATGCGTTCTCTATCTACAGTCGGCAACCACCAACGAACACGGAACTTGGAAGCTTCCTTGGTCGTGGCACTTGCGTTTGTAGTGCCATTGGTCAGATGGTGGGACTTCTTCGGGTCGGCTGCGAGTGTTACTCTTGTCGTTCCGTCCTTTCCGAGATAGTGATTCAAGTCGACGTTGCGGTAATCGTGGGTAACGTCCCAACCGCAATCTTCGCTTTTTGAGAGAGGCGCAGTTCCAGAAATGAAAATAGCGAACCGGAAAAGCGGTTGTGCAAATGGGTTGTCGGTCTGATGATGAAGTATCACTAACATTCTAGACTTAGTGTACTTTCAAACAGCCAACATCCAAGCGAGGAGGAATATACAGGAACACGCCAAAGCAGCACCCTTCAAGCTCCGTTAGCATCACGAAATATATTTCGGAGCGCAGAGTAACACTTACTTGGCTAAAAGCCATCACACCATCAAATGGTCCTTGGACGTCGTCAGTTCGATTGAGACTGAACAGCAGTGATTGGCTAACCTTCATCCTCGATGATATCTAAGATTGTCCGGTGGCATCGTGCAACATATTCAGTACTGAAGTGAGAGTAATGGCAATAGTAGGGACCGGAGAAAATGTCCCCTATGCCTGGTGCAGCATCACACTCTTCGGCCCCATCAAAGAACGTGTACGTATAATGAGATGGCAAAGCATTACGCAGAGCTGCGGTAAGTGCTTCGTATATCGACCCACTGAGTCCGATACTGAAAACTTCATCAGGACATAGTTTCTAGGAAAAAGACGGCAGTACTTACCCATGCATGCAGAGAATGTGCATCTTGGAAGATCAGTCTGATGTTTGGAAGCTCAAAGATCCTCCAGAGAGAAATTAGGGTCAAGAGGAAAAGGAGAGTAGCTTAAGACCTTGGCTTGATGTTTCAACGACGAGCGGCCAACACTCGGCCCCGCAAACTTGTGCAACGAGACGACTGAGCAATCTGCAAACACCACGGCCTGAGGAGCAACTCCCATCTTGATCGACCACGAAGACGCATGCTACTTGTCGAAAATGGTATTGATCCTCATTGCAATGCATTCCTGTCAGTGCCGTCGCTGGGATTTAGATAAAGAGCCGGTGAAGATGCCCCTCAAATATGGTTGCTCGTGTTCCATCGCACAGTTTGCGTTCACATGGGCGACGAACGTGCGTCACGGATGTTGGATTCGACATTTATCAGTGCAAATCTCTTCCTTATGTGTCTAGGACCCTTAAAGCGTTCGGGCACGTCGGAGAGTTGTTGAGGTCTTTCCTGGTAAAGCAGGTTTCACAGCCAAGAGTTTCGATACGCGTATCTTACGGTTTCGCAGGGCGGCGTAAAATTACCGCTGTGCCGCTTCGGCGAACATCCGCCAAACTTCATCGATGACAACAAAATCCCATGGCGCGGACGACCTCAAGGCCGAGTTCGACAAGGCGACAACGAAACTCGGCACGGCCCGAGCACCTTCACGGCCGTACTATCTCAACCTAACGGCGGCTGCATAGGGTTAGCTCTTCGCTGCTGACTTCGCCCTGCACAAAGCTGCATGTTCATTTAGCCGCAAGTATGGTTCTGCTTGCCATAGGCTGGCACGTGGCTCGTGGCTTTGGATTAGCGGCTTCAGTCATCCTGAAGCAGGAATCATCAACTCCCGTTTTTGGCTTTTCCCCGCTGTCAAGCACACGACAGCAGTGTTGGTGGCTGAGAAAGCACTACACTATACCCGTTCGGCATGGCTGCAGATAATCATCCCAGGAAGATGCACCTTGTGTTACACCACGCACAGACGTTCCACATCCGGATCGACACGACCTACAAAGTCAACCACACACGAATACGGTAATCCGAAAGCGTTTCCTTCTCTCTTCATCGTTATGATCGACGTCAGCGATGCCCAAGACCCTGGAGTCATGCAAGGGTCCCACTTCTTATGCTGAATCAGAAAGGTCTATGTATTGCCCCCGGCTCGCTTGCACTAACCTAAAATCCTGGAGGAACAACAGTAAATCCCGCCAGTGGCATTGCCGTCCAACCCCAGGTGACCTCTATCAAACTTATATGCAGAGGGGACCATTCGCATCCGGAGAATATTCGTGGTCAGCCAGCCATGGGGTGCATGAGTCGCTGCACCTTCGCTTCACTCAAAATGTTAGAGGTCGGCTGTCCTCCTTTCAGTTCGTTATCAGGACACGTGTGGCGTTTCCTCCAGTCACTGCTGTTCACTACTGTTTTCCAGTCCTCTTTGGCCTTGGCGCAGTATATTTGCTGGAACAGGGCTTCGATAGGTGGACGATTTGTTTGTCTCCGCCCGTTCCAGGGCCGTCACCAAGTACAGCTCCGTCAATGCTTTCTACGAGCTTAACACACCCCACACTAGTGGAGTTCGGCCGTTGATTCTGGCGTCATTAGTGGAAAGTCGTTTTATGATGACACTGGGTGCTTAGCCTTCTCAATTAAAACGATGACCGCCTTTGATCGCAAGATAGCAGCGGATGACTGGCTGCATGGCATCGTTTTGCGTCGTGAAAGATGGCCCTCGCCTGTGTGCTCTGATGTTCTTTGTCTCACGACGGCAATATCATATGGACCTGCTGTCAAATGTCATCTCGGCATATGTTTCATTACTCACTACTAGAAGCTGTTCGCGAAAGCCACCCTACGCCGTCGCCAAATATGGGAACCCTTTTCCTGCCTGTTTAGCGCAGTCGCTCTTGGTAGCCTACTGGGTTGCGTGATTTGTGACTGCACTTCAGCCGCTTGTGGGTAAACCCGACCAAACATGGCATTCTTATCTCTATCCAGGTTTTCAGAAAGTGGACGGCGTACGAATAGTCTGTGGCAGGCTGTTCTCACACTTCATCAGAACGTATGCGCTTGACGTCAGTGGTTTGCTTGTGCAACAGACCGGCCTAGATTTTGATGCAAGTGCAGGGGCTCAACAAGCCTAAATACTACCACACCATCGTGCTTACAGAACGACTCACTCATCCTAAAAATGAATTTGAACAGATATTGCAAAACATCGTTAAAACTGCCGGATGTGGTAGATAACCTGCCCTGCAAAATGGACGTCAGACATATCTCTTGGGGGCCGCCGGACACAGTCAACAACGCCACAATATTAAGCAACGCCGCTTGCAGTAGCGAAAGAACGAACCTCTGGTTTACGAGATGACGGAGTTCATCACCAAGTTCTGACAACCACGCGATCAAAACGTTCTGATCATTGGCTTGGTCAGATGTCGTCGCTACATCCTAACTCATAAATCAACCTGCGAGGCGAGGGACTTGGATAGCCTATGCGAGATTCCAGCCGTCATCATTAGCCTCAATTGAAGTCTCCCGATCACCGAGAAGGCTCTACTGCCTTGGAATCGCAAATGGTTACGTTCAGGAAGGTCGAGTCCTCACCCAGGCCGCTCGCGCTGGCTACGGTGAAGGGCCTGGACCAAAAATCACAAGAATGCTGTTGGCCACAATGGAACTCAGATGTCATCGCTATTCATTTGTCAATGTTGACCTCTAACCATCGCATCCGCCTCTTCTGGCCGAATTCTGCCATTTACTACAGCCTCTCCCATCTCCAATCTTTTACTGATGCTGACTGGATGTCTGCTGAATGCGCCGAAACTAACAATGACACAAGCCACCCCAAGGTACATGCAAACCCTGAATTGGTCTCTGAATGCATGCGCAAAGGCATGCTGCACAGCCTCTTGCTTGTAAGTTGTCAGGCTTGGAATTGTGTTCAGAGTTTGGCGCAGCGCTTTTATCTCGGCAGTGGTCAAGATCTTGCTGAGGTCAGTTCCGAAACGTGCATTGAGTATAACTGTGCTACACGCAAGCCCGATTGCTCCACCAAGGATGCGAGCCTGGTTCACAATGCCGGCGGCAAGAGCTTTCATAAATCAGCTATGCGTTGACCACCTTTGACAGTGAGACACTCACCATAGTCTTCGAAATTTGAGTTGATGGCCGCTTCAATTGCCGTTCCAGAGAGGGTTCCTCCAAGCCCAAAGCCAAATAATACTTGGTACCCATATAATTTGGCATCTTGACCTTTGTCGTCCGAAACTGAGGACATCAGGCCGGAACCTAGTATAATCAAGCAACTGGCGGTGAAAAGCGCATAGAAATTCAAGTTGCGTTTCACAGAAGCGACTCCATTGAGCGTGGAACCTAGCGCGCTTGCCACAAGAAATGGCAACAGACGAAGTCCGGCCTTTAACGATGAGTCTTCGTCAACAATCTGGTATCTTTCCGGAATAGCGACAATGGCCAGAAAAAGCGGGAATCCCGTTAGGACAGTCATTCTTGTCATTGTCAGTGCATGCAGGACACATTTCGATTTAAGAGCCTCACATGAAAGCGGCGCTGACATTATGAATTTTGAGAAGCCGAAAGGGAAATAGTGGCGGAATTTGTGTTTGCTTCCATTTTCTTTCTCGATAAATTGTCCAGAGCACCAAAGCTATGCAGCAGGCACTGGCGGTCGAAATGGTCGTGATGACCAAAGGCGAATCCCAAGCCGACACAGCGGAACCTCCGCTCTGAAGTCCGACAATCAATAACACAGATGTCGCAGCCAATAAGCCGACTCCTTGGTAGTCAAAGTACTTGACATGCTTAGCCATTGTGCGCCAGTCACGCTGGCCTCCAACATGAGCTACGCCGCTTGACGGCCAAGCGACTGAAAGTGTTGCCAAGATGACGCCGCCGAAGGGTACAGTAAGATAGAATATCCATCTCCAGGTCGTTCTCGACGCGATGACTCCGCCAAGAACTGGACCGAGAATAGATGATATTGCGAAAATTGCTCCTTGAGCCCCAGTCATGAACTTCATCAAAGTCAGCGCGCCTGAGCCATGAAGGCATTCAACAGCGGGAGAATACTGAGAAATATTGATTTGGAGTCACTTCCGGAATCACTAGATGGTCAGCTGAACCATCCGTGAACAAGAAATTCCTGCTAACCTAAATTCCCAAGCGAGTACAACTATGAATATCGAGTGTCAGTGCTTGTAAGGAGTCATTGTCGTGGGCATCTTACTCCACAACCTCCGAGGCCTTGCAACGCCCGAAAAGCAATGAGCTGATTCATTGATTGCGCCAATCCGCATGCCAACGAGAAGACAGTGAAGATGGTCCACGCTGCGAGGAATGACTAAGTAGTTCTTAATGCCTGCGTGACATGATAGATGACCACAATTCCTAGCTCACCATTTTCCGACCAAAGAGATCACCCAATCTTGCCCAGATGATCGCGAATGCTAGTACCGTCAGCTACGACGTGAAAAGGGCGAGACTGTGGTACCCATATAAGACAACAGGTAACTCAAGACGATCCATATGGTCTGTAACGCCTCAGCGCTTGCCCAGGGATCTCACAAAGATCATTTACCGTAACAAAATCATTGAAATAAGCGCCTATGGTGACAAGAGCAGTCGACACAATGGATGCATCAACCGCGCTGAAGAGCAATCCGAGGCACAGGCTGAAGTGATTGTTAGCAGCGTGCATCGTCCCAAGCAAATTGATGACTCTCACCAGGTCTCTACAACAACTAAGCGCCAACCTTTGAGCTTCTGCGCAGGAGCGACAAGTCTTTCCGGAGGCGTGCCAACGGTGGAGGAGGTAGGGGTTGGATCCTCGAGGGAATCTGCCCTTTTCTCCTGATCTGGAGCGAAAGTTGACAGGACTTCGCCCTGGCCAACTACGACTGTGTCTGTCATCGTCGAATTGAACAATCTCGACGGTCCGCTTTATCAGCTTTTGGAGACAGAAGAGCTGTGTCGTTGTTCGAGGACGAACTATGGAGGCATCGGGAGTCAGGACTCTGAGAGCTTGGTTTCCAGATCCTGACAAGATGGAAATGAAGCTCCTCCAGCGGCCTGACTTGGTGGGATCGCCGTGCTGACCAGCATGTGAATTAGAGAGGAGTGACCGCAACGACACAATCAAGAAGGGGGTAATTGATTCCTTCCGCTGTGCTAAGAAGGTCCCAAAGCTTGCGTGATAAGCTGCAAGGTAATAGCCCTGCAGCATCCTCTAAAGCTATCAAGTCGAAAGCTAAGAGGCTTTCAATTTCCCTGCATATGACGCAGCAAAAATCGAATCCTTCATTCACGATAGTTAAAGGCAAGATAAGGTGGTTACTGCAAATCATTTCCCAAGCGAGCCGTACAGTCAACTGGGATTTTCCAGGTCGACGACCCACAGAAAAGAGAAATTACACCATTCCTATCCCTCTAGACTTTTTGGGAGAGGCCGATAGTACAGCTCGACGGCCCGGGCGACCCAGAGAACTCATGTAACGTCACGTCATGTTTAATACACCAGATATACCCGGCAGATTATCATTGCAGGGGCGCCACGTCCCGACGCTTATTTTAGTAGCCGCTCTTAATGCTTTAGCTAAGGTACGGGTAGACGCAAGGATCCTTCCATCGACTGGCGGTTAAGCTTGGTTCAGAAAGGTAGCCTAGCGGGGACGGGATGACCTCCACTTGTCCTCTCTACCTTGGCAGAACTGATGTTTCGTGTCCTCCCCAATCGGCGCAGCAGCGGGTCGACCGTGTATACGGAACCGCTTGGGAGGAGTCCGGGCGGAACGGGTGGCATAGACATCAGGGCCAATGAGTTCGGATTCGTCTTCGATCCGTCACCTTGAGCATCTAATACTCCGCTGTTTGTGCAACGACGTCTAGCCTCGCAGAGTCGGCAGCTTCTGGTCCTGATATCATCGACCTTGGGACTTTCTCAGGAAGAGTGACTGCAGTCGACTGTGTTGGTTGCGCTATTCCCAATGGAGGATAGTGTGTGCTTCAGAGCGCGTCTTCCCATTCCAAATTTCCAATGAATGCCAACCCACAGCCTTTTCATGGTTCACGAATGATCTCTCGACATGCCCTTCAGCAGCATGCTGGGTTGCATCCTGCTACTCGTCATCCGCCTCGGCTTGACCATGCCGTCGGCGACGGCCCGCCATGGCGTCAATGCTCATCTTTGCCTGTATTATTGCCTTAGGCGTGTAAGCTGGTTGCAGCGCATCCTGATCGTCAAACAGCTGCAGTATCTCGTCGATCAGGGATTGAATATGTCCTCTTTGTCTGAAATGTGTCCCTGATTATCTTTTTTCTTAGCATTTGATGGGCATGCAATTCTTCCTTAATCCCTAAGATCACGGGACCTAGAGATACTAGGCCCGCTCAAAACTGTTATCTATTGTGTATAACTCCTCGAATGGTTTTCAATGAAGCATCAGGGTGGTGTCGATTGCTTCAATCTCTTATCGGTCCCTTTGTCGCACGAGCGTGGCTGATAATGACGACGATGATCCTGGCAATCCTTTTCTGGTTCGTATCCGGACATACTAACTTATCCCTCACACCCTCGCCGATCTGCCTTATTTCTGATATCTACTGTTATCATAATGTTAGCTCATGGCGTGCTTTGGCTGAATTAGTCTGCCCGTGGCATCTTCCAATTCGTAACCAAACTTTTGAGCCGCCGTCTCAAAAGTCAATTTGGTGGCTGGCGAGCACCAGGGTCCATCACACTCGACGGGTGTCGCCGTTCTGGGCTAGTAGGAGTCAAAAATCTTCGACGCTAGCTTTCTCAACTTTTTTGAGCTTCATGTTCCATCTACAGCTCCAAGAAGTTGGGCCGTTCACACCTGGGATGCAGAATGGCTGCAGCTATCAGGCCGTCCCGTGTTTTCCGGTTTTGTTCTGATAAGTTCATGGGGTCGACATTGAAACGCCACATACTATTCCGATCATACGTTGTCGATCAATTCCAAGACGAGGCAGGGGAAATGTCGGCGAGCTTCCCAGCACAAGTGCTCGTCGAGATGCCCTTTGAAGTTGATAAGAAGAGCTTGGGAAGGTCATGATTTTGATTCCAACGGACTCAGAATGCGTAGCGCTGTTCGCTTTCCGTAGCTCTTGCATCTCGTTCTTACATCCTCTGTGTTGGACTGATTCCTCTCTTTAACCTTCATCATGCCTTCAATCAACACAAGTGAACCTGTCCGGGATATGGGTGACGACAAATCGATTCCCATCGCAGTGGTGGGAATCGCCTGTCGTTTCCCGGATGATGCAACCTCCCCGTCGGCCTTCTATGACATGCTTGCTAAAGGCCGATCAGCATGGTCTGAAGTGCCCAAGAGCAAGTTCAACATTGATGCCTTCTACCATCCTAGCAAGGATCGCATCGGCACCACCGTAGCAAGAGGTGGTCATTTCATGACGGAGGACATGGCCCTTTTTGATGCACCGGTCTGTGCCATCAACCACCTCGTCAAAATTGTACCTAAGCTAACGACTTCCTAGTTCTGTACGTGACTTGAAACGCTTGGATTGAATGCAGACTGATTGAATCAGTTTCCATGACTGCAGCAGAAGCTGAAGCCTTGGATCCTCAGCTTAGAATGCTTTTGGAGGTCACGTATGAATGTTTCGAGACTGGTGAATTGCCTCTTTGTGCTTTGTGTGCCTGACTTACTCGCTGCAGCCGGCATGCCAATGGAAGCCCTCGTTGGGAGTAAAACTTCGGCATATGTTGGAGCGTCTAGCTTTGGTGAGATTGCCCTTGTTCCTGCAAGCATATTTCTTCCTCTTCCGCCATTGCATCATTTTACAGAGTCCCCTCAGTCTACAGCCTGATCCATTTTCCGTGTCTATATCTAGGACTATGAGTAACCTGCTGACCACATACAGAATACTCGAACATGATGGCTGGCGACGTCGGTAGGTGATTCGCGTTTTCTCCCTTCTCAGTACCCGAGCCACATCTAGGTCTTTTTCCAGCCCTAGCTCAATGTTTTGTATCTCTTTTTGACGGGGAGACTGTTTCGGATCTTTTTTTGGCACTTCCGACGAATATTACCATCCACTGGTCTTCGTACCTGACAACTGCAACGTCCTTTTCATCATTTTAGCTGACCTGTCCCCTCCACAAAGACAATATTCCACTGTATGCTGCTGTCGGCACGGGAAATACTATGTTATCTAATCGCCTGTCCCATTTCTACGATCTCCGAGGCCCATCAATCACCATAGATACAGCATGTTCTAGCGGCCTAGTGGCAACGTAAGCCGCTACTCGATATTGTAGAAGACGATAGACTCGCTAATGAAAAACAGGCATATGGGTTGCCAGACAATCCGCACTGGAGAGGCTAAAATGGCTCTTGTAGCTGCGTCACAATTGATGATAATGCCGGATGGTCCCATCGGCCTTTCACGACTACAATTCCTTTCTCCAACGAGTCGGTCCTATACGTGAGCTTTTCCCCCTTCATCCTGTTATTTGGTCCTTACACCGCTAGGTTCGATGACCGGGCGAATGGTTATTCCCGCGGAGAAGGAATTTGCGCGATGATACTTAAATCCTTGGATGATGCCATCCGTGACGGAGACACAATCCGCGCCGTCATTCGAAACAGCGGCACTAATCAGGATGGTAAGCATATTATTACAAGTTTTGTACCTGGCTTACATAGTGTCTCAGGCAAGACTCCTGGAATCGTACAGCCAAGTTCTGAAGCACAGGCCTCTCTCATCCGCTCTACCTATGAGACAGCTGGGCTGAGCTTCGACCAGACTGGCTACTTCGAGGCTCATGGTACCGGTACGAGGGTGGGTGACCCGCTCGAACTTGGTGCCCTAGTGTCGGCTCTAGGGACAACGGAACGAGACCCCGAGCAACCGCTATACGTGGGTTCTGTCAAGACAAACATAGGTCATTTGGAAGGCTGCGCCGGTCTTGCCGGTCTTCTTAAGTCGATTCTTACCGCCGAAAATGGTGTAATCTTCCCGAGTTTGAACTTCAAAAATCCTAATCCTAAGCTTCCCTTGGATAAATGGAAACTCAAGGTGCCCACAAAGTTAACAGCATGGCCGACGCCAGGACTTCGTCGAATCTCTGTGAACTCTTTCGGATACGGTGGTAGCAATGCTCATGTTATTATAGATGATGCTTACAACTATCTGAAATCGAGAGGCCTCAAAGGCAAAACGGTCACTGTTGCACTACCTCCTTTCATTGACGGTACTGAGGACGACATTGATTCTGGCCTTGGTACAAGTTCGCCGAGTACAGAGAGCGAAACTGAGGATGAAAAGATTCCAAAGCTCTTTGTGCTTTCATCACCTGAGCAGGCGGCTCTGTCACGCATGGCTACCTACTATGCAAGCCATCTCGATGACAAACTGACAAAATCTTCACGAAATACGGAAGAGTTCCTCAACAATCTGTCATATACCCTCGCTCTCCGTAGAAGCGCATTCCAGTGGAGGACTGCTGCTGTGGCGACTTCGTCGACTGAGCTCTCCTCCGCTTGGCGACAAAATATCAGAAGCACCCGTGCCGGGAAACGTCCTAGTATCGTGTATGTGATGACAGGTCAGGGTGCACAGTGGCCAGCAATGGGGAAAGAACTTCTCCAATACGAGATCTTCCACCAGAGCGTGGAAAATTCCGACAAGTATCTAAGAAGCATTGGTGCCGACTGGAGCGTGTTGCGTGAGCTCACTGCACCGGAGGAAGAAACAAAAATCCACCTAGCCAAATATTCCCAGCCACTTTGCACTGTTGTTCAGATTGCTCTCGTCGACCTTCTTAAACATTGGGGTGTTCAACCTGCTGCTGTTGTCGGACATTCAAGCGGAGAGATCGGTAGGTTCATGTCAAACGCTAAGCTTCATGGACTGACTTGGGCGTAGCTTGTGCATATGCTCTTGGCGCGTTATCTGCTCAAGATTGCTGGAAGGTTGCGTATCATCGCGGCCGTCTCTCAGGTGAGATTGCAGCCATTGCACCGGACATCAAAGGCTCCATGATGAGCGTCGGTTTATCCGAGGAAGACGTCCAGCCGTATCTGAAAGAACTTGGGGAATCGCAAACCGTGGTTGTAGCCTGTGTCAACAGCCCGTCAAACGTCACTTTATCTGGCGACAGCTCGGCTTTGGAAAAGCTTGAAGGCGACTTTAAAGCGAAAGACGTCTTCGCACGACGTCTCAAGGTTGAAGTTGCCTATCACAGTCCATACATGAAGGTCATTGCGGACAACTATTTGAATGCTATTAAAGATATAAAGGTTCTCCCCACGAAATCAACACAGATTATGTTTTCCTCCGTCACTGGCGAACATATTTCCCTCTCGGAGCTGGATGCCTCTTACTGGGTCCGCAATATGACCTCTCCTGTTCAATTCATGAAAGCTGTTTCGGCGATCTTCCCCGTTAAAGATGTTGATATTCGGCGCAAGAGGCGTGGTGGGTTTTCTGCTGACACCATCATCGAGTTGGGACCGCACAGTGCGCTGCAAGGACCACTGCGGCAGATCTTGAACAAGACTGGTCGTTCAGAGGACACGGACTATGTCTCGATGCTATCCCGTGGTGAGCATGCAGCATTCACCTCTCTTGGGGCCGCCGGGCGCTTGTGGTCGAAGGGGCAGCCTCTCGATTTCCTGCGTGTCAACGCTATGGAGGCGGACCCTGAGCCGCATCTGAGTCTGCCGCACCTTCCGAGATATCCATGGAACCACTCGAAGAGATATTGGCATGAGAGCAATTGGACACGCGATCACCGCAACAAGACTACGCCTCGTCTCGATTTAGTCGGTGGCCCTGTCGCAGATATGAATCCTCTCGAACCTCGCTGGAGAAACGTTGTTCGACTTTCGGAGCTACCATGGTTGTCAGACCACAAGGTCCAAGATTCCGTCCTCCTACCTGGCGCTTCTATGATTTGCTCCGTACTTGAAGCGGCTCGGCAGATGGCCGAAAAGACACGGACGGTCAAAGGTTTCGAGCTTCGAGACATTCTTGTTGGAAGGGCAATTGTCGTACCATCAGGTGATGCAGGCATCACTGTTACTCTACACATGAAGCCCCGTAAGACTGGAACCAGGGCGACAGAGTCGTTCTGGTGGGAATTTACGATCTATTCGGAGCCAAATGATTCAGATACGATTGAGCACTGTTCTGGCCTTCTAAGGATAGAATATTCTGCAGACAGTCATGTGGCTGATATTGAAGCTGTGGCAGAATCGCAAGCTTTACGAGAAGAATATGGGAGACACCAGCAGGTCTGCTCAAAAGCTACTAGCCCAACGCAATTCTACGAGACATGGAAGTCCTGTGGTATGCAATGGGGTCCGCATTTTCAAGGCCTCACGGAAATCCACGCATCTAAGCATGTCGCATGTGCTACTATTACGATTCAGGATACTAAGGCGTCGATGCCGGCACAATACGAGCATGAACATCTCCTGCATCCAACAACGCTGGATGCGATCTTCCAAAGCACCTTTGCACCAGTCGAAGGAACAGGCGAAGCCAGAGTACCGACGTCTTTCGAGTCAATATATATTGCTGCCGACTTACCTAAAGGGGCCGGAACTGGCCTTTGTGGATTCTCTACTCTGCATCGCAAAGGCTTTAGCAACTACATCTCGGACATTTGCATGAGTTCAAAACCCATGACAGAACCCAAGATTATGGTCAAGGGTTTAGTTTGCAATAGAGTCCGTGCCATGGAAGGTGATTCGGGCCCGGCGAAGCAACCGTGGGACATTCGAAAGATCTGCTCGCAGGTCACATGGCAGGAGGACTTAACTCTGCTCCAACCGGATGAAGCTGCTGCTATATTTTCATCAGGCTCTCAGGTCGACACAAATATTACGGACGCCTGCGAAAAGGCTTGCACAATGTTCATGAAGAGTGCAATTGATGTCCTCTCCGCCGCAGAGTCTGCTGCTTTAGATCCGTCTTTGTCGCGCTACACAAAATGGATGCAAGATCGTGAAATGGCTGTCGACAATGTGGCTCTGGAACGGAACCCAAGGATGATCGACACAGCAGTCCTGGTGGCAGAAACCGAGAGCGAATTCCTTGCCAAGCTTAGCAAAACATCTGTTGATGGCCGTGCACTGTGTGAGATCAGCATCAATCTCCCAGGCATTCTGGATGGCAGTATTTCTGCCCAGAGTCTCATGCAGAAGGACGGCTTGCTCGTTGATTATTACTCGAATTCCTTTGGAACGCGAGCTTGCTACGAGCTGATCGCTAAATGGGTTGGTTTCAACGGACATAAGCTGCCCACCCAAAAGATCTTGGAGGTTGGTGCCGGCACTGGCTCACTCTCATACGAGGCTCTGATGTCCCTCGGCGGACAAAACGGTCTAACACCCACGTGCTTCCAATACACCTTCACGGATGCGGATTCCTTGGTGTTCTCTGCTGCGAAGGAGCGCCTGGCAGACTGGAGCGACTGGGTCCGATACAAGCAGCTCGATATCGAGAAGGAGCCAGCTGACCAGGAATTTGAGACTAATGCCTTTGATGTTATTCTCGCTGGACATGTAAGAATGACTAACACTAGTTGTATGTATGGATCGCTAACTGTCCCATGCAGGTTTTGCACGCAACTAAGAACGTTGATGTCGCTCTTTCAAACTGCTTGAAGCTCCTGAAACCTGGTGGCAAGCTCGTTCTGGGTGAATTCACACAGTCGTCCGACAGGCTCCATTTTGTTTTGGGTGCACTTCCGTCGTGGTGGCAGTTTGAAGATTACCGTACAAACGGACCACTCCTCGACGAAAATGAATGGGAGCATCGCCTTACTTCTTCTGGGTTTGACCGTCCCGAAATCGTTGCGAGAGACGCTCCGAAAGGTTCCAGCCATTCTTCATCTATGATTGTTACTACAAGACCAGTAAAGGCAAAATTCGCGGTCTCCAACATCGTACTCCTTCAACCAAAGGTCATGTCTATACACGCGGGAAGGTTCTCCGCCAACGTGGGAAGCCTATTGAAGAGCGAAGGCTTGCAAGTCTCTCCTCTAACGTTGGAAGAGGCGACCCGTGGTGAGACACCGGAGAGTATGCCAGTTTTTGACAAACACATTGTATCTCTACTGGAGGCCGACACTCCGTTCATCGCCGATTTGTCAGAGAACGATTTTGCTCTGTTGAAGAAAGCACTTCTCAACAGCAAAGGCGGTTTGTGGGTCACTCGAAGCTGCCGACAACTTGATCCGACTGGCAACCCGGCCTTTTCGGCATGCACTGGCTTCCTTCGTAGCTACAGAGCAGAGAAGTCAAGTGAACGTGTAAACGAACTATCTCTCTCACCGAAAATCTCGATAACTGGCTTGAAGGCTGCTGAGCTTGTTCTTAGATCGCTACGCTCGATCTATGAAGCGGACTCCATAAATGCAGAGCCTGAGACCGAATTTGCAGAGCACAACGGCCGAGTTCTCATCCCCAGGCTTTATGAGGATCGTGGACAGAACAAGAAGTTAGATCTTCTCGGCAAGTCTCCTCCGGCGGAGATGCAACCTTTCTCCCAGCCAGATCATCCTCTGAAATTAGAAATTGGTACCCCCGGCATGTTGGATACGCTGCGCTTTGTATATGACACGAAAGTAGTTGAGCCTCTCACTGAAAGAGACATCGAGATCGAAGTTAAAGCCAACGGCATGAACTTTGTGTAAGTTGATCAGGATTCTTTGGAAGTTCTCCTTTCTAACATAGTATAGCGATATTATGGTCAGCATGGGCCTTGTGTCTGACACAGAGTTGGGCGCCGATGCTGCCGGCATTATCAAGAGGGTAGGAAGCAAAGTTACTCTTGTGAAGCCGGGTGATCGTGTTGCTACATTCTGTCTTGGGTCATACAGAAATTTACTCCGAACTCGGGAGGATCTTGTTGCAAAGATCCCAGAGAGCATGTCCTTTGAGGACGCGGCGTCGCTGCCATGTGTTTACGTCACAGCTTATCAATCGATATATGAAGCTGCACGTCTAAGGAAAGGAGAAACGATTCTCATCCACAGTGCCGCCGGAGGACTTGGTCAAGCGTCGATTCAGCTTGCGCAACACATTGGTGCCGAAATCTTCGTCACTGCAGGCTCGGCAGCAAAGCGCGATTTACTAATCAAAGAGTTCGGCATTGACGCGGACCATGTGTTCAACTCGAGGGATTATTCCTTTGCCAAAGGTATTATGCGAATGACCAAGGGTAAAGGTGTCGACGTCGTCTTGAACTCCCTCTCTGGTGAAGCATTGAGACGGACTTGGGAATGTATATCTATGTTCGGTCGGTTTATTGAACTGGGTAAGCGAGATATCCTTGGGAACACTGGTCTGGAAATGAGCCCTTTTCTTCGAAACGTGACATTCGCGGGCGTGAATCTTGAGGTGAGTGCATTATCTGTTGATTTTATATCTCTTTTCTAATGCACGTACAGCATATGCTTCGCGCTGACCTGGACCGCATGGCGGATGTGCTTCGGAACACTTTCGATCTCGTTCACCTCGGGGCTGCTGGCCCAATCAAGCCGACGACAGTATACAAAATTTCCGAGATCGAAAAGGCCTTCAGAACGATGCAACAAGCCAAGCACATGGGAAAGATGATCTTGAAAGCCGACCCTGACGACAAGGTCCCAGTGATCCCCCGTGACCCACACACAATTAAGCTTAGAGAAGACGTAACTTACGTCTTGACCGGTGGTTTTGGTGGTATCGGCCGTGCGCTCGCGCAACTACTCATCCAACACGGCGCAAAGCATCTTGCGTTCCTCTCACGATCAGGCCCTTCACGTCCCGAAGCGAAGGTCATGATGAGAGAATTCCAGGAGTTGAAGTTCGACGCCCGTTCCTATATCTGCGACATTGGCGACGCGAAATCTTTCGAAGCAGCCATCAAACAGGTCAAAGCCGAGATGCCCCCCATTAAAGGTGCCATACACGGAACCATGGTCCTGAACGACCATCTTTTCATGGATATGACCTACGCGCAATGGAAGGAGACCTTCGATAACAAGCTACACGGCGGCTGGAACATGCACACCTACCTCCCGAAGGACATGGATTTCCTCGTCTTCCTTTCCTCCGCCAGCGGCTACATGGGAACGGGCTTCCAGACTAACTACTCAGCGGGCAACACTTTCCTCGACGGGCTCTCTCAGCACCGCCGCGAACAGGGTCTCCCCGGGGTCGCTTTGGGCTTCGGCTTCATCGCCGGCATCGGCTGGTCTGCCGACAATGTCGATGTCTCGGACCAGCACAAGGAAGATTATAAGCTCATGTCGGTCAACCCGCAGGAGGTCTACTCGCTCGTCAAGTCCGGCATCTCGGGCTGGTCCCACGGCGACGTCCGCATGCCCCCGCAGATCGCGACCTGCCTCGGCACCGGCGGCGAGTTCCAGCACACCAAGCTCATCAAGACGCGCAACTGGTACATGGACCCCAAGTACGCGTACCTCCGCGTGCTGGACATCCGCGACATCGCGGGCAGCGGGCGCTCCGCGGGCGACGAGCTCAAGACCTCGTTACAGAACGCAAAATCCGTCTCGCAGGCCGCGGAGGTCATCGAGGGCGCGCTGGCAGAGAAACTCGCAAAGTCCATGTCCATGGACACCGCGGACATCGACACCAGCAAGTCCGTCAGCGTATATGGCGTCGACAGCCTGGTCAGCATGGAGATCCGGAACTGGGTGTTCACGGTCTTGCGGAGCAACATCGGCATGTTTGACATCCTGCGGGCGGGGCCAATGACGCAGCTGGCATGGAAGATTGCGGAGAACAGTATGTTGGTGCCGGACGAGGTTAAAGAGGCGGGGCAATGATTTGGAGGTGGAGAGGGAAAGGGGGAAGGGAGGGAATAATCAGTCGTGGAGCCTGAGAGTTTCAAGTTGTACGAAAGCGGTAACGGGGTATTATAATGTTTTACGTGTATCTTTATGTACTACACCCTCTCTCTTCCTCTCTCTCTATACTTATTTCCTAATGGCAACGAAAGGTACTTTGATATTATAACTCTCTCTCTCTCTCTCTCTCTCTCTCTACTTATTTCCTAGCGGCAACGAAAGGACCTTTGAATGTATGAACATCTCTCTCTCCTCTTCGATATCATCTCCACCACGATAGCAAGTAAAACAACAACAAACTTGTTACACATAGAACTAGCAATGTCACTTTGTCTTTTCAGAGAAATTCATCTCTCCTTTGTCTCCGCAGTACTTGCAAGCCCATCAGTACGTTGACTAAAGAGCAAAAATTTCCCTCGAGAGTATACTCCTGTGTTCACCTTCGGAAAGGATGGGAGGAACTCGCGCTTTTTCCTTCGAAATGGTGAACGATTCATTTGCTGCCTTTCCTCCAGCTCTCCCCTCCCGGGATCCTGGGTCTCTCCCTTGCAAAAGCAACAACAGGGCCACTGAGCACGCTGCTGCACCCCTCCCAAAGGTAGGAGTCTTTTATACCTATATCCCCCTTGCGCTTTTAACCTCATTCCGCTCTCACCGCCCTCGGATTCTTCAGCACGACTTCCCTACAACAAAACCATCAGCCCCCATCGGCCTCCTCTTTTCAGCATAACTTCCCCATCTCCTTATTCCCCCTTCCCCAAAGCGCCACTACATTACATAATCCTCCCTCCAACCACGGGGGCTAGCGTTGTATTCCTGATAAAGGCTGCGGGCCTTATCTCGCAATCCACTAACAGCGTCCGCAGTCCCGAGGCCGAACACCAGCGCACTGCGGGTAAATGGTAAGTGCGGGTCAATCATGCTCAGCCACTGCGGGCCATTTTGGCTTCCATTGACTTCGGCGGAGGGTGACGACCAGCTCCGTGTTCCTCCCCAGCTCTGTTCCGCCTACCCCCAGCGAGCGGCGGTGCGTCGACCAGATACGCACATCTGACGATGGAAAAGGGCGCAATCTAGCTTGCGGTGGTAAGCCGAGCGACATGAGCCGCCGTAGCACGTATACGCGACCAGATTATTTGTCTGTCGCGCATTCCAGACGACGAACGAGAGAATCTCATGACCGAATGCATTGAAACATTAGGGTATCTAGTCAGTATCTGCGTCAATTCATGTCTTCATGCAGCTACATCTGCCTTGTCGCAATAAATCCAGTGAGCACTCCGGCTGCCGTTACCCAGTAGCTCGCGACTCCAAAGGCGGCCTGGATGTCCACTTGAAATACCGACCATAAAATGCCAAAGAGCAAGCTCCCAGTAAACCCAATAAGGAGCAGCAGTCCGAAAATGGCTTCCCAATGCCAGCCTTCTCGGAAATACACTCCCCAACCTACCTCTCTCACGTTAGGTTTTGCTTCTAGTTTTCCGGCAAGACGCTTTGGAACTTGATTAATAAGCCAGGTAGACGTCGGAACTATGCGGTGCGGTTTGCGAAAGTAATGCAACATGTAATTTTTTCCGACCGGCGGTATCGTAGCTGCAGGAATGGGTTCACTGCGATATTCGGGGTCTGTCGTAATGGCAGACTCAACTTTATCCGGTGGAGGAAGGCACGTGCAATCTGTAGCACCTGGCCCGCAATCTTGCTCATGAGGTCGGATCTCGCAGTGTTGGCTGACGTCCACCAAGAACTGTAAAGCAGATAAGGGAGTTTTTTTAATTTAAGATGGGAGGGCAATGGATACTTACTCTAAGAAGGGCAATGTCAGTAACCGTTCGTAAGCAAACCCAGGACCGAAAACGACAGTGACTCCGGTACGCCTCGACCAAGAACTTAAACAGTGTCCGATCAGATTTAACGGTATCGACTGGCTCTTGATAGATCTTCATTCCGTCCTGGCCTACACCAATACACAGTAGAAGGCGCGCTGACGGAGCGGTATGGCTGGGCTCTGAGGCTGTGCGCTGTGAAATCTGGGCCACATTGTGCGTTGGAAGATTATCCTGAGTTGTGTGCGTCCTATTCTTCTCGCCTTTGGACGAGAAAAAGTTTGTGAACAAATTGCTCCAGCTCCTCCCTGCTGAACGGTTTGCATGTCTGGAATTTCCTGCCTGACAGTAACTGTTGAGGGCCGCCTCGAGTTCACGAATAGCACCGGACCGGATTTCGATGAAGTCGTCATACAATCGTTCACCACAACACTTGAGAGAGGTAGTGTGTTAGCATGATACTGAAATGTCTAATGTTTTTGAAGGAAGACTCACACATGTCCATCTTACCCGTTTCTTGCCAGCCTGAAGTTGTTCTTCGCCGCGGTACGATGCCAGCAAGCGGAATGGAGCGTAGCATAAGCCGCCAACATTTGCGATAAATCTCGATGTAGTCTCCTGAGAAAATTTTGTCCACGCCTGCCTGCTTTCGAAAGAAGACAACGTCTCCACTCGCGCATTATCTTCTGAATCATGTACTCGAGAAGAATGGTATGAGGTATCGTTATTTCTTTTAGAAATATCTTCTTTCATAACGAAGTCTCTGAAGTCCTTGCGCAGTTCCCTGAAAGCATTGCTATCCACGATAAAAGTTCGACCATGAGCCACCAGCGCAGCAAACTTTTTGCTGCTTCCTTCATCTACTTCATCTGCATCGTCTGCATCATCTGCTTTCTCATCGTCAGAGATCACAACTATGTCCTCATTGCGTGGAAGGCCTTCTTCATTCAGGGATCTCGTTACGAGTCTGTTGGAGACATTATCTTCGACGCTGGGTTTTTTAGCATCCCCCATCTGCATTCCTTCTGCGGGATGGTTTTCAAGGCTTCTTACCGGCTCGTGCACTCGTCGGATTCTGGTCGTTACATATGTGGCCTTCGAACTTATGAAGTTCGCCAACTCGAAGTGAATAGAATCCTGAGCTTCGTCTTTTAGACGTCGTGAGAGACTTTTGAGCAATCTCCTAAAGTTTCGAGCAAATCGTTCCGGACCAATGCCCTTGTCACCCATTGCCATCTTATATAGCGGTTTTAGGACTTCGTCGTCCAGGAAGATATTTGTTAGTCCATCAGTAGCCTCCACCAGCTCCTCATGTGTGAGCAAGCTGTTCCCAGTAATTGCCGTTGATGGCTCAGTCCGGAAAGAGAAAACAGAGGGTTCTGAAGCGGATCCATCATCTGACATGTATTCGCTCCGAGCTATGGATGTTTTGAAGCGTTTCCTTGACATTTCTAGTCGAGCAATGCGCATAATTTCACTGAGGCGGTCCATCAGGGGGTCCAGTGAAAGAACGGTAAGATGTTCTACATTCTGTTTCTGCAAGAGAATTGACTCCAAACACTCCCCAATTCTGCAAAGACAGTCCAACAGGGAGTCGAATGAGGTGATTGGCTCATATTCAAGGTCGTTGTGGAAATCTTCTATGCTTTCTTGGCGAAGCATCTCAACGGCATACTGCCATACTTCGAAGCTTTTCTGCGCAACAAGAGTATTACGAAGTCTCCTTGATGCCAAGACCTTAATGAATAACTTATCGACAGCATCCATAGTCTCACCAAGTGCAATGAACTGAAGCCTTGCTGTAACCCATTTTATGTTTGGTCTCTTCTCTGCGTCCAGAGAAAGCATTCTTTGGGTCAGCCTAAGAAGCATTTTACACCTTTTCGATGAATCTTTCTCCAGCTCGGATAACCAGTTATTCACTGCCTCCATCGCTTTGTTGGGTTCAAGATAGAAAGCCGGCCGCGAAGAACCATATCTAGTTTCCTGGAGTCGCTTCTCTTTGAATTGCTTTACCCCATCTGAGCCAAGGACCATGTACGTGACAGCCTCTGCGATAATGCAGCCAAATGACCAAATATCGCTGGACTGATATATAACCTCGTTTTCAAGAAGGCCAAGTTCGGGCGCAGAATATTCACCACCATAAACCATATATTTGAAACCCTTCGAGGGCGCCTCGAAATTTAAAGAACGAAACCCTGCAAGAACCAAAGTGCCATTAGAGACAAATATGTTCCTGGGTTTTAGATCATTATGGCAACCAATGAAATTGAAACCTGGTAAGTGTTCGTTGATGTTATGGATGTGCTCAATAGCGGACGAGAGTTGCGCAAATGCGATGAGAAAGGCTCTGTCTGATCTGAATGGTGTGACCTGGCGATCCTTATCAAAAACATCGGCGAGCGTACCGCCCTCTATAAATGGAAAGATCAGATTCTGTCTTCCTCTATACGTGTATGCAGCTAAGAGCTCTTGGATATTTGGATGCTTCAAATGGCTTAGGGCTGAGAGGGTGTTCTGCATATTCCCGTATAGTTCGGTGTATGCCTCCTTTCTCACGAGCTTACAGGTGTTAATGTAATTAAGTACAAGGGATATCACATCTTCATACCTTATTTGGAAAATGCTCGTCTAGGTTTTGATGACTATCATCCAGCTCAATTTCGTGTGTGCTGCTAAAGGCGCCGCGTCTAATCTGCTCATCCTTATGAAAAGGCAGAACGGAATTGATGTCGAAGGATCTGTTGATTGTACTTCGATAGAAAGTAGGTGCTATATACGCCCATTGTTCCTCAAAGAATTGTCTAGCAAAAGGAAGGGAGAGCTGATTTTCCATGGTATCAAGGACCAAGGGAAGACGTTGGTCAGAAAGATCTGCCTTCATATATGTTGGCGTGAGGGCAGCTTGATCAATCGAGACCAGAATAGCGAAGATCTTGGTCATGTTGTTTAGTATAGACTCTGTCATTTCATCCAGTTGATAATGATTGATCCCGGCGTCTTTTAAAGCGTTCTCGATGGTGTCCCTTGTCATTAGCTCGTAAAGACGTAGCTCAGGTACAAACTCTTGTTGATTCGCGTTCATCCGGCGAAGACTTTTAAGACGGAACTTTAAGATTTTCAGAGTTGGCTCCATGGTTTCTTCCGGATAATCAGCGCGTTATTAAATAAATGTGGTAAAGGGTAGTATTAAAAGACAAGCATCGAGGTCGTTTTACTTTCACCCACCTGTAAGTCTTCTTCTTGCTGAGAAAAGAATATTCAATGGCAGTGACTGGCCGAACACGGCGAACAGCTTCAGAATCAAGCAGATAGCGTTAATTCAAGCTCGAGGTAATCTGCCATCACAAGCTGAACCTAGTGATTCCGTCCCCACGTTTGGTGACGTTGGGGAGGCGAAGGCAGGGAAGGGGTGTTAGACCGTGTTATCATGGTCGTCGCCACAAAACAGAAGTGCAGCTGAATTGAACAAGAACACCAGCTTGCTTGGACTATGGAAGGTTTAGTAAAGTTTTGAGGAGCTTTTCATTGTGACTGCAGGCGCCAGTCTTCAATGATCTCAGCCTTGCTATGACGCAGTACGAGTTTTCCCCCCACCGTGCACGGTCCGCCAGCGTGCACACAACATTTTCAAAAAAACCTCATTTTTTGAAGT
>JAGFML010000127.1:0-68264 GCA_021030945.1 Pyrenula aspistea
AGAAGAAGAAGAAGAAGAAGAAGAAGAAGAAGAAGAAGAAGAAGAAGAAGAAGAAGAAGAAGAAGAAGAAGAAGAAGGGCTGCCGAAAGGCGCTTACTTTTCCACTAGCGAGCGGGACGTTGCAGAAAGAAGACGTGGCCTAAGAGCGCTGAAAAGGAAAAGCAAGAGCTTTTCTTTCGAATTAAGAAGGTGAGGTTGGCCGGCGGATTGCTCGAGGGGCGGGGGAATATGTTACATCGCCAGCCCCTTTTTGGGGAGGGGGGCAAATGAGTTTGCAAGCTTGTTTATTCCAGAACCCTCCATGTCAAGAAGGCGAACCGCTTTATGGCTCGGTTGGTGGGGCTTACTCCTGTCTAGCCGTTCTTATACGGGTTTAAAGAAAAAGGGAATTTTCAAGACTTTGTAGATAACGATTTAGTTCCCAGAAAGGTAGACAGGTAACTAGCCACATCTTGGCAACAATTACAGGGAGAGAAAAATATTCTAAAGAGAACACAAATGTTTCCTTCGAAACCGCTTGCTAGATCTTGCCCCACGAGAGAAGAACTTTTGACGCTATTAGAGATTCGCCGCAACCATCAGTCCGTATCCAAGCGTTACGATGACTGCAAATGTAATGATCGAGCTCGGTATGCCGCGGGTCAGGAAATGCTTTACTCCGAGGTACCGCTGGCCGGTCTCGGGGACTTCCATCATGATCGCCGCTGTCATGTCCGTTAGCTCTGATATACGTGAAATCGTGCTGATGTGAGGGGGTGAGACTCACTCATATTCGGGAATCCGCTCGTCGGCAACCCCATGGCAGCGCTGCACATCAACGCGCCGCCCATTACTAGTAGGTTTGGATGCCCGTTCTCCATGCCTTCTCCGACGCTCCTTACCAAGGGCAGGATGATCAACGCGGCGACCGTGTGGCTGATGAAGGTAGCGACGACCAGGATCAAGGCGGCAAAGACCACGAGGACACCGTATACGCTGAAGTCTGATACGCGATCCGTTATTGCCGTTGCGATGGTGTGTAGGAGCCCGGAAGACGACACGGCTTTGCCGAGAGAGAGGCCGCCCGCGGCGAGAATGATGATCGTCCAGAGGAAGTTGTTGAAATCCTCTTTGGTGAGGATGCCGGTGCCGAAGAAGAGGACGAGGGGGATGATCGCAATGACGCCCATGTCGCCGAAGATGTGTTCCATCTGATGGCTCACGCACCACAGAATAATCGTTATGATGGTGACAATGATGATGAAGTACTGGATGCCGTTCAGCTTGTCTTTCATAGGCCTGATGGGTATGATGGTCGTATTCTTCCCTGGTTGGAAAGTCACTAGAAGGAGGGTCCAGATCGCTAGAATCGTCACGATGCAGACTGGAAGGGCGATGAAGAACCATACTAGCCAGCTTGGAGCTGGATGCATGTTCTGGAGAGCGATAATGTTCTGTGGCGAGGCAATGGGAGAAGCTGCGCCTCCAATGTTAGAAGCAAGGGCAATGCCAATAATGAGAGCTTTTGGAAAGCTGGAATCTGCTGGAAGGTTGCGAAGAAGAGGTTGGATGATGGAGAAGCATAAAACCGGGGCTGCCACGTTAGAGATCCACATGCTCAAAAACATGCCAACAAACATGTTTGTAACGAGCACAGTGCGCGGCTTGGTGCCAGCCTTGGAGAGGACAAAGGTCGCGCACATCTTGGCGATGTCATACTTTGAGAGGGCAGCCGCAATTGTGAATCCTCCAAGAAGAAGCATGATGACCGGCGTCCACATCGCGGCAAAAACGGCCTTCGTGGCATCTTTCGACTCAAGCCGGTGATGGGGTCTGTCCTCCGATCTCATGATCTGAAGTACTACAACTAGGAAAGGTATGAGAAGTGAGGTGACGAACAACGGGATGACTTCGGTTGCCCACAGCAAGCTTACAAAGATTAGCATTGCGAGGCAATTTTGTTGTTCAGGTCTTTCCATAATAGGCAAAACAAGCAACACAACAAATACGGCCACAATAGCGATCAGCGCAAAGAAAGTCGAGCTGAACAGCCATTTTGGACAGCGGTATTTCCCAATTGGTGTCCGAACCTCTTTCGTTTCGATATCTTGCTCGTCTCCTTGGAGCCTTACTCGTTCATGGTCTCCACGATCGCCGCCAAGGAGGGTTCGCTTGACGCCGAAATTTGCTGCTTGCGCTTTCCGCTCTACACCAATCATTTCTCGCCATACAGTGTTTCGCTCCCATACTACATGTTCTCGTAGATGCAGCCGAAGCTCGCGTCTCGCCAACTCAACGTCCCCTTTCGTAACAACATCTGCATACGCCTTTTCGATGCGAGAAATGTTCGCGTCTAGATGCGTCATCGTGGATGGTTGGAAGGGTTGCGCTGGTTTGACCACCTTTTCCATGTAGCCTTTTTGCAGATTCCTGTTGCAAACCTTGTCGTACTTTTTCAGAACCTTCTTAAAGCCGGTCTGGTTGAGCTGAATGAAGGACTTCAATTCGCACAATGACACGTAGAGGCTGATAGTTCGTTTCTTGAGCGTAATGCCGGAGTCGTAAAGTGCTGAAAATCGAGACGGATGGTCATGGTCCATCTCCATAGCTAAACTAGGTCTTCTTCGCACGGAGCCCGTGAAATCGGTCGAACTTCGCATGTCGTCTTTCGAATTGGACATTGACGCAACTGCATTTGCATCCCATGCGCTCTTACTCCGCTGTTTCATGCTGGGTTTTCTCTTCAGCGGCCGGCTTTCATCTCCATCGTCGTCGTCACTGTCTTCATCCTCCTCATCCTCGAACGAAACGTTCATTGTAGAAGCTCTCCTTGGGCGTCTGAAGCTTAGATTGCCAAATATGCTACCTGATCTTTGATGCTTCCGTACTTCGGTTTCCATGACCTGATCCATGTCCACTCCATCTCTTTCCACGTCGTAGTTTTCTTCATCTTTGATCAATTCTGTAACCTCTCCGTAAATCTCGTACTCTTTCAGCTGGTAGAACGAACATATCTTCTCGAGTTCGGAATCGAGCATTCGCTTGAATGTGGTGTCAGGATCTAGGTCCTGAATGCTGTTGGTGAGCAGAGGGGACGATTCTCCATCCTGCGGACTCGAGCCAGCTTGTGCATGGACCTGCTTTTCGAGCGTATAAATTCTGTATGCGATAGAGATTAGCTCCAGACCAAAGAAAAGACCTCTCTATGACTTACAATTTCTTGAGGTTGCTGTACGCAATGTAATTACTACTCCAATCCGGGACAGCGTTGAACTGTATACTATGTGAAAATTTCATCTCTTCAGCTTCGCGCGCAAGGGCGCAAAGCTTCAGAAAGCGCTTGTGTGCCTTCCGTACTTCGGCAGCTGATCGCTTAACAGTCTCTGGCTGTGTGTTCTTGGGTACAAGGACGTCGAGTTCAAGGTCTTCGCTCTCGTGTCCAAAATTCGGGTCTTCTAAGTATGTTCCCTGGGATGATGATATTTTGGAGGCCAGCTTCAGTTGCACGACGGGAGCCTGCTTCTACCAGCGAAAGGTTGAGTGGAGGGACGGTCGTCCGCGGCATCGAAGATAGTGATTTTTGCACGGGAGAGGAGAGACACAAGATTCATCGGGAAGCGGTCTAATAGGCTATATTGAAGGGCAGGCTGGCTTGAACAAGAGGGATTCGGGAGGGTGCATATGATTCGGGATCGATGGTGCTTGTTGGCGGTTGGCCGCCTCCAGAAGATGCGCTGCAGGGGTCATCGTGGGCATCCGCGCGTGGTGGAGGTTAATGCGGGTCTAGGGCGAGATACTAAGAGACCTGTGGAATGACGAGCCAGGCGACTGAATTATGCGGTTGTGGCACATGCACCATTCAACGGCATCTACTGGATCTATCTGGATACATTGACTTTTGAAAGCACTAGAAATCCACTACACCAAAAGATCCGGATGAGGCACCGGTACAGCTAGTGGATCCTATATCCATCTAAAGCTGGTAGTTCATGTACTGAACGCCTCGGGTCAGCTGGATCGTCTCCTAGGCGTTCACGCCCGTCTTTCAGCATAAGAGTGCAAATGCGTCGCGCTTGAGTAGAGGAGGCAAGAATTCAATGTAAAACCTGGATGACCTGTTCCATCTAGCTAAGTGTTTCTCTCGCTAGAACGCTTGACTCAATTGCCGAAAAGGCACGTGCTATATTCTACATAGTTACACAAAACTCGGCAATGCCAGAACTCGCAGTATAAGAAAAAGGGAGAAGGAAAGGAAATGTAGATCCAAAGCAAAGACATCCCCTTCACTGCCACCACCAGGCTTCTTGGTATCACAAAATCCTCCGTATACCTCGCCCTGACTCCCCTTTCACCTGAAGTCTCCCAAAGATATACATCAAGATCCGTCACTCCTCAACGACACCCTCGACTTTCACACTCCATCCACTCTTCTTCTTCCCCAGACCCAGCAGACTAAATCTCTTCTTCACGCCTCTCTCCTTCCCCATACTCCCCGCCGTATCCGGCCGCTCTACCACACTCCCCGCGCCGGTCCATACGCTCCCCGCCTGACTCAACCCATCCCTCGACGGCGCTCGCAATGTCGCCCCCGGCCCGCTCGTGACAACACTTCCATGGTCCAGGCTCCGTTTACTCCTGACGGTGCCACGGTCGTGCTCGTCCGAGGTGTGGATGCTGACGCTGGTACCGCCACCGCCGCGTTTCCTACTCCGAGAATGCGAGGCGGAGCGCGAGGCTCTATCGGTCTCGTGAGAAGGACGACCTGTCGGGCGCTCACGGTCACGGTCGTGTACGGTGCTAGCCCGCGGTGTTGTCGGTTCTGGACCTTCTTCGGCAATAGCTTCGCCGTTTGACGAGCCATTAGGGAGCAGGCCACCGGAAGAGTTCTTATTCTTATTAGAGGTTTTCCGCTCGGGAAGGATGGAGCCTCGCAGAAAATTATTCAAGCTTAATCGGCCTGTTTTGTTTGTGGGCGTGGCTGAAGTCTTAGGAGAGAGTGGACCGTTTTGTGGGCGGGAGGCGTTATCGATGCTGATCTTTGGGTTGAGGTTAGTAGACGAGAGGACTGTGTCAGGAGAAAGAGCGCGAGCAGGAAGCATGTCGTCGATGGTTGTACTGAGCGGGTCTGGGGTAAGGGCATCTGGGTAGACGCGTTCGAGGCGGGAGAGTAGGTCTTTGCGAGTGGCTAAGAGAGAGGAGCGGCTGTAGGAGGAGTCGAGGCATTTCTTAATGGTATGTGAGTGGTCCGAGAGGGCGACTTGGAGCGCGATCACAAGGGGATCTAGGGGCGGTTGAGGAGGTGGATCTTCGGTTTCGTCGTGGTTGACATCGCCGTTTATTTGAGGTGGGTCTTCGAGTTCAGGAAAGAACTGGTAATAGTGGGCGAGACAAGTGCCTGCCTGGTTCTCAATGTCTAGAAGCTGGCTCAGCATTTCCGTGAGCGCAGTGTTGTTGGCATCTTCCCCAGCAAGCGCACGCTTCTCCTGTGCCGAGAGATCGGACGTCTTCCGCCACGTGCGCTCCACCGCTGTCTGTAGAGGCGTTAATCGAACCTCGTCAACGGAAATGATTTCGCTGCGCCGGAGCACCGTGGGAAAGCTTTCCGACGTCTCGAAGATGGTCTTTTCCACCCATTGTTCTTTGACATTTATTCCTGGCGCCTGGCGCTTAGACGTCATCGAGAATTGGTGGGGATTCGACACGAGCATATGATCTCGTAAGGAGGACGGGACTCGCGTTTTCTGGTGAACAGGATGGTCTAGTACCTTGTGAGGACTGACGCCCGCAATGAGCAGATATTGGCCCTCCATGTTTTCCATGTCGTCAGTCTGCACGACCTGGGCACCGGGATGAAGCTTCAGCATCCTATCGGAAAAGGTCGCCATCCTCTCAGTGGGACCAGCTTCGAAAATAAATTGCTTGTCTCTAAGAGCCACTGGAAATCCGAGACCTTGGTAAATAACGCGGAAGTATCTTGGTACTCTGCTTTCATCGTGTGCAATAGTTTCCATGATCTTTCCCATCGCCTTGAAAGTCCTCGATAACTTCTTATAGTCGAAAATAGTATGTTCGTAATGGTATGCGAGTTCTCTGTACGCGGTGAGGGCTTGGGCCCAAGCTCTGCCCTCCTCGAAATAGCGGACCATCCTGAAGTACAAAGCCTCTTTCCGGTCAAAAGCTGACTGCTCGGGGAAACCGAAAGCATCAATGGAAGGGAGCGTTTTATGGAAGTCCCATTCGTAAAGGTCGGCATGGAACTGGAGAGCTAAACCTGCCTCGGTAGGATGCAACTTCTCTTGCATCTCGGCCATTTCATGAACATATCGAATGTAGATTTCAGCCTTGTTCATGCCTTTCATGAAATCTAGAAGCCGAAGAGTGTGAATGTTCTCCGTCATCGAGCCGTCATGAGCTGCTACAAGAAGATCCATGAGCTCGTCAATCACGGCTATGAGGTCTTTCAAAGCCGCCCACAATGGCTCGTCGGGTATTCGCGCAATCGGCTCAAAAGCATCCAGAAGCTCGCCGATGAACAGCTTCTGAACGATGCTCTCACTGAGAATTTGCGTCTTGAACACCTTGTCGAGGCTGACCACCATCTCGGCTTCGATCGTGGCTAGGTCCTCACTGAGCTCCCACTCACCAATAATCATGGTCTGCAGAATCCCGACGGCGGTATGACGCAGCCCCTCGTGGACGCTTAAGCAGAGCTCGACTACTGGGCCGACCAGGCTTGGAACATATTGGACTTGGTATCCTCCCATTCTCTCGATGCCGTACCGTTTGTTATCTCCCTCAGTCTCCCAGCCAATTGCATTCCACGCCTTCCGCATAAGCTGAGCTCCGCTATCTCGTACATCACCAGCGATCTTCCAGACAGCTCGCCGTCGTTGCTCTGGGAATGTCTCCAAAGCTAATGAGCTGCTTGACACAAGAAGAAGCAAGGTTTCGAAAAAAGCTCTCCATATCTCCATGTCAAACTGCTCAGCAAGGTCAGGTGCTGGGAGGTAAGATCGAGTCAGTATTGCTGAAAGATATTCGAGCCCATACATCGTCGAAACATGGTGGTATATGTGGAGTGTAAGCCAGTTCCTGGGATACGCATTGCAATTTAGTACGGACTTGTACGAGTTCAAAAATGCCACGATGTATTCTGTGATCGCTCTTTCTGGCTCTACAGGTTTGAGGGGCGGCGACATTCTGCAAATGGCAGCCATCAAAGCAGACAGCTCCAGAAGGCCTTCGTCAAACGTTGCCTTTGCGGCAGCGGGCCTCGAGGGAAATGGTATAGTTGCAGGAAACATGAGGGAAAGTGAATCTTTCTCAGACATGCCTTGTGCAGTAATTGTGCAATACGAGTCCACGATTTTGGGCAGGAAATCAAACAGACTAGAATTTTCATATTTGCAAAGCTCGGAAACGACAGATGCGCTTAATCGGATTTGCTGGCGCCATTGATCGGTAAAATTATCTGTCATCCCCCAATATGGCGCCAACCAAGCGCAGCAGTGGGTTATCAATTGACTTTGGTTTGAAGCATTGTTATGCCACAGGTCAAGCTCAACATAATGCCGGATGAGTATTAACTTGTAAAGGATCAGCTTGCCTTTAACTTCGGCGCAAGACTCCATGAACTGGAACGCTAATTGAATTATTTCGTCTGTCGTGAAAGCAGTCCTGAGTTCGGGAAGCCAGGTGTGGAAATGTTGAACAAGGAGGGTTTGGCTACCGATGAGAATTGGAGTCTTGTCACGCATGAGAAGCTGCAGTGCACTCAATATCGAATGCATGTCCTGCTTGAAGTTTGATTTTGTGATGCCTATCTCTTGCTCCTTGGATTTTTGCTGCCCTCTCGCGTTTAAGATGAATTTCAGGATGTGTCGTCCGACCTTAAACGTGGCGCGGAGTTTTCGAGCAGATTCAACATCGGCCGAGTTATTTAGAAGGCGGCCGTAGCTCCGTAGAAGGCAAGGCGTCGCAAAAGGGTACTGGAAATGATTCTGAGCGTAGTCGTCAACAATCGGAGCTAGATTGAATCGCCGATCATGAACAATGCCCAAGACTGTAACTAGATCGTTGAAGATGACGTCCTCAAATTCTGACTCGCCAGCTTTGCTGACCAGGACAGCAAAAAGTGCGTCGAAAACATCTCGAAGCTGCTTCACGATTTCAATTTCCGGGATGAACACAACCTGACGGAGAATCCCCATCAATTGGCTTGGGGGTTGATTCTTCCAATTGATCAATCCGAGGATAGTTGGATCATGCGAATATTCAGTGCTGCAAAGGTAGGTCTCCAGGACAAGCCTTGCGAGAGGGGGAGTTACATCGTGCTCTTGAGAAATCGGCCTTTTCTGTGGTGCTTTCCAGGGCAGCGAGAGATATGCTCCTTTACCATTGACCATCCCCGAGGTTGTTTTGTCGTAGGCATGTAACACCAACGAATGGTGCCCATCGTGAATGAATGCCTGCTGGTCCCACAAAGGCATCCAACAGAGTGCGAACGGAAAGTCGGGGTAGTCGGCAACGCTCATAATCAGGTGAGATCCTGGGACTTGATGAGGAGCTACCTTGAGACAAATAGTCTGATCCCATTGGCTACCACTGTCTGTGACAACCGTACGCCACGCAGTAAGCCCCGTGCTGTTCGAAGCTGGATAGATGCATTGCTCTATTCTCTTGCCAGAGAAGTCCCTAACCTCAATGGTGACCTGAAGATTGAGCAATGATGCCGAAGCATTCACTGGCACAAATCCATGCTCGGGGTGCGAAAGAGTGGCATTAGGCGCGAGAGCTGCTTCGGAGAGCGTTACGTAGATGTCTGATCGAACGTCTGAAGGTGCCTTGGAGAATCCGATCTTTTGTGTCTCGCAAATCTTGTGCATCAACGTGGGATTTAATTTCATCAGAGCTTCGGCTTGGGGTGCTAAAAAGCTTGACAGATGCAATTGAACATGAGAGGTGTGCTGACATAGAGAATACTTCCCTGACGAGCTATAGAGGATAGATTCAACGGTTGGATCAAAATCTTCAGTGTTCTCCCTAGCTTCTTCATCAGCGCCAAGAGCAGACCACAGAGTAATAGTATGATCACTCTCTTTTGTCTGGCGAAATATCTGACTCAGATCCAGAAGGCCCACTGCATTAAGTCTGATAGCCGAGCCCTTTCGAGACACAGGTGTCTTCGGTGGTGCGTCAGCGGCACCTAGTGCTGTCGTTTTCTGATCTGGCGAATGCCCGCGCCGGGTCTCTGGTGGTGGCTTCAGACTATCTGCGCCTGGCGCACTCTTCGACCGACCGCCAAACATGAGGCTCCCTCGCCCTTTGCGCAAGCTACCAGTTCCGGCGTTGTTGAGGAATCCAGAGCCTTTGCTCGATCCCGTTGCTTCCCGCAGATTAGGCCCGCGATTCCTTGAGGGTGGAGATGCTCTCAACGGCTGGGTGTTGTGTAGCCGTACGACAAGGTACGGTTTGCCGTTAGCTTGAGGGTCTTTCTCTCCAACATCACTAGAACTCAACTCTGTGAAAAGTGTTCGCAGCTTCCCACTTTTTAAGGACTCTGAGAATTTGTCTTCAGAAGATATGTCGATGGTGAAGTTTTCCGTTAATGGGGAGAAGACTCCATCCTCAGATTTGAGGCAGATGGCGATGAACAGACTCACAGGGCCTAGCCTCGAGCCTCGAACAGCTTTTACGTCAAGGAGGAGATGGTGCAGAGCGTTGACCTCCGGCTGAGTAACAGGTTTTGCATCCAGAACACTCATGGTTGTCTGCAGAACGGCCACATCGATGGCCGAATCCTCTGCAGTTAAAAGCCGGCCTCGGTCCTTGGAGCTACGTACGATCACATCGCCTTTCAGCATCCTGTTTCCTTTCACCAAATTCCAAACGGCCTGTTCTCGTACGGAAGCCCGTTCTTGGGCCGTCAATACGTCCTGAAGCAGTTGTCGTCTTGCAAGGTCTAATTGTGCCACGATCTTGGACAGTCTCTCAAGAGTAGTATATTGCCGGGCAAGGAGAAGCTCGTGCAAATTGGTGGAATGCCACTCACGGAGGCAGGACGCGATCTCGTCGACCAAAGGCTCCGACGCAGACGTGGGCGTTTCATCGCCAATCTTAAGCATAGGGACAGGTGCAGGAGGTTTCGGAGAGAACGAATGTCGGAGCCTAGCAGGAGTATGAGGTACCGAGGATAGAAGGCTCTGCTGAGAAACTCTCTGCGACGACAGGTTTAGGGTTTTGTCTGTGCTTGAAAACCCATTGATTTTGGGCTTCACCGTTGACTCGAGATTTCGTGTACCATTAATCTGAGGATTGGGATCCACGTTCTCTTTCTCGGGTCCATCTTGAGTCGAGGTTTCAACACCGTTTGGCGCGCCTCCGCTCAGCCTTGTTTTAGTGATACTGGTGCGTGCACCATCTTGAACTTTCTGCCCATCCTTGTCCTTGTCACCGAGAACTTCTCTTATCTCGACACAATTGCGAGGAAAGATGCCAGAAAATATACGTGCCTCCAAAGGCTGACCTTTGATGCTGGTCAACCCAGCCAAAAGTGATGGTGGAGAGACAAGATAGCCGCGACACCATGAAAGGTCCTTCCCGCCTTGTTCGAATATGTAGAGCTCGTCTCCAAGCTCTAATGGCAATTCTGCGGGGGACGTAGGCTGAAATGGGTATGTTGCGACCGCAAAAGCGATAGACTCCAGAGGCCGCCAGGGCATGGCTCATTCACTTTGTTTCGCGACAACCCACAACGGCTCTTTTATTTCGCAAATGCATCAGTCTAGCCCAACTTCAATTGGCGTGGACGCGTGGGCTGGCTCGAGGCTGGTTGCGTGTATGCTTGTGTCAGGTTCGCGTGTGTCTCGAAACTAGCATGATCCAGTAGAGAGGCTATGGAAAGCGCAAGGGTTTTGAGAAAGAGCGTGCGAGATCAAGACCGTCAATTGGGCGACAAATCATTCGCGCGTCTAGGTTCTGGGAGAGGGGGGCCGGGAGGCAGCGAGATTGTCGATCGAAGATTTGACGATAGAAGCGCCTTGGGATTTGGAGGTAATGGCTTGAAGCATCAATGAATTGCGAAAGTGAATGTCGTCTTGAAATTATGGGCTCTAAGCCGTGTTGAAACGCAGATACCCCAGATCATCCCTGGGAACTTTTTTAGAGCAGCGCTGATAGCCATGGCGGTGGGCGCCGATTAAGGTTTCTGCCACTTTCAGGAACCCACCAGATGCCGAACCGCCGATCACTTGACAGCATGCAAACGGATCCCTATTTTATTCCATTTTGGCATTCCCAGCAAGTCTAAGTTTGAGCTTTGACGTATGTCACAGTTCCTTCATGACGGCGAAGCCAGAACTGTGGGCTACCTCCTGGAACCCTTCTCACGGGTCCTTCAAGGTCCATTTGGGCTCCGACCCCCTTTCCCCTTGGACGATGCAGCTAACGCTTTCCGTTCCGGCGGCTTCGGCATGCGGGATTCGGAAGGGCACACGCTAGGCTCCGTTGGGACGAGTTCCGAGGGTCGGGGGTCGTCTGTTTTCTGCTCGGGAAAGGCGAGCAAGCTTCACAACCTCAGCTCTACTATCTTCTTGGATCTTACGGAGAAAGCGATGATCACAAGTAATCTATTAGGACATGCTCGTCAGTGCTATTGGTAGAGATCAAGCTGAATATTTGTTCATCTAGCCATGTTTCTCAGCACGGTTTAAAGTTTCCGCGTTCTGTTTTGCTCCGCCCATATCCCTGCAGACATGTCTGAATTTTAAAATCAGTCTGTTGCTCCGCGGCCTAGTTGTGTATGCGTCAATCTCCTCCACACCCTCGTCGTCTACAATTTCGGTTTGGTAGTTGGTATAAATTGCTGCAACCAATAGTTTCAATTCTGGAGCGATCAGTACCTTTCATGTCGGCAGTTCCCCTGCGTTCTTACCTTGCATAGCCAGATTGCTCCCAATGCACATCCTGCCTCCACTACCGAATGCCCAGAACCATCGCAGCATCTCCTTCATCTCCGGTGAGTCCGGATGCTTGAGCCACCGCTCATACTTCCATTCTTCAGGCTCTGGAAAAACATTGGGATTGCGATGTAGAGTATACGCCTGGGCGCTCACTCTGACCCCAGGAGGGATTCCAGAGTAGCCAGCCAAAGTGGTTGGCTTTCGAGGTGTAACCCGAGGCTGTGGTCCAGGGATAGGTGTATGGAGCCGGAGCGTTTCCATCAGTATGGCATGCAGTACCGGTAGGCTGTCTACGACTTTCGGATGAGGGAGCTCGAAAGTTGCAGTATCTCGAAGTGGCCAGATAATCTGCGGCACCAGTGACATAAGTTCCTCACGAAGCCGGTTTTGAAGCTCTGGCCGTCTGCTCATCTCCCAATAGAGATAGGTCAGGCAGACACCGCTCGTCTCATGTCCAGCACTCAGGTGGTCCAGCATATCTGCGGCGACGCTCAACCTCTGCTGATCCTTGTCCAATCGTAGCTGGTTTGCTTCGACATCCTTCAGGTTGTCCTCGTTTTGCTTTCTCATGGCTGTCTTTAATTGCTTATAGATGATAGGCTCCGTTCTAGGATCTTCAACCTCGTCAAGATAGGCGTCTGCGCTGTCGCACATCTGGATTCCCCAATTTTCAATCTCGTCATTAGCCTTGTCGACATAGCTTGGCACCAATGGGATGCGAAGGGACTCGCACAGCCTGGTCAAGTTCGGGATCTCCTGCTTATGAAACTCGAAAATCTTTCTGCGATGATATTGATGCAGCCAATGCCGTCTCAATTCAGAGTCGACGGTGAAATTGGTACTACATGCAGCCCCAAACTGGTAACTCGCAAAAAAGTCCATTGTGAAGGCATTGTTCATGTCGTGGACGTCAACGTCGACGTTACCCTCGGCGATATTCTCGACGAATGGTAGGAAACGCTCCTTCAACAGCGTCTTGGAGTTTGCAGCCAATTGCGGGGATGATTGAACGTATGACTTGGAGTAGATGTTCGACATCAACCTTCTACGCTCAGAATGTGGCTTGTTGAGCGGCTCTGAGAACATGTTGATAACGCTGAGCAATCAGCAGACTTGCGGTCATAAACAGAGTCCCATGACTTGTGCTTACCCGTACGCGGTGAAGACGTTCATGCTATAACAACCATTAGTAAGCTAAGAGTGATATAAGTCTATGAACATACTACCAATCTCCCTTCTCAAATCCACCAGCATAGATCGTTCGAATCCCTTCATCCACACAATTAATGGAGAGCTCATTCGGCGCTAGCCGCACGATCGGCCCATGCTTAAGATGCGCCGCATGTACAGTCTTGTTGTTTTGCATCTGATACCTTTTCCACAGGATCCATGCCGCCGAAAACGGGGCGGTGGGATGAGCATTCGGTATCCGAGATAGTGGAGAGATAAAAGCTGGATAGATGATGAGTTTGTAGACTGCAAGGGCTAAAAGAAGAATTCCAACACCCAGAGACAAAGGGGACAATTGAAACGGCATCTTGACCGGTCCAAACGTGAGCAATGAATTGGGAGTCTGAATCGGGCTTGCTATCAGGGCCGACGCTGCTCGTATTGTCGAAGGCAACAATGAAGTTGCTCCAAGCAGATTGTCCTTCTTGAGGTCGGGGATATACGCTCGCTGCAATCATTCTGGAAGCGAGCGGGGCTTCCACATGCACGTCGACCTTGTCAATCGACGAATCCTCTAGTAGCGGCCAATCCTCGACAGCCCAAAGTCTAAAAATGCTTGGCGCCGCGGACTTTCACGCGGAACCGGCGGCCTTCTCCATTTCCTGATGCCTTATCACCATCGCAGTGTGATATGCCATCCAGGATACATCGAGATGCAGCTCCGTCAAGCCTGCTCGCACCTGTCTTTGCCTATTCGTCGGCTCCCCTTTGTGAAACAACGTCCTCCCAGGTGCAGTGGGGGCGAACGAGGCTGGGAAACCCTCCAGTGCCTCCTTATCCCCGCTGTTTGACCGCATCACTTTTGTCTCGAAGTGAGACCTTTTAGTCTTGCCTGTCTTCCATAACATCGCAATTGCTGTTTTCAGCCAACAACGCGCATTATATGGATTTGGCGTGTCGGTGACAAAAGTGGTTCAAAGTCGACTTCAGTGACCGCTCTACCGGTAACCGCGAAGAAGCAACGTTGTGACTTTCATCCTTTAAGTATTGACCTAAGATATAGGCTGGATATGCAGTGGTAGTCTTGACGCGCGCTTATCGAAACCGTGTGCACGTCGCATAAATCGTAGAGATTGCCTTCCTTGTCTTGTCTACGTTGTTCCTCCTCGCAAGATCGACAATTTCTTTGTGCTTCTCAATCCTTGCAAGGTTACGATATTCAAGGTCTTTCTGTGATGTCCAATGAGGTTGTGTGCTAAACACTATCGTTCTTCTGCTTCGGCCCCAATGTTGCGTCGGCACCCAGCTCAGAGCCTCTAAAAAACCGAATGTCCTCTGTCCAGCTTTTTGTAAAATCCCCTCCTCACTTTTCAAGAGATTTTGATCATGGACGTTGTCTGAAATGGCAGAACACTCAAGAATAATCCCGGCCAGAGAGTTGGCTACGGTTCAATATACCTCTATCCGATCTAAATCTGATCCTCAATTTTTGGCATCAGACGAACTAAAGAGTAATTCGACTCATGCTCCGCTTAATCAAGAATCAATGGCCCGGGAGCTTCGTCGGTTCAACGAGCTGCTTGAACTGAAACTTGAAGATGACCACCAACAGAGCTCAGGATTTATTTGGACGGGAATTTATCCCAGTGTCGGACTCGTTATCGCGCTTGTATTCGGTCTATTTTCTGTATTCGCAGAGTTCGACAGCAGAAAAGCGAATGACTTGTCAGCGATCGCAATTAAAATGACACTTTTGAGTGTCTGCCAGGCACAACCGAATGTAAGTACCTTCTACCCTTATCTTGCCAACCATGCCAGTCAGAAAAAGCCAAGTTCAACTAAACAACAGTCCATCCGGTTGCTGACTTCATTTAACCTTAACCCACACGGTTGGACACATTGCGCTTCCATCAAAGAATACCAAGGCTGACGCATGACACTTGCATCTACAGAACACGACGTACGGCTGCGAAGTAGCGAACGATTACCGATCAGGTTTATACGACGACATAGCAGCCGATGTCCTTCGGGACTGGTCCAAGAGCGACTGGACATCAAAGGAGGTGGCGGGAATTACCTTTGTAGCCCTCTCCGCGGGTCTAGCTTTCTTTGCCATGTGCCTCAGTCTGATCCAGAAATACAAGGCGCAATTTCTAGGGGTAAGAAATAAAACAGAAAAGGCAAGAGGTTTGTAGACTAGGTCGGTGCGGTTTGCAAGCGAGGTGATTCTCATTGCGGACATGTGGGTCCGAAGAGCCGACCTACATAAAATGCGCCTCGCCACAATGAGTTGAGAAGCCAGCACCATTCAATGCCGTAGACACAAAGAGCTCTAAAGAGTCCCTTGTCATGCACGTCCAAACTCAAGTTACGCTGGTGAGATTCTAGGCTGTGCCGCTTGCCTTCAGACGGCCGCAACAATGAGCGCGTCACGACGATTAATGGGTCTGAGGTTGACTGGCCGTACCATGTGGCTACAGATGCCACACTGGCTCTTTTCGAGAATACCATGTTGTGTTTACAAACCTGCGGTCGACTTCTTAGTGCAACGGTAATGAATCTGGCACCATATCTGGTCATGTCTAGTCCCGAAAGAAAGCTCTTGAATAAAAATGATGACCCGATTTTTTGCCACAGCGATGCCAAGCCTCCGTGCACCCCGAGGAACCATTGAAGAGAGCACTTTTTCCTATAGAATCTCCAAATCAAGATCGCGCTTGCATCTAGCATCGTTACTGCTCACAGGGAAATCTTTGCAAGTTGCCTCCGTAGTCTGCATGCCTTGACAACTAATCCATTACTTTATCGCTTTGCCAATACATATCTATCTGACGGAACTATTAGCGACCTTCTGCAAGACCCGTTCCTAATTAGAGTTCACGAATAGACATTTGGCGGAGCTTCAAATATTACTCCATTGCACGAAAAAATCCGAAACCATATTTGCCTTTACGCGGACAGCTCCAACCCAAGGAGCCCTCCAAATTCTATGAGCCAGAGAAATGAATCCGGGAAACCTGACCCAAAGCTCATCGAGCTTCCAGTAGAGATTTTATGCCAGCTAGCAGGATGTCTAGACACGGTCTCTGCTATTATAAGTTTGGCCCTTACATGCCGCAAAATCCATGATAAGCTTTTTCGTCATGGTTTTCAACCTTTCACAGGGCTCGTGGAGCGCTTCTTCCCTTCCATTCATTTTGGTGGGAGATGGGAAGATACAATGCGAGCTCTGACGTCTCGGTCTCGGGCATGGGATCGGCATGCATTCATAGGACGAGTTCTGGAGCCTGTCATACCGGAGACGCAACAGAATATACGACATAAAGTTGGCTACCAGCCAGTTATAGACTGCTATGACCGGTGGATGGGTGGGAGGTACTGGGATCGCAGAGAAATCCTCGTTTGGGGTGCAGGTCCGCGACTCATCATGCGCAAGAGAAGACTTTCATCGAACGAGACTGCAGATGACGACAGCCTACCCGAGCCAAGAGTCGACTGGAGCTTCCATGATTCCTCAGGCACCGGCTCTGCTCATGAGGATATTCTTGACGTTAAAATTCTGAGGCCGGAGCAGAGAAGAAGCGCTACCGGAGAAGACGTACTGATCCGAAGAGCAAATGACGAGATCACAATCCTGCATTATGACTACAGCAAGAATCATTTCGAGGAAAAGCCCTTACTCAGGGTCAATGGACCTGTGGAGTGTCTTGACATGAATGCCGCCGCTGATCCACTTATAGCTATTTGCCAGAGGGACGAAGGCACCAGGCTCTTTCCCGTTCACAACGAAACACATGGTCCGAATGTTCCAGTGGGTGGGCTAATTAAACACTCGAATGAATCTCACTTGCGCCATAAATGCGTCAAGTTTCTCAGCGACGAGCGTCTAGCCATCGCAAAATATGTTCCCAACCAGAGCGGATCGTTCCCTGTCCATGTGCACCAGATACTACCCGATGGATCATCTGTGTATATCCCCCAAGTCAAGGCTGATATGTACCCTGTGTCGAGTTATGGAAACGGCATACTGTACAGCAACGCCCATGCAAATGTGATCACAACTTTGCCCCAGTCATCGGTTCTTGGTGGTCAGCATGGCGACATGTTCCTCTCCGGGTGGTCGGATGGGCTTGTAAGGTGCGTATGACTGTCTTGTCGCCCTTAAAGAGCAGCCTTCGACTGACTGTTGGAAATAGGCTCCACGACCTTCGCTCCTCTGAAATCACAAACGCGTTCGGTTCCGCCCATCCATCACGCTTTGTCGACACTGCCGAGCTCGACAGCCAAATATTTTCCCTGCTCCCCCTCTCCGCCACCCATTTCTTGGCCGGCGGTCACCAAAATGGCTGCCTCAAAACTTTTGACATCCGCATGCCCAGTCTCCCAGTTTACAGCTACCTCCCCTCGACTAAATTCCTTCCTGACCGCCGCCCCTCCGACCGCACAGCCGCCGAAGTTTCTCATCTCACTACTACTGCCCGCCAATCCATCAACCTCCTCCTATCCATCCGCTTCGACCCTAGAACGCAGAAGTACATCTCTGCCGTCAAAAATTCTAGAGATTGGACTCCTCGCAACCGCTCCACCCGCTACTCCGGCTCCGTCTACTCTCTCAGCACGCCCTCGTCACTCTCCCGTACGATCTACGCCGGCATCACAAACCACGTTATCCAGCTCGACCTCGCGTCGACCGATGATGCGCTGTCTCGGACCAAGCTCTCGCATGACTGGGATTTGGGTCTGGACGAGGAGATCCTGAACTTGAGTTGCTACGAACGGCCGCCGCCGGGCCCGGATCCGTATGTGAGTTCGGCGCCGGTGCTGAGGAATCAGTGCAACGTGGGGAATATGTGGGAGGGGCAGGCAGATTCGGAGGTTGGGTGGGATGGGAGGTGGGCGATTGCTGGGGACCCGTCGGCGTGGAGATGAGCTTTGGGAATTTTCGAGAATGAGTAGCGTATGGTCGATGATCATGAGGGGATGGGTTTTGCGAGCGGGGCATGGGGCGTATGATTGGTGTCGATTGACGGAAAGATTGACTTGGAAAGGAATCCGTTTTAGGAGTTCGGGGGCAGCGATGATTCATAAGACTTTGGGAGAAAGCTGGATACGCACACCAGAGCCGCTATGGTTGCATGTATCTTTTTAGTATTGACTGATTAAGTGGCGGGCTCCGATAGCAACATGAATGGTGCGGACTGCCTTTCCGAAATAGACTGGTCTTTGATGACTTGGGGTGGTTGTTTGTGCCTGTTGAGCTTTTCTCGTACTAGGTATGCTTTCTAGATCAGACGATTGTTCTTCAGGCAGAGACTTGTAATTTTTGATGCTCACGACCCCGTTGTTTGCATTACCCTTGCTGGCTGGCATCACACTCAACCCATGCCATTTCCCGAAGAATGTCGTCGCTTCTAGCCGGCCACATCATCTAACAAAACTGATCCGGTATTTCTCATTATTCACCATCATCGCCCCCCTAGATGTGCGGTATCGAACCTCCAGTCTCGTTCTTCAACACCTCGTCTCGCTCTCTGCATATTTCAATGTCACACGTCGTAGAGCCTTGGGCGCCTCTCCCACCGCCCAACTCTGCGATATATTCGTCGGGAGTGCCTGGTAGCCAGGCCTTCCTCCAAAAAAGCACCGCAAAGTATCGCCTCAGCAGCCGCAATGCCCTTCCAACGACTCGGACCCGACAGCCCACCCGACCAAGTCCCAACAACAATAGCCATGCGATTCCCATCACAGCCCAACGCAAGTAAGCAGAATGCTCATTCCTTTCCCCCCTGCCCCGGCATCTCCACAGGCAGCTCGACCCCGACCCGCCGCGCCGTCAGCCGCACGCGCTCCTCCTCGCTCATGTCCATGCCCGGATTGTACCGCTCGAGGAGCGTCTTATACTTGCGCTGCGCCTGGACGTATTGGAGGTACTGCTGTGCGGCTTGGATTCTGTGGAGCGCTGCGGCGGCGGCGGAGGAGGAGGAGGAGGATAGGGGAGGAGAGGAGAAGGAGGTGCGGATATGGGATTGGAGGGGCGAGCGGGAGGAGAGGGGTCGGGGTGGGAGTTCGCGGAGGAAGGAGCGGTAGAGGGAGCGGAGGGTGGGAGCGTGGGGAGAGGACATCGTAGATCGGAGAGATAGTGAGACCGGCGGGTGTTCGGATTGTCTTGTTTCCTGTTTGTAGAGTTGTTTGTTAAGGGTAATGATTCTCAGCATGAGCTGGGGAGAGTTTATGATAGAATCTATTTGGGAAGGCTTAGCCGCGGTGGTCCGTGCTTTCTTAATGAGTTTTGTCGCGAAGTCAAAGACAGCTTTACTCCTCCTTATCGCAGACCCGATCTGTCGTTTTCATTACGTCCGGCGGGACCGTCTCCCTCGATTGAGACTCTTGAAATTGTCCATCCATGCTTTTCAGATTCGCAAAAGCTCTGTCTCCTACTTTCTAAGAATCTTGACCCCGTTTACGTTGTAATGCTGCTTCGTTCCAGATTTGGTCTCAATGCCTGTGAATCCGCTTGAGTACGGTACAGAAGCGAATGAACACGTCGACTTTGGATCACGATATGAAAAAAGGCTCTGTGTCTGGCACGAAACATGGCGTAGTCTAGACCTTTGATTCTAGACCCTTGATATGTACTTACACTGTCAACATAAAACCGAGTCTTCGACGCACGGACGTGTCTGTACTCAATCCTTTGTTTCCATTTCATGCACCCCTTTCCATGCGCATTGTGCTTTGACTCGCCTGTGTGCTCTCACTTATTTGGGTTGAAAGAAGATCGTCTAAGACCTCGAAAGACTTGCGCGTGTCTTTCCCCAGCAAGCATCCAGGTGTCTCATGTTTATTTCGTCTGTGGAACCAAGTTTGCATGAGCTTTGGCGATGAACCCATTGACCACTTGCAGAGGTTTCCTAGTCCTCCGTTTTATCAATGAAAGTCTCTGACATGGACAACGCGGTCTTGGTATTATATTGTTTCGGTCTTCTTTGACAGCTGACTCTTTCAACAGACTCGGTCGAAAACTGTCTCGTAGAGCTTTCTCGCTACAGTATGGGTCTACCGAAAAAGCTACTACATAGAGATACAAAAGAGATTTGCTGTCCCCTCATCGATCCAGTTTGTACGGCTAAAACCGTTCAGCAAAGCTCAAGTCTGTTTCTCCATCATGTGCAAACACATAACTCGGTGTCGGAATCGTCATGTCATCAAAACTGCTCACGATATACGTGAACGAAATGGCGGCCCTGTTTGTCGTTGCGAAAGAGAAAGTTACTCCACAAATGGTCAAGCTAGCTGCGCAACTTGTCGGAATGAAGAGGACAAACACATGTCTTGGGAGGAAATTCTGCAATACATAATCGATGGAAGCAGTGTGGTCCACTACTACAGCCATTCGACAATTCTGGAGCTGGACGAAGCATGGGCAGTGGTCGGCTTCGTGCAATAGAGAAGGTTCAACCTTCATGACCAGCCTCCCAAGGCCCCTAATGTTGTCCTTGTGAGCATTGAACAGCGATCACACATTTTGCTTCTGATTTCTACCTTGTTGACGTGATTGTTGGGTACTGACAAACATTCTAGCGGCTGGCCAACTTCGCTAAGAAACATCACGAGACTCTCCTTAAATACGACCTCTGCTTGTGAATCTGGGTCGCAAACAGTGTTCTATTCCTTGATGCTATCCGCCTTGTTCGTGGCCGATCCAAAGCGGTCGCGTACCCTATCTCCAGTCACATGTTTGGAATTTATGATTTCCGCACTGGACGTCCCTTTGACAATTCTCGCCTCATACAATTCATTAATGGAGTTGCGGAAGCCCCCCGTCATCGTCATGGGACACACCCTGAACTTCGACATACGACATCCTCCACGAGCCTTACCTTGTCCTCTACGTCATCGTTGGATCAAGCTACGCCGCCCTCGAGCTCAACGACAGCATCGAGCTTCGGAGATTCCCGCGATAACGGTCAAGACGGAGAAAGCAACGCAAGGGTGTTAGATGCAGAAACTGATTCGCCGGCAGAGCCCCCACCTTCGACCGGACGGGACCGAACAGCAATTATCCCGGGTCGCACTAGACCCAGCAATGGCGGAATCGTGCTGGACTTTTGATAATCGAAAGGGGAGGAGCTTTGGCTGTCTTTGGTGGGAATTGAACTGACCTCGATCTCGATTTCTTTCCTTTGTATCGCTTGCTGTTCGCAGTTGGCCGTGATGAAGAAGCTCATTTCCCTCACCGACGGGCTATTTCATTATCGCAATCATACATTTCTCATCAAGCTCTCCTCACACTTCCCCAAGCATCATCCAATCGGCTGTGAAAAATCGGTGTTCTTTGTATCTTCGCACCTTCCCAACTCTCCGTTGCGCTCCCCAGTGTGGGGAATCTCTGCGGCCCTCCTTCCTCCATGCTAAGGTTGTGTTTCATTTGCCCGTGTCGCTGTGTGATCTGAGTCAGGCCCTGCAGAGAGGGTGCAAAGATAGGTAGCTTTCTGCCTGTGCGTTGAGGTGAGTTCTAGATGGAAATCGCATGATGCTAAGATGTAGGGGGCGAGTTAAGGCTCGGGAAGTGGTGTGAGGAACGGGAGAAAAAGAAGTCTACCGGGTATTCGGTGGCGCGTCACCAGTGGGATCAGCTTTGAATAGAGCCTGAGGAAAAAGTGAGTCTGCTTTGCTTATAGTCTCGTGTTTTAGGGATTCGTATGCTAACTACTGGCCGTTTCGGGCATCTGCTTTGAGCTAGTTGTTTATATCATACGTGTTTGCTTCAGAGCCGTTTTCTTGCCCTGATGATTTTGTTCCCTATTCTCGCTATTATCATCACCATTGGTCCATTTGTACCCGTTGTCTTCAGCTTCGCCGCAACTATATCACATTCTGTCCACGCCATGTCACGCTGTGACGGTCCTTGTCGTTGTCTTTTCTCAATCTCCTTTGACAGGGCATTGACCCTTTTTGGCCTTCTTGGTGTCGTCGCATTTCACGAACCCGCTCGAATCGGTGCATAGGAGTTTGGGCCCACCTAAAGTCCGTTCTATGTTGAGCCAACCGTTTTCCCAAGCGCATGATGAAAATCCATTGTGCCAGCATTAAAAGAAGAGCAGTGGGTCGGACTCACAGTGTTGTTTAATGTCCCAAGTCCGATCACCTCCGCAGAGGACCTAACGTCAGGTTTAGGTCAGTTGACATTGAACTTAATCGGAACGACTTGACAATTAATAGCATCTACAATGTCGCAGTTGTTCATGGAACATGTGACGGGGTCACCGAAGTTGCACGGCGTGCCCGCTTTTGCGTTCGCGGCCGCGGAAGGCGTGAGAGATGCGAGGATGAGGAATGGAAAGAGGTTCTTGAAGGCAATCATTTTGAGAAGGGCAGAAGATTGTCTTGCTCGGGATGGTCTTCAACGAAGAGGTATTGAGAGAAGCACAAAGCTGGTTGCTATGAGAGAGGAAGCGAAGAGAAGAGAAGAGAAGGGAAGAGGGTGTTGGTCTGGCGGAAGAAGAGATGAGTTGGCAAAAGACTCACAATAACTTCACATGCTGCCAAGACCTGCGACTCGAATGAGCGGTTGGTGAAGATCGATTGGGAAGGTACGTTGCGGGACGCGCTTGGGGAGAAAGACGAGACGCCAACGACAACACCGGACCAACATTTGAGCTAAAGGCATGCTTGCCCTGATTGGAACTATGAAAGAATGGGCTATGCTAGATAATATCAAATTGCTCGTAATCTTCTTCGTCTGTCCTCTTGTCTGCGCTCCTCTGCTTTATAATCTCGCCATCCATAATGCCATGGACATAACTACATCAAAGTTAGCGTTAAGATAGTTGTCATTCCAGGAGCACCCAAAGGTCCACTTACCACTCGCCTAGCAGAACATGGTGGTCTCTGAATTCTCTTAGCACAAATGGCACCGTACCACCTAACAGCACTGCCACGGTGTCGCCAGGCATTACATGCCGGTGACATAAATCTATGAATCCATTCGCAGTCTTGAAAGCGCAATATGCTAAGCAGTGGCACGAAATACCATTGTATGTCATGCGCTGCCTGAATTCACTTGCCAAATACAGAATTAACATCTCCTCATCATTACTCATTCTCGGTGGGAAGTTTGCTGGTCGTGGGCCATCTGTTCCGAAGATTCTGTGCATTGGAATGTCGGTGAGATTTTGCGGTAATCTCCTGATATCATCGTCTTCGGTCTCTGGCCCGCGGCTCTCCCGTATCGATCGACAAGGAACGTGCGACAAAACGCTTCTTTCCGAGATTGCATCGTCGATGAATATAGATGATCACTTGAGGCCCCGCAGATGTCTTTCCACTCGGCCACGATACGAGCAAAGTGAGCTCTCGCTTTAGTTTCGCTCTCTGATGCCGTGAAAATGCCCATTAGCGATCCTACCTTGAGAACTCTGTCTACAGTCACTCCGCGGACGCGTAGGACCTCATCACTCCCACGAGTGAGAAATTCAAAAGGAACTGGGCTCACGTGCTCAAAGGCAGCATGGAACATGCTTTTAGTACGCTTGATCTTCTTTATCTTCTCGGGGATAGCCGCGGTGTAGGGGGTACCGCCCAGCTTCTGCGTCAAGGAAGCAATCGAATTGTGGATCGAAAATGCTGTGAGAGATATTGGGGACTCGTCATCCTCAATGGCACGCTTGAAACTCCAATCCGGGACCCAGGATGGAAGACTCTCCTTCGTGAGTACCGCCGCGACAGGAGGCCTAGCGTTCAGAACGTCCAATGTTCCTAGGCTTTTCAGGAAATATTTCGCTATACGGATGTAGAGCTGTGGTACTGATGAACTGTATTCAGGTATAATCTCCATACAGTCGGCACTCTCCTGAGGTAAGATGCCCAACAGCGCATAAATATAATCTCGTGGGTCAGTGGCTCTGAAGTTGAAAGTGAGCGCGAGTAAATTTGCAAAGGAGGGATGAAAGGACCCTAACGTAATTTATAAGCGAGTGCACCATATCCCCTGTGCACAGCACCGGGGGGGGGGGGGGGGGGTTTCGTCCTCTAGCCGTTTCCGGAACTAGCTTCGCGCTAAAAATTTAGATAGCTGCATCTTAGCCAAAATTGGGAATAATCATATGGGACTAGCACCGTTCAATAGCTCTTAAAATTCTCTATATTATATGAATTTATTATAAGACTATACTTAATCTGGTTAGTGAGATATTAAAAATTAAAGTTTTTCAGAAAAGTTAGGGTTAGGAAACTTCAGGTAGGATAATTATTAGGGTTAGGGTTAAAATTAAATTAGAGTTGTTTATAAAATATTAGTGTTAAATTTAAAGTTATATATATATTTATATATAAATCTCTATGTAAAGCTCTAAAATAGAGCAAAAATGGAGCAAAAATGGAGAATTTTCTAGGACTTCTGTTGCGTATACTCGGTCTAGGACTTCGTATATGCAGGTTGATTCTTAAAGGGAAGCTCTGTCTCCAACAAGAGGAATACTTGTGAGGTCACAAGGGTATTTCAAGTATACTGCAACTAGCTGTGAGAAAGCTATGTGAGTTGAATACGCCGAATCCATCCTCTAGGTGGACCTCGCCCTTCCTATCCCCTGTGCACAGAACCGGGGGGGGGGGGGGTTTTGTTGCACTAGCCGTTCCCGGAACTAGTTTCGCGCTAAAACTTCAAATAGCTGCATCTTAGCCAATATTGAGAATGATAATATAGGGCTAGGCCCGTTTAATAGCCCTTAAAATTTTCTATATTTTATATATATTACACTAAGCTATACCTAATTTAGTTAGTGTAGTATTCAAAGTTAAAGTTTTTTTAAAAAATTGGGGTTGGGAATCTTAAGGTAAGGGTAACTTAGAGTTAAAATTAGAGCTTAAATTAAGGTCATTAGTAAGATATTAGAGTAGACTGCGAAGAACCCGCGGATTACCCGCACCCAGACCATCTAGGTTCAACCCGCGGGGCATGCTAGGTTGGGATTTTTTAGGCCTGCAAAGTGTTAACAAGTATTAGAAAACTCTAATTTAATCTGTAAGAGACCGTTCGGGTTAGGCGAGGTCAGGTTTCTTTAAATTATTTAACCTAACTTGCTTAGGAAAGCCTTTTTGCGCGAATTAGAGTGTATTTTACACACAGGAAGTTCTAGGAGCCTTAAGCAGTCTAATAGTAATATAAAGTAATAAATAATTGTTAGATAATTAATATTGTTGCTGCACTCTCTTAATGTTTATATTACTATATATAGTTAGTTTATTAGGCTTGGCGGTGCTTGGCGACCTAGAGGGCCAGCCTAACTTAATCTGCAGGTGAACCGCGGGTGCGTTAACCAATCCAAAAAGCCCGTTGGGTTGCGCGGGCTCAGGTCAGAAGGTCAAAAACCCAGCCCAGCCCGACCCATTTCGCAGTCTATATTAGAGTTAAATTTAAAGTTATTTATAAATATATATATAAAACTCTATATAAAGCTTTAAAACGGAGTTGTGAGGAACAGCTGCAATAAGAATGAGATTGAATGGCCTCAAGCTATTATTGGCTATAGGCAGCGTACAACAAGATGAAGAAAGGAAAAGAAGATCTGTTAATATGTTTATAAAGAATAAGTAAACAGATTAGCCGCGTTAAATATCATATAATCAGCCACATGACTGTGTGAGGTCAAGATCCTCACATTACCTTTTTTTAAAAAGAAAACTATCCTAGTCTACGGATAGACTCAATATTCCTATCGCTCCAGTCCTTAAAATTATCCTCTAGCTCTTCCCTTTTATATATCAGTATTATATACAGGCTGCAATTACGCGGGAAAAAGAGTGAGGAAAATTGCCGTCAGCAAGAGAACAATTATAAACTTGTTCTTAATAACGCTAGTGTATAAGGACAGTTATTAATCCAGTGGTTTTTATACCTATAGTATACACAGCTCTCTTGATCTCTTTACTGTTATTACTCTAAAGAGAATGAAGACGCCGCTCGCTGCAAAGATTTATTAACCCTGTTGATAGCTCTAATATGCACAGCGTCAATCTGCATCTTGTCAGGGGAAGCCTGTATAGGCCTAGTAGCTGACTTACTGGCTGACTGACTGGCTGGCCTGTACTCGCTAGATCGATGTACTAGCTGCTATGTGGTTATAACGTAATCAGAATACGCCATTGGTAGAGGCTATTGTACATTGAGATTGCGAAGTCTTGTCTGTAGGTGAGTATTCAAACTATTGCAAAAAGCCATAATCTTAATGTTGTCTTCCCAGCTATGTTCCTTAGCTTCACTTAAAATCTTTTCAAACTTGGCAATATATAACAACAGAGAGTCTTTACCCTATTTAAGGCACCAAATATGTTGTTTAATGTTAAGAACCTTATTAAAATTGTAATACATTTAATAGAGGAAATCAAATAAAGTTTAAAGGCTATTGGCAGTAGATAAAAAAGGTAGGATAAATATCTATATGTTTGATTCTAGATAGCTGTAAATATAAGCAATCTAAGCCTTATATGTGCTTATAGCTGTACTATTAACATTAAGTTTATTCTTGATCTAATAAAGCCAGATGTTGTAATACATCTATTTTGATAATTTGTTAACATTTGGCAGGGAGGGTTTTAGCCGTGTGGAAGAGAAGGAAGAAGAAAAGGCCGCTGTCAAAGCTGCAGTTGCTATATCTACTTGTACTTGAGCAAGCTTCTAATATAAAAGCTAATTATCTGCATACAGCTAATTAACCTAAATGGTAAAAGATCCAAACTGCTATTAAAACAATACTAACAACATATTAACATTTATAATAGTTAGTTATAAGCGTAAAATTTAAAATCTTAATTCATATATATAAAAAGAACTTAATAAAAATAAATCTAAGTTTTTAAATATCTTTTAAAGCTGCATAAATATAAAAGATTAATTAGCAATAATTTATTAGATAAATGCGCTCAATTTGTAATATAAATTTTAATAATATTATAAATTAGGAACGGATTTTGTTATAATATGAGGAACAGCTACAATAAAAATAAAATTAAATAGTCTCAAACTATTATTAGCTATAGACAGCGTACAACAAAATGAAGAAAGGAAAAAAAGATCTGTTAATGTGTCCATAGAGAACAAGTAAACAGATCGGCCGCGCCAAGTATCATGTGACCAGCCACGTGACCGTGTGAGGTCAAGATCCTCACAGGAGTAAAAATAGAGTAAAAATATAAAAATTTTTAAATTTTAAATTTTTATATTATAACTTTAGGTTTTATTTTACCCTAAGGTAATTTTATATATAATTTACTAGGAAATTTAACTTAGGGTAAAATAAGGCTTAATTGGAATAGAAATTTATTAAATATTTTTATGAAATTGCTCAAAACAAGCTCTCTCTGTATGTGGGGGGCATAAATATACCTCACAAATTAGACATTTATAGCTGATAATATGAGGTGCATTTTACCCTAATTTAACTCTATTAAATAAATTATTTGATAGAGTTAATGGAGGGTTTTTTGAGCATTTAATACAGCGATTTCTGATGTCTGTGTAAATCATTTGGTGGAATTCGCGTTTGATTGCCTGATTAGGCAAGATTTCTATTTTGGGACGTCCCCACGTGATTCTGTGCCAATTTTAACCCCGGAATCATTCTGAGCACGTGATTCGGGGTTATATTCCGCGTATGGCGATTTTTCTAATTCTGTAGTTTTAGGTCCGCCGTATCTAAAAAGAAGATTCACTAAATCTGTTAAGAATTTCCTATGTAAGTTAGGGTCTCTTTTTTTCATTTTCGGATTCAAATCACTATATAAATTAGTATATAATTTATAGACATTTGTATGCGCGATATCGAAGCCAAAAAATAGTCCTGGGCAATATTCCTTAAGATTTCGTTAAAATGCAGTAGAATAACTTGCTTAAAGCTGATTGGCTCGATCTATACTATTTATATAATAATTATAACCATCTATAAATGCCGGAATAGGAAAATCCAAGCAAACATTCTAACCAAAAAGCTATCTATGAGCTATTTTCTTCACTCTTTTTCAACTTCACACGACTGTTTCTTTAATTCAATGTCCTGTGGTCATCCCTAGAAAATATTAGACTTTTTTACTATGAGAGATACTAATAAAAATAGCCAAATAGATGCTTAGGGTTATCTTAGGGTTAGAGTTAAAGTTAGAATAAGAGAAAAAGGTCAAAAAATGCAAAAAAATATTTAAAAAATGGTAAATTTAATACATACTTAGACTGCAAAATGGGTCAGGCTGGGCTAGGTTTTTAGCCTTCTGACCCGAGCTCGCGCAACCTAACGGGCTTTTTGGATTGGTTAACCCACCCGCAGTTCACCTGCAGGTTAGGTTAGGCTAGCCCTCTAGGTCGCCAAGCACCGCCAAACCTAGTAAATTAATTATATATAGTAATATAAACATTAAAAGAGTATAGCAACAATATTAATTATTTAACAATTATTTGTCACTTTATGTTACTATTAGACTGTTTAGAGCTTTTAAAGTTTTCTATGTGTAAAATACACTTTAATTTATATAAAAAGGCTTTCCTAAGCAAGTTGGGTTAAATAATTTGGAGAAATCTAATTCCATTTAATCCAAACGGTCCTCTATAGGCTGGGTTAAAGTTTTCTAATATTTGTTAACACCCCGCAGGCCTGAAAAATCCCAACTTAGCATGCCCCACAGGTTGAACCCAGATGGTCTAAGTGCGGGTAATCCGCGGGTTCTTCGCAGTCTATACATACCCATTACCAAATTTTGATCCTGCCACAGCCAGCATGCCACTCCACCAATAATACTAGCCTGTAACGCTAGTAATTTGAATACAGAGTTACCAGCAGCTTTTAAACCAGATAATCTAGGGGGATATCCAGATGCCCCTTTTCTGACAGTACCTGTACAGACTATTCCTCTCTGTTTTAGCCAATCACAGAGCTTCCAATTAACAAATAGATTGTCTAAATATAAATGGAATCGATATCCACCTTCTAAAAAAGGAAATAGACTCGCCACAAGCCTGCAGACAACAGATTGGGTATTTAAGAGATTTATGTTCACCTTATATTCCGCGTTATATAACACGGATTTTTTCTCCCCCTTTCATTAAATCCAGGCATTGTTGATATAAAGCTATATATATAGCCGTTATCTCCGAGCCCATATAGCTTAAATCCGGTGGGAGTTGGTTTACCTGGAATAGTTGTAATTCCAATTGATCAACCAGTAAAAGCAACCATAACTTCATCGATTGTAAGCTCTCCAGAAGGTATCCAATATTTCTGGCAATTCTGCCAAAGGCGGTCAAAAAAAGGCGCTAGTTTTAGCCACTATTACCCCTTTGGGAAGGCGTTTAAATTAGGATTAGATCCTCTATCCACTACGTGGATATATTTATTAATTTGTTCGAAGCGATATTTTGTAATTGGACAGTCTTTTAAGCAGGTTTTCCAGGCTAATGCAAGGCTGGGGTGCTTATGCAAGACTAGACGTATTAAACAGCCAATAAAATGCAAGATCTCAATAGGGGTTATCGATTTTCAGGTAGAATTATATGCGTGACTGTGAGAAAATTCTCAATTTGCAAAAGAATTCGTTTAATTGGCCAGATTTTGAAGGATCTCCTGATCTAGAAATAGCAGAAATAGCGCTAGTGGATTCCAGGCACGTGATTGGTCAATATTAGCTCCACCCACGTGATTTGGAGCAGGTAAAGGGGTATAATCAGGCAGATTTTTGACGACCTTATGCACAGGTTGACCATCAAAATGCGCTGGGGCTTCATCTAAAGGTAGAATTGCGTGTTCAATTGCTTGGTCTGCCGTAGATTCGTCTGGAATAGAGGGTTCTATATATATTAGCTTGAATAAGCTTATATACAGAGGTAAAACTTTACTTGTATGGTCATTTGGTTGATTTTTTTGCCATTTTCGAAGCTGTGAGAGGTGTATAACCTTATCAGGGTTCCGGATAAACGTTAACCCGGCTCTATTGGTTAATAGATCCTCTGGTTCCTCTGTACAAATAGAAGAAATAGACAAAAAACTGTTAAAACTTGATCTCCTCCTTTTTGGAATGACCACAGAAAATTGTGAAGTTTGATTACGCAATTGTGAGTCCGGAAAAGCTTTGTTCTGAGAGCTGATTAGACCGTTGGATAGAACTTGAAGAGAGCTTTTGAATGATATAGATTAGTCTTTATATATATAAAAACTCGGCTGTATGGCGGGGAAAGAAAGTGGACTTTGATTATTATTGTTTTGCACTTTTAAAGGACGCAAGCCAGAACGCGTCTTTCTTGGATTTTGTGAGGAAACAGGGACTCCGTTGACAACCGAAGCTAGCTGAGGTCGTTTATTACTCCTTTTGGAAGGTGTGACTGCATTTGCAAGCTTTTGTGAGTAGAAGGAAGTCCTCGAAGCCATTTAAAAGTTTGACTTTTGGTGGTTCAAAGTCAAACCCAATATAAAATTGCATTCACAGCCCGGAAATTCACGTACAGCGCTAAGAGAAGAGCTATATATATGAAATTGACTGTGTAGAATTACATGGGACCAAATTTAAAGCGAAAAGATTGATTATTGGAAGTGCATTTGCTAAAAACACTTAGAGTTGTCTTGGAAGATGCAAAAGTGAAAATTTTGATGTTCCTCCTTGGCGTAGCTACCAGCGGGCGGTAACCGGATTAGGTTAGTGCAACAAAACCCCCCCCCCCCGTTCTGTGCACAGGGGATATACCTGAGGGGATCCAAGGTGTCCCAGGCGTCCATCCTTTTGTTCACCTTGGATACCTTGGATCCATCCATTATTACGTGATCCTGTGTTACCTTAGATCCGTCCATTGTCATGTGACCTTGTGTTACCTTGGATCTCGGCTAACCTTCCCCTTCTAGTAGCGGTCTACCCGTGTCCATAATACCATCCTTCCTCCCCTGGGATGTTATCCTCAACATCCATTTCTCCTGCGGCAAGGTGAGTTCCCTTCTTTCCTCCTTTTCTTCACACCATAAAGTCTTATACTAATGGTTCTTAGCGGCGTAGGTGTGCCTCCGTCCACAAGTTTTGTTCAGTCTTTGTAAGTATGCATTACTGCTTTTAGTACATGAGCCGCAAACTGCTGTGTTGAACATTTTTTAAATTCAATTTCTATAAAAAGTACTACTTTCATAATTATAAATATAAATTAACTTTAGATTATAAAAAGTAAAATAGAAATTTAAAAAAGATAAATTATTTAAATTAAAAAATTAATAAATAAAAAAAGAAATTTATAAAGTTTTAAAAAAAGTTTTTTTATTTATATAAATAAAAGTTTTATATAAAATATTATATTAAAAAAATTAAATAATAAAAAAACAAAAATATTTTTAAATTAAAAATAAATAAAGCTTTTTAAACTTTAGTTTTTAATAATCTTTTTTTTAGTTTCTTCTTTTTAACTAAATTAAATAAAAAGTTTCCTATTTTTAATAAAATTATTTAACTAGTAGCTAACATATTGCAAAATTAATAGATAATTTTTAAATATTTTTTAATATAAAATATCCCTTTTATTTAATAAAATAAAATTAATTTTTAATTTTTAGAATTTATTTTAATTTATAATAGTTATTTTTTTCTATTTTATATTTAAACATTTTCTATATTAATATTTCTAATATTACTTTTTTTAGCAATAAAATGTTAAAAGTTTAGTGTATTTATGTATCTATTAGTAATTTAAATATATAAATAATAGGTCCTTTTATTTATTTAATTTTAAAAAATTTAATCTATTTATAATTAAATTTTTTGTTAGATTATATAGTTTTCAAATTTTTAATTAATAAATATACTTTATCTTTTTTTTCAGCTAAAGTATTCTTTAATTGTTATTTTGTAACAATTAAGTTAATATCTATTATATTTTAGCAGCCTTTTTTAGTGCCTTTTTAGCTATTCTTTTATTCAAATTTGGTTCTAATATTTATATATTAATTTTAAAGTTTGCTTTATAAGGTATCACTTTTATTATTTTTAATATTTAACTGTTATAGCATATGTAAACTATTAGTAATAATTCTATCCAATTGTTTATATTTGTGAATAAATAATGGTATAACTAGTTTTCCAAAGTTTGATTTGTTCTTTCCATTTGTTTATTAGTTTATAGATAGTAAACTATTAATATTATAAATTTTATTTATAGTTCTCCTATAAGTGTCTTCTAATAAACTAATATGAAACAGTTGTCTCTATTTGATATTATTTTCTTTAAAAACCTGAATATGCTAATTGTAAATGTAATAAATAACTGTGCTATTCTGGGTGCATTATAGTTCTTTTAAAAGGATATGAATATAATATATTTAATGAACCTATTTACAGAGATTATAATAGAGTTAAACTCCTTCTCAGTTATAGGATGTTTTAACTTCAGCAACTTAGTGATAAAGTCAATTCTCAAGCTTTTCTATAGCCCTATAGGTGCTGGCCAAATATCTGCTTATTTTACAATTCCCTTTGCTATCTTATTTCTTTAATAATATACACAGCGTTGCACGTACTTTTTTACCTTTTGTCTATATCAAGGTATCTCATACGTTTATTATATAATGTTAGTAGTATTGTTGATTTCTAAATGTCTATATAGCATCGCGTTATAGCAGGATTATATTACCTTCTCTTTCATTTCCTTTAGTACTTAAAGACGTTGTTGTGGTCCTTTTTTGCATAAGTTAGCCACCCCTATAGAAGCTACCTTTTAACTATTAAATTCCTCTAGTTCTATTTTCATTTTATCTAAAATTAATAGATTTGCTATCTAATTTAAACTAAATATTTTATTATAATTTTTTTTTAATATAAATATCTCTATAATGTTTTTTTTATATAGTTTCTTTTTCAGCTAAATATATTTATTTATCTATTTTCTTTTTTTGAACAATAATAAATTTTAAATTTATATTATTTAAATAATTTTAATTATTTAATCTATTTTTAATTTAATTGTTTTATAATAATGAATATTATTAGGTTTTTATAATCTATAAAAATGTTAAATTTTAATACACTTTTAACATAAATATATTAATATTCTAACACTATTATTATTATAAATAATTCTTTATTATAAATATTGTAATTCTATTCTATAAATAATAACTTTTTTAAATAATATATAACTAATTATTGTTTTTTATTGTGTAATTATATTAAATATATTCTAATAGTTAAATCTAATACATTTATTTCAATTTATTTTATCTAATTGGCTTTAAATATTATTAGTATTAGTAACTTTGAATATACTTTTACTAATTCTTTAAATAATTATTGTTATTTATTATTCTATTAGTAATTATAATCTTTTTTAATTAATTGAATTAATAATTCTACCTTATGTGAATATTTTTTAATAAATTGCTAATTGAAATTACAGAATTCTAAAAATGCCTGTACCTTTTTAACATTAGTTAATTTTAACTATTTCTAGATTGCTTTACTTTTATTAAAACTAATATACATGCTTTCTCGTTTTACAATATAGTTTAGGAATTCTATCTCAATTTTATAAAATTTACACTTTTCCGGCCTCAATTACAAATTGGTTTTATAAATCCTTTCTAACACCTAGTTAACATGCTTTCTGTAAATCTTAAGGTCCTTTAAATAAATAAGAATATCATTAAGATAAACCATATAGAAAAGGTTAAAAAAGGATTATAAAATATTATTTATTAATACCTAACATATAGCTAATGTATTAGTAAGTTTAAAAAGCATAATTTAATATTTATATAGTTTATATTAGATATAAAATACAGTTTTCTATTCTTTTTCTGCCTTTATATATATCAGATTATAAACCTTTTATTAATCTAGTTTAATAAAGTATTTAATTTTTTGAAATCTATCTTTTATTTTTAAAATATTTAATAAAAAATAATAATTTTTTATAATTTTACTATTAAAATTTTTATAGTTAACATAAAGTTATAATTTTTTATTTTTTTTTAGTATAAATAATATTAATAATTTAATTAAAGATTTAAACTTTTATATAAATTCTTTAATAAAATTCTCTTTAAAATATTTTTAAAATACTTTTAGCTCCTTTTTTAATATATTATAAATAACCTTAAATAATAGTTTTTTTTTAAAATATAGCTTTATTTTATAATATTATAGCTAATAAATAAATAGTGTTTTTAGCTTTATCTTTTTCTAGAATAAATTTACCCATTTAATATATTCTTTAGAGATATTAAAAGTAGTATTAATTCTTTTAAACTCATTTAAATAATATAGTATATCACTTAATAGTCTTAATCTCTATTTTGTAGAGCTGTTATTGTGCAAAGAAGAGTGATCATGAAGCTGCTTTTTTCTCTTATTTACTAATCCTTTACAGGATTATATAGATCACAATATAATAGTATATATACATTCTTTATATTTAAATACTCCTATTTTCCAATTAATAGTTAAATTATGTTTCCACAATTAAAATAGTTTTAAAATAACTATATTATTTATTATATTCATAATATTAAAACTAATTATTTTTTTATATTCTAAAATTAACATTTTTAATAGTTTAGTTTCTTTATTAATATTCTATTTATTAAAATAATTTCCATTAACTGTATAGATATTATATATTTTTTTTATACCAGTAATTATAGTTAATATATACATACTATTAATATAATATTTACTATAACACCTAAATTAATAAATACTATAGTTTCTTTATCATTTAAAGTAACTTTTTTTTTTACTAAGCCTGCACTTAAGGCTTTAATTATTAGTTAAGTAATCATATTAACCTTTTTCATATTGCTCATGTGTAGAGAGTTTACTTATTTTTCAACGAAAATCTGTCGTAATCTACCTTTATTGTAGATCTAGGTTCCATTTAATTAAGCTAATCCTGTTCTATTATGTCAATATCTGTAAAGTATTTTTTAATATATTGTTTATACATATTATACTATAATCCTATTAGGCAAATCTTTTAAAGCAATATCTATATGCATTCTAGCTCCTACTGTTGTTAATGCTAGCTCTTTAAATTTCTAAGAAAAATTATTACCATATATTTGGCTTGTAAATGATAAATGCAAGTATTTTGATTATAATAAATCCATAATAGTTGTAAATATAATAGTGTAAAATACTGTTATTTATATTATCATTTTTCTGCCAATATATAATCTAAAGCATAATAAAAGGCTAAATAGTTCTCCTTATATGTTAATATTAATTATATTAGTATAAATTTATTATAATTCTATATATTAAAGTGGTAAATAAAGTCCTCCTTTTGTTATACTATTGTTACCTGTCAGCGCCAGCGCAGGCGTGGGATGGCGTGATAATAGATACCAAAGGACCTCCGGGGGAGGTCCAGGTAACTACCGCAGTAGCGATAATATAGCAGGAATAATCTCAATATAGTGGGTTTCTAAATACTGGTTTAATAGGTTCTGCTAAACGAACGCTTATAGAGTAGAAAGGGTTTAAGGAATAGCAATTCCTAAATAGCTAGAGGCGATATGATTTTAATAGGCTATGATAATTGCCCTTCCCTTTTAAGGGATTTATTTTTAAATCCCTGTGTAAAGAGAGTACTCTTCTACTCTCCATATTCTCAACAAGCTGAGGTAGTATTACTCTACTAAGGATATCCTAAAGGTCCCTTAGAGGCCGTTTAGCGCAGAGAAAACTTGTTTACAGTGATTAAAATATTTTCTGGCTTTTAGCCTAGAGGAATAATATTATAATGATTTAACAGCTTATAGCTGTTACTTTAGCACCAAAGTATTAGCATCTTCACATATTTTGTTTCGTTTTACACGTTCAGCTTGATAGATAGTTAACCTTAATCTAATTTTAGCTCTATTTTGTTTATATTAATTAAAGCGCATTATAACTATCAGAAAGGCACTTTAATGCACCTTTTATTAACATTGCTAAACCACACTTAAAGCTCTCCTAAAGGTATATTTACAACAAATAACATCCTTAAACTCTTTTTTTTAAATTGTGTGTTTATATATCCTTTATGGCAATATGTAAATAATAAACATATAAATACCTTTCCAGCTTTTTACTCTTCTTTTAATTTTTCTTTTATTTACCTTCTTGTAAAATTGTTCTATATATATTTGTTTTACTTTATTATTATACTATAGTATCTTAGGCTAATTATAATTTAGTATTAAATATTAATTTGAGATAATATAACTTTTAAGAAAACTTTTATTCTATAAAAACGTTTTCTAGAGATTAACTAAAGCTAATATAATAGTAGCTTCATCTCCTTTAAGACTAGTAAAGCCTACAGGGGCTTTAAAACTGTAGCTCCTGCTAATAATAATAATAATTAGCCTCCTCGCAAGCTGCCCATTGAAAGGATTATTAAAGGTCATTATGTAGACTCTAACTTCAAGTTGGAGGATAGTGATATTTTAATGGGAGATGATTTTCATAGCCTGCCTTGTCAACCTTATATTCGCGCAACCGGTAGAGCAAAATCGACAAACAGAGTAAGGCATTGCAAACACTGTTCTGATTATACTAACTGTAAATGTTATATGGCCAAAAAGGGTAAATATAAACTAGTGCTACCATAGTGTTATTTAAGAGGGGTTGAACTTATAGAAGCTATTAAAAAGAGTAAAATAGGTTGTGTATTCCAACTTGTAAACAAATTAAACAAAACGATAAAAAGGAAATGAGATAAACTATCTAAATAAGTAATTTATACAGTTCCTCTTTGTTTAACTAAACGCCGCCGTTTCTACAAGGCTTTTAAAAGTCCTTTAAATGAGAGTTCATTAAGTAAAAAAGCTGGTAATATATTGGTTTATGAAGCCCCTTCTAATTTCAGTTTAGGCAGTAGAGAATCTGCTAATAATATTATAGCTGATAATATTAAAATAGCATTCTTATATTAAGAAAATATTAAAATTGAAATAGCATAAGATATTCTTTAACTTTATGGCGGATATTCTATTTAGATTATGTGAAATTATCTAGTTAAGAACTCTTTAGTATATATAAGTAGTGCTATAAAGAATTTGCGCTTTTTGGCTACTTAGAGTTTATTTTTTCGCTCTAAGGCCTCTATTTATTTACTTAAGGTTAAAAAAAGCATTGCTTCTTTAGTAGTGTTGAGTCCTTCTATTAAATGGAATTTAATAGAAGGTATCCCGGCCCGCAATAATGAAAACTCTAATAATATTAATGAACAGAAAGTGAAAGAATTCAGAACTCTGGAGGGTAATACCCCAGAGGTGGAAATACATAGCAGACTTCTAGTCCCTGTTGTGTAGCCTTTTATAGCTACTAATGCCCCTCTTTATAAAGTTCTCTCTTCAATATCTGTTGAAAATTTTCCTTCTATTTTCCCTTTCTTTTATAGTATGTATAGTAAATATATGCTCTATAATAACTGTTGGATTAGTATTGTTATTAAATATATAAAAAAAAGAGAATATGTGTATTATAATTTTAAATATTATAATCCTAATCTTTAAAGTTTGTAATAATACTTATAGCATTTTAATTACTATTAGATTATCTGCATTTCTTATATGTTAATATTCTCTAGAATCTGCTTATTTAGCAAACAGCTGGCGCTATATTTAGCCACCTCTTTTTTATCATTGCACTTAGCTTGCTTAAATCTCTAGAGAAAATAGGTTGTTTATCTAATAGGAGTTTGTTTATATGCGGGGTTAGCAGACCTTTCCCAAAGGTTGTCTAGAGATCACCTGAATCACACCCTATATTATAAAATACCACTTTAGAAATAAAGCAATATCTGATTAACTAACTATCTATAAAGCCTCTTTGAAGCTTGTTTGGAGCTTTTCTGGCATCTAAATAAATAGGTTTCAAAAATCTTAGCTACATTTTTCAAATTGCTTTTCAGTTTCTACATTTTTTAACCTGGCTATTCCTTCTAATGTACTCTAAATCTACTATATTTGTTAGAACTATTCTAAATGTCCTCTACCTTCTATTTAATCTTACTGTCTATAATGTCTAATATAATAAACTCAAATTCAAAGTGAGTGTGGTATAGTTCCAATAAAGCTACATTAAAAACTAAATAAATATACCACTTATCTAATAGTTATAAATAGTAGATATTCTTACCAATTGCTTATAGGACAGTGAACAGACCAGTAAACTTGTCTACAAGTTTAGTACTTGATTGTTTAACTGTCAGGTTTTTATAGACAAGTATTATTTGCTAACCTGGTATAAAGCTCTGCAGAGTCCTCTTCTTGTTATAGAATCTAACTATTAATTCTCATACCTTTTGTAGCCGATCTTTTGCTTAATTTTGCACAGTCTTTATTACTATTGCTACTTCTTCTTTAAACACACTTTATAAAATCTCTAAAGGAAGTTCTTGCTTTAGATTAACTTTTTAATGTAGTTTGTGATCTTTGTATATCTAAAATAATATTACTTTAATTACTAAGTGTATACTGCTATTATATATTTATTCTATAGCCGATAACTAATCCACCTAATTATCTTAATAGTAATTAATATAATAGTATAAGTAGACTTTTAATATCTAATTCTATCTTTTAGTTGCTCTATTAGTTTAAGAATAATAAATAGTTAAAAAACTCTATTATATATATAGATAATAATATAAAGTATTTTAATAAGTTAAAGTAAATAACAATCTTCTATCAGTTATTATAGATTCTGGTGTATCAAACTTTAAAAAAACTTCCTTTACAAGTAGCTAAACTATAACTATAGCATTAATATCCTTTCTGCAAAAGATATATTAAGCCATTTTGCTATACTAATATATAACAACTAGTATCGCATTTCTCACAGACCTATTCTAAAGCTCTTTTAAAAATACAGAAAGATTAGTAATAAAGTCTATTATAATATGCTGCCATACTTTAGTTAGAACTGGTAAAAGTTGTAAAAAGCTATAAAGCTTATATTTTAATACTTTTATTCTCTAGTAAATATCATAGAACTTAATATAATTACCAATATCCTTTAACAGTTTCAGCTATACGAACTGCTAGTGAATAGTATTTTTAGTCCACTTAATACCTTAATGTCCTCTAGTCTATAGGTTATTATAGTATTTACATAGAATCTCTGCCCTTGTTCTAGAATCTTTAGAAATAAAGATCCTGCTATTGCATAACACTAGATTTTAATAGTCTATTTGCCACCTACTTTTATACTTTTTAATATTTAAAGCCGCCTTTCAGCCCTATTTTATACACTAAACATTCTTGAACTATAAGTGTAACAAATAGCTAGTAAGAGTGTTAGAAATATTTCTATAGGATGATACTTTTTCAAAAGCTTGTTTAGCCTCTTTGCAAAAATATATAAGCTCTTTCGCGTTATTTGTAGAGGGATTCAGATCTATAGGTCTATTTTTCACGGGTTTTCCGCGCCTTCTTTGCTTGGTTGTTGCAGACGACTGCGAAGGTGTTTTATACACTTTAGCCGTTTGGCTTCATATTATAACTCTCACACACAGAGCCTTAAGGGTAATTCTATCTTCTTTAGGTTCTGTCTGAACTGAATGATTAGTCTGACGTTCAGCCTTTTATAACACATTCTAAAGGACCGGCGGACCTCCTTTAAAGAGAGCTTTTGTATCTTTATAGTCACTCCGCCGCAAAGGGGGATCAACAGGATTCAACGTTCCCTTACGGTAAACAATCTTAAAGTTATAGGCTGTAAACAATTCAGCCTACTTAATTTACCTCTCTAACATTGTTTATATGCTAAAAAAGTACTACAAATTCTTATAGTTTATAATAACTTAAGTTATTTTTTTAGTTTAATTAAAATAGTAATATTACTCTTTAAAGGTTTTAATAATAGTAAATAATTTTTTATTATAAATATTATAGTTCCTTTCTATAGGAGTTATTTTCTACAAAAAGAATACAATAGGTTATCACATATATTGTTTTTTAAAATCTAGACTAGAAATACCCTAAATCTCTCCTAAAGGCCCCTCAAATACAATATAAAGCTAGGAAACATTACCGGTAATGGTAAACCTAGATGCATTAGTTTTAATCCAGCAAGGCAAATAATCCTAGAAATGTATAAGGACTTCACCACCATAAAATGCATCTTTCAGCGCGTTAAATGCATCTTGGGCTTCATTAGATTATAGAAACAGTCCCGATTTTCTGCCCCTTTCTATGCTCTTTAACATATTGGTAAGGGGGCGTGTAATTTTCAAGTATTTAAATATAAACCGTTAATAGAAGTTAGTGAATCCTAGGAAGACCTAAATATTGTAATAGAATTTAAAGACTGGCTAGTCCATAACGCATTTAACCTTCGCTAAATCTATCTTTATACTTTCAGTAGTGATATAGTAGCCAAGAAAGAACATTAATTGTATATGAAACTTGTATTTAATTAGATTAATAAAAAGGCTAGCTTTCTTAAGCCACTCTAACACAGTATTAATATTTTTAATATGCTGTTTTTATGTCTCATTAAAGATTAAAATATTATTAATATGTGCCATATAAATGATATTAATAAACCTTTTAAAAACTTTATAAATATAGAATTAGAATGTGATAAAAACATTTGTTAAATTAAAGAGTATAATTATATATTTATAATGCCTATATTAGATATAGAATGCAGTCTTTTATTTATCTCTAAATCTAATTCGAATATAGTGATACACTTTTTAAAGATTAAGAGCTATAAACTATTTTGCTTTAGCTAATTGATTAATAATTTTATAAATTAGAGGAAGGGAATATCAATTTTTAATAGTAATTTTGTTCAGATTTCAGTAATTTACACATAGTTGTAGGCTACTATTCTTCTTTTTAACAAATAAGATAGAGATACCGGCTGCAGATAAGGAAGAATAAATTCCTCCTTTAGCCTCATTCTCCTTAATGTACTCGCATAAAGTTTAAAGTTCCAGTCCGAACAGGGGATAGAGAGGCCTAAAAGGGGATTCCTTTCCTGCTTCTAGGTTAATTCCGTGTTAGATCTGGGACTCATTTAGGAGGGCTTTAAAGCCTTCTTCTGAAACCATGTCCGCATACTCAGTGTGTTCTGGAAGAAGCTCACTCTCAATACCTATAGTTTTTAGAGTCCTCTGGACCTCTTCTGAAGGTTGCCCGAGGCTCTGCTGGCGTTTAGCAACTCGTTGAGCCGGTTCCTGATTTTTCCTTTTATATCTTACTGTTAAAGGAGCAAGGAATAGAATGTTAATATTAATAATGTTAGTCCCCTTTGCTAAAAGTTCTTTTACAGACGTTATAAAAATAAATAAAGGTTCGTCCCTAAAGTACTATTCTTTCTGGCAGAAGCGGCAATTAGGATTCTTTTAAACTAATTAAGAATAGTCTAGAATCACATCATATATTTCCATATTTATAGCTAAATATTGATGCTTGCTGTTCCTCGATTACTGGGCATAATCTATAGCGAGAGTGGATAAAGTATGTTTACTATAGATCAGCACGCGGTGTCTGTCTATAATATGAGCTTGAAGGTCACTTTGGTTTGCTTTAAGGCCCGTTTCTATTATTAGGCGCTGGTTGATGAAGTTTTCCTCAGTCTCTGTATTAATAAGGGTATATATGGACCGCTAGGTCTGTTCTAATTGAAAAACTATATTGCAAACTATGCGTATAGACTATTTTATTTTAGTTAGGTTCTAACCTAAAGCCACTAAGGCAAGAACTAGGTTTTGTGGTTTTCTAATCTTTTAGCTTTCTAGCCCTTGTTCTGTGGGCACTGTCTCTACATATAGTTTAACTAGCTGTATATATAGCAGGTTCTAGAGAACTTACCACTAGGAAAAGGTCTCAAAGGGGAAAATTGTGCAGAAGAAGACTCTCTTAACGCTTTCTATAAGTTTGCTATTTCCTTCTTATAAGGAAACCTCTTTAGACCCTTCCTGAAGGTTCTTTGAAGCGTCTTTAAGGTTGAAATTAATGACCTTTTTGATAGCTATTCGTGCTTCTAGGTAACAATAGAGACCTTCTTTAGGCTAATTTTGATATTCTAGAAGTCCCTAAGCGTCTTTATACAAAGCTTAAGTTGCAGCCCATTAAGATCTCCCTATGCATGCAGCTTTTCGATAGACAGGCTACAAGAGAGCTTAGCCTGCAAGTTCTCACAATACATCAGGTAATTATGGACTGTTTAGCCAGGTTTTTGGATAGTCTCGTGTAGCTGGTTGGTAATTTTTGCAATTCTGTTAGCAGAATTCTTAAAATTGTTTTTACACTAAGTTTTAAATTGCAATTATGTTCTTATAGACTGTGAAACTTTCTTTATATTTTAAGAGATCTTTAACTTAAATTTAAAAAACTTTTAAACGATAGGAATCTATTCTTATTCTAATATTTAATATTAATCCAGCTAATTTTTTATTAACGAGAGCCACTCCTATAGTTTTTTTATGAATTTAATGAGATATATAAAAGGATTAGAGATCTGTAGATATCTTTGCATCTCTTTTTTAATTAAAAGGGTTAATAAAAGGCCTCATTTATATTCTTATTATTGCTCTTTGTTAAGCTTCTCTAGTAGCACCTTTTGCTTATAATACTAGGAGATATTAACGGTTTGAAAGCCACCCTTTCTTTTTAGAATAAGTGCGGTCTCTATCTCTATAAGCTGCCGCTATAGGACTGTGATTCTAATTAATTCTTGTTGTACTGTCTTTTTGCTAATCTGTGTTTTTAAGCCTCCTAAATATCTACTAGAGGTTAAACAGAGGTTGGATAGAGGCTAGTAAAGGGGAACTTACATTATACAAAATTTTGGGGCGGTTTAAGAGGTACTGCCTATATTAGTGATAGCAAACTGAGCCTCTTTTTCTTTATTCTTATCGCCTCCTGCATTTAGAGTCTCTTGGTTAAAGGGTGAATTATTCTCCGCCAATGGACCAGACATTTTCACAGTATTCTATTACTGGGTAATCCCCTTGCCAAAATAGGTAGATAAAGCGTTCAAATTGTTAGCACTAGTATAAACATGGAATAGCGTGATAATAAATACTAAAAAATCTTTAAGAGAGGTTTAGGTAACTATTGCAGTAGTAATAATATAGCAGGAATAATTTTAATACAGTAGGTTTCCAAGTATTGGCCTAATAGATTCTGCTAAACGAACACTTACAGAGTAGAAAGGGTTCAAGGGACGGCGGTCCCTAAATAGCCAGGGGCGATATGGTCTTGGCAGGCCGTGACATTACCTTAAAGTACCTTACTTTTAGCAGCTAATAGTTGTTACTTTTTTTATTATTTAGCTACTGTTCCTTTGCAAATCTGTATATCTATTTTTATTCATAATGTAGCTCACAATAGTCTAACAAACAGATCCTTTAGTTGTAATTTTAGCAAACATATAGTTAATCTATCCAATTACTGTAATAATATAATGTTAAGTCACCCAGTATGTTTAGAAATTATTCTATACTCTTTTTGTTAATTAGGTAATAGCTGCAGTCCAAGTTCTTACATTTATCCCAGCTATCCGCCTAGCATAATGTTAGTAAGTGTAATTACCCATAGTTCCTCCGGTCCCTATTGTAGAAAGTATAATCCCAGTATACACACTGTATCCAATGAATATTCATGTGCAATACATTTCTTTTATCAAATTGTAAATCCTTCCTTTAATACCTAGGCACCATGAATCTATGCTTATCCTCTAGTGACCGGAAGGCGGGCCTCTACTTGATCCGTGGTTCAGCCAACTTTTCCTATTGTTAACACTGTTTCACATATTCTTCCTCATTATTTAACTGTGTTGCCTTTGGCGTTTCCTAATTCCAACACTCTTTATTAAAGTCCGTTAAACTATTAGTTAAAATTTCAAAAGTCTGCTCTATTGGTACCTATTGTGGTTCTATAAATAGGTTTTATTAAAATATTATATTAATAGCTTCTGCTTATAACTATTTGCAATTTTTAATAATATATTTTTATTATTTATAATTATAACATTTATAGTCTTTCACTTTTTTTATACTTTGTTTACATGGTTTCTATTTTGCTATATTAATCTTTATTATATTAGAATACTTACTCTAGTAAATCCTCTATGTGTAAGGTTTCCTAGTTCCTTTGAATATTCCTTTTACATTTCTTTAACATCTAGTGTTTGGTTGGTTATATGTTTATTTAATAATTCTATTCTTTAAAACATCATTAATTCATATAGCCTCTTTTTGAAGATCCTTTATCTCGCTAATAGATACTCCTATTCACATAAGTTTATCTTTAACTATATCCTTTAACCTTTTGTAGTATATTGCTATAAATACCTCCTTATTCTAGCTAAATTTAATAGAAATCTCCTTAAACTTCTAAATATATTCTACAATAGAGTAGTTCTAGCGTATATGTTGAATAGTACATAAAACATTTTCTGTCACATTGGCCACACTAAAAACCTTCTCCATCTGTTTAGCGAATTCTTTAAAATGTTTAAACATTCAGATATTCTCAAACTCCTCATCCTCTGCCTCTATACTGTCCTCGTTCCTTCTTTAGGGTTGTAAATACTTCCTTATTTGGAGCTTAAACCACTTGTAGGTTTATTCTTTAAGTTATTTTGCTATAAACATTATCTTTTTATTAAATAGTATCTTATTTCTTTTAAAAATAAAGTAAATTTGCAATAAAGTAAATTAATTATTTAACTTCTAACAATTACTATTATACAAAAGAATAATATCTTTTTTATTATTATTTATACCTTAGGTTAAATTAATAGTTAATTTTTATATAAAATAAAGAGACATCCTGTAGAATATTTAAAGTGTTGTGTATACTCAGTCTAGGACTTTATATATGCAGGTTGATTCTCAAAGGGAAACTTTATCTCCAACAAAAGGAATATTTGTGAGATTATAAGGGTATTTTAAGTACACTGAAATTAGCTGTGAGAAAGCTATGTGAGTTAAATACGCCGAGTCCATCCTCTAGGTGGACCTCGCCCTTCCTATATATCTGAGGGAATCTAAGGTGTCCCAGGCGTCCATCCTCTTGTTCACTTTGGATACCTTAGATCCATCCATTATCACGTGATCCTGTGTTACCTTAGATCCATCCATCGTCACGTGACCTTGTGTTACCTTGGATCTCGGCTAACCTTCCCCTTCTGGTAGCGGTCTACCCGTGTCCGTAACAACTTCATTTTAAGAAATTTAAAAATTTTAAAAATTCAAAAGTTTATATTATAACTTTGGATCTTCTTTTACTCTAAGATGTTTTTCTATATAATTTACTAATAAATTTACCTTAGGGTAAAAAAAAGCCTAATTATAATAGAATTTTATTGAATTTTTCTATGGAATTCCTCAAACAAGCTCTACCTGTATGTGGAGGGCAGAGATTTACCCTACAAATTAGGCATATAAATTGGCTCCTATTAGGGTGTTTTTGCCCTAATTTAGCCCTCTCAAATAATATATTTGAGAGGGTTAATTGGGGGTTTTTGGAGCATTGAACACATTGTCTTTTGAACTCTGTATGAATCATCTGATTAGACTGCGAAGAACCCGCGGTTTACCCGCACCCGGACCACGTGGGTTCAACCCGCGGGGCATGCTGGGTTGGGATTTTTCGGGCCCGCGGGGTGTTGACAAATATTATAAAACCCTAACCCAGCCTGTGGGTAACCCTATGGGTTGCCAAGACCTATATTTAGTATATAAATATACTAATTTTAATATTTTTAAATAATTAAATATCATATATTTACATATTTAATATTATATATATAAAATATATGTTAAAATATATATTTTTTATTAATAGACATATATAATATATAATATATAGAGAGATATTAATTATTTTAACTAGCTCTTGGCAGCTTGGCGATCTACAGGGCTAACCCGACCCAACCCGTGGGTAAACCGCGGGTGGGTAAACCAGTAAAAAAAGCCTGTTGGGTTGCGCGGGCTCGGGTCGGAAGGCTAAAAACCCAGCCCAGCCCGCCCCATTTCGCAGTCTACATCTGATGAAATTCCTTCTTAATTGCCTGATTAGGAAAGTATTCCTTTTTTGGATGTCCTTTACGTGATTTGGCGTTATTTGTAACCTCGGAATTAGTTTGAGCATGTGACTCAGGGTCATATTCCGCGTGTGGCGATTTTTCTAATTCTGTGGTGCCAGGTCCGCTGTATCTGAAAATCAAATTCACTAAATCTGTTAGGAATTTCTAGACTGCGAAATGGGGCGGGCTGGGCTGGGTTTTTCGCCTTCCAGCCTGAGCCCGCGCAACCTAGCGGGTTTTATAAAAGCTTTTACCCACCTGCGGTTTACCTACAGGTTAGGGCGGGTTGACCCTACAGATTGCCAAGCCTAGAAAACTAACTGTATATAGTAATATAAATATTAGAAAGTCACGTGGGGGTACATTAATAACATTAATTCTGTGACAATCATTTGTCACTTTGTGTTACTATTAGGCTGCTTAGAGCTTTAAAGGCTTCCTACGTGTAGAACACGCTCTAATTTGCACAAAAAGATCTTTTCTGAGCAATTTGGATCAAATAATTTGGAGAAACTTGACCTCATTTAGCCTGAACGGTTCTTTACAGGCTAGGTTAGGGTTTTATAATATTTGTTAACACTCTGCAGGCCTGAAAAATCCCAATTTAACATGCCCCGCAGGTTGAACCTAGATGGTCTAGGTACAGGTAACCCGCGGGTTCTTCGCAGTCTACATAAAGGGAATAAAAAAATTTAAAATAATATTATAAATTTTCTTAAAATAGTAATAAAAATTTATTATTAATAATACTATATATATTTTATTTATAGAATAATAATAATAATATAATAATTTATACTTTTTTTTGTACATTTTTTTATTATTTTTAACTAAATGGGTGTAGCTCTATATATTATTTGTTATATAATACTGTTATAATAATTATAATTTAAAATCAAATGTAGTATCGTTTAAATCAATAGATTTTTAAAATAGGAGATCTATTAAAACAGAATCTGATAACATTATAGAAAAATCTGTTAGTTACAGATCGTATGAAGGAGTTTGAAAATAATTTTTAATGCCAAGGATTATCAATTTCTGATTGGTTTAATTAATTGATTATCGATAACAACCCTGAGTGTTTGCGGGAAGCCTGGCCATAATACGCGCACCTGCCAGGAGGCTATAGAAGTATCTGATTCATCTATTTCAAGTGTAATTATAGTTGATTCTTAGTGTTGTTACGCTAGAATAAAGGATAATAGTAGTATAGTGGTAGACAGTGGTGCACTCGCTTATAAATTACGTTACGGCTGCGTTAAGTGAACTATTCGCGCGCGATAGGAGTAGAAAGGGCAGTGCTTGAAATGCCTTCAAAGTAAGACTTCGGAATAGTTCATATTGACGGCGATTTGAAGCAGTGAGACCGTAGGCATGGCGGGTTCGCTGGCTGACTCGCACCATCATGAGGAGACACGTGCGAAATAGGAATCAATCCACGCTATGAGACCCACAGCACAGTGTGACTTTGGTGGCCAAAGCGAATTCTTGGATCACCCACACTCTTCTCCACAAGGATAGGAGATGAGGTGCGGCAAGGACTCACCGTCAGAGGCCCTTTGCTCGTTCCAAAGAAATCGTAGTAGAGGTGGCCCACGACTTTGGTAGAGGAGCAAAGAGTCTAATGCTTGGTTTGCAATCTGATGATAAGCGTCCTTGACTAAAGCGTAATTGCATGGATCTCCTTCATACTGTATCGGGTTTGCACAGCGGCTGTAAAACCCCTCATGAGTGACCGGGAAGTGTTGAGCAATCCAATCTACGATGTTTGGGTGGTCTGTGAAATTCTCCTTAAAGTGATCCAAGATTTGCAGTACTGAATTGGCGTTGGCCGTCTCTTTTCCAAGTCATATGAGGACGGTGGTAGCGCTATTATAGACAACGTCCATCTGAGCTACTTGATGCTTGTTCTCTTCCTCATCTTACTGATTTATGCTGAACATATCGCTTCCGAGATTTATAGAATCAAGTATTTTAGATTTACTGTAGAGGTCCTGCCTCGCTTTCAAGATCCTTGTATTTCATTTAATTAGTCCTTAATTATAAATTCTATTGCTACAAATGTATTACAATATCTCTTGATTCACTGTACTATTTTAGCTACCTACTCACTTTCACGAGATCGAACCCACAATAGCATATCCACTGTGTGTGGAGGTACCCTTGTAACAGAAAGCTTCGCCTTCTTCATTGCAAAACATATTATTGAAAGATTTGAACATTACGACACAATGAGTAAAATGTCTTCTTGCTACGTCATTTCGACATGGAAATCAGGCCTTATTCCAAGAGCGAAGCTCATTCCCCACAATACCGGATAAAACACTCGATACTATCTTCACATCACCATAGCCCAGCTTCGCGCTGATGTCGGTAGCTTGCTTGGAAATGACAATTAGGGTACCCTCGACAAAGCGGTGCTAGGACGATGTCAGCTCTTGTGATGATATTTTCGCATATATCACGGAGACGTACTTGGAAAATTTTCCGCTCTTTATCGTGGTACACGAGGAAACGGTTCTTCTCTCCCTTTTGCTGGCCATACAGGTAGTCATCGTCGACCGTGAGCTTGAAGCCTGTGTCGGTCTTCTCGATCTTGGACGACTTGAAATTGTCAAGCAACTCCTCCGAGACGAACAAGAAGTTGGTCTTCTCAGTCTCGCCGGCTGTCAATGTTAGAACTATGCAGGTTGACTCTTCTGGCAAGGTTCATGCATACCACGAGTGTTGACAAACTCGATGCGAAGGTAAATTTTGTTGTTCTCCCTGAGGGTCTGCTTCCAGGTGACGGGGGTTTTTTTCCATTTGTCCTCCTCGGGGATGGTGAGGATGTCGGATTTCTGGACAGGCATGTTGTATGTTGGTGCTTCTGAAGGCGAGAAGGAAGTGTTCTGTATAATTGGAGAATGGACCGGAGAAATACTGATGTGATTCATGAGGGATGACCTGCTCTCCCCCCATTCTTATAAGCACCCAGAGCGGCACAAGGAGCCATGAACATGTTACCTCCCGTGTGAGTTCATGAACCGATCTCAACCTTCAGACCACGATTCTGGACCATTGAGTTGCCCCAGTTCAGCTGACGACGATCTGGGCCCCAGCTGAGAGCCACGTTCTAGAAGACTTGGATTGGGAAAGGGGCTCTTAAGCTAGTCCTCCACATCTCCAACAACAGCAGCTGGAGGACCTTTCTCGGCCCACGTAAGGGAGGAGGCAGCCCGCCACGCCTATGTATTACTCTACGCTAGGGCGTTCTAGCTCCGAATAAACTGCGGCGCGAGTCGTTCCCACATTCTCGATGAAAGATTGGAATGGATTGGCAAAGTTTGGAATAAATGATAGGTGCAAATTGGACTCGCGCTAGTCTGTAAACGTCTGGTGGCTTGCGTCTAAGCCTCATAGGTCCATCTCTTTTACGAAATCGTCAAAGCCAGACTTGAGACCAGCAGCATCCGCCGATCCCTTCACTTCCTGCCTGTCAAAGTTGTGAAGATAGTCGCCGAAGTAGTTGCGGAATTGTTCGGACGCTAGGTCGAGCCCATCGCGTGATCCGAAGCCCGCCTTGTCCAGCAGCCCAAGGGACAGATTGCCTGCCTTCACCCATCTCGAGTTCACGAAGCGGTGCTATCAGTAGTGTTAGATTTAGCATGCTGCTCATATGTGAGGATAAGCTAACCTGGTATGGCTTCTGCTCCTTGTCGTGCAAGACCAGGAAGCGACGCGTGCCTTTAGAGTCCTCCTGGCCGTACTGAAAATCATTGTCCACAGTGAAAGCACGCCACTCGTTGTCGCTGTTTGGCCTGTCAATCTTGGACGTTTTGGCCTCGAAAGCTTTGAGGCACTTAGTAGATACGAAGAGGCGACCAAGGCAGGACGCCTTGAACGGGTCTGCACGTGGTTTGTCAACTGCGATTCCCTGGGAAAATTGATCATTCGAAGGAGCATGATCACCTTTTCCAGCATATTCAAAGAGGACCAGCAGATAATCGTCAACGCGATCATCAAAGTCTTGTTGCCATCTCACAGGCCGTTGCCGGTTGGATCCCAACGCGAAGTGAGGAAATTTGCAGCCAGTGCCCACGCTTACAGGCTGCAATACGCGATCAGCAAGGAGATTTGGGGGTGTGTCCATTTCATAACACCCACTTGGAAATTCTCTCTAATTTCCTTTGCCTCCCTGTATTCACTCGAGGCAAGGTCGTCGTTTCTTTGCATCGACATTGTGAATAAGTTGAACCTGTCCTGGCTACGCGTAAAGTTAGGTAATCTGAAAGCAAGAACAGAATTGGGGTTGAAACGAACAGGGTATTTCCTCAAGTGGAACTCATAGAGAACGAGGCGACAAAGGATATCTTTTCCTTAGCGAAGATCTGGGTCCTGCTTTCAGACATTGAGGCTTAGCTGAACCCGAACCGTGCTTCTGCAGAAGCACGTTTCGGGTTTGGCTCAAAGCGGAGGCAGCACACGTATGGGGCGTAGTAGCGCCTCCGTTCCCATTCCCTCTTTCGTCAATCACGTGACAAGTGTAATGGTCGGATCGGTCTACATTCCTCCTCCTTCCCGTTGACTGTGCTTTCCAATAGCGCGGTCATTGATGCGGCCAGGTTCGTGACACCTTGGCATTCATATCGGGAAACGCCTTACTGTAGGGTCTGGCCCCGGCATGTCTCACAGCCAGGCGCCAATCGATGATTGAGTTCGACGCACACAGGAACTAGCGGAGGGAGAACCTAGAGTCGAGCCATCGAATAATTGACGCCTCGACTGGTTTGCTGCCAGCTGAACGACCCAATCGAGTACCCAGCTGTCGATGACCACATTTGAACGCTTGGCTAGACCACTGTTTGATACTGTTTAAATTTTGCAAAGGTATGTGATAGCAGCAAATGTCCAAATTTGTCGTATTATTTGTCGAGACCGACTTTTATTAATTCAGCTGATTGTCTGGGGTGTTCACTTAGAACATGAGCGGACATTGTCATGGATGCCTCCCTGGCGTGAATTCTACGTTGCTCATCCAGACCTCGTTCCACAAGCGTTACAGAAACTTCCAACATCCATTCTGGGGGACCGTAATTCACTATCCTCTTATCAGATCAAACCTCCCCTTAAAGCTTGCTGTGTTCAGGCATCTTCTCTCAAATTCCATCGCTCAATGAGGTGGCTCCTCTACAGCTATTGACCTCTCACCAAGCCATGACGACGTTTGTTGACACGCGCGCCGACCACGGCCCTAGTAGCCAGTTCTTCAACCCCAAAGCAGCCAACAAGACGCTGAGTAAAGAGGTCACTGGCCCTGTCCAAGCAGTCAGCCCAACTCCAGCACAAACGTCCCAGTTCACCAGCCAACCTGGAGCAACGCGGTTGACCAAGGAGCAAGAGAAGAGCCTATACTTTCTCAATCCCCTCTGGCGCGACGTTTTTGAAGCCAGACCTTCCCCTGACAGCATCCAGGAGATTGAGATTGTGGACAATGTTCAACTTGTCGACTTCTTTCCCTCTTTTGAGAACACCGCATTTAAGGAACTTGCCCTCGAGAACTGCGTTCTGGCGTATTACCCTCGAGAAATCGAGAAGAATCCTCCTGGTCTCTACTTCCGTACCGATCTGGTTCTGGGTGGCCTGCTAGACGGGCCGCTCGACTTCTTCAGAATGTTTCTCTCCGACTCTGACATCGTCATTCGCCTTTCAGCGTTTTTGGGCTTTACTCTGGAGCGCAGTAAGCCGCTTCACTTTGATAAGATTATACTTGCTGGATGTCTGGGTGGCCTGCGCTTCTCGTACCCTCCTGGTAATATTCTCCTCGAGATCGTCTCCGCAGGCGTGCGTATAACCTTTGACAACAGCAAGGACAAGAAGGATGGCAAAAAACGGCCACCACCTGAGAGTGGAGAGTCATTTGACCCCAAGAAGCGCAAGACAGAAACTGGCATGGCCAGTACTCCTGCCAACAAGCCAGATACCCAGCCGAAGCCATCGTTTGCTTCCACCATCTCCAAGATTGCGGACCTTACAGACCCCAATAAGCTGGTCAGCATCGGGTCGGCGGCTTTGACACATCCGTCTGGGCCTGTGACGACAGGAACCAACCCGCAGCCGGATACTACTCACAATAAAGGCAAGAGCACCTTCACTGCTGAGATCTTTGGCAACATTCTGCTGCACCTATACATTGGACGTGTGGTGCCTCTCCAGCTCGAGTACACTGCGCAGTACTCCCCTGAGAAGATCCACATTGATATGGTTCTTTCTGAGGGCAAGACCTGGGAACACGCTTTTGGAATTAAGAACTTTGAGGTACAATGCCACACGGAGAAGACCTGACCTGAACCATTGAATGAAGCAGAGCCGCTGACGTACTGTAGCTCAGAGATATTGTCATCACGGCAGACATCCCAACTAAGAATGCCAACAAAGCTTTTGGTAACATGGCTGAGAAGGCTGCGTTGGACGATGGTTTTGCCTGCAAGATTGAGGGAAGCTGGGATATGGGCCCTAAGCTCCTCTTACTGAAAGGAGAGATCTATGCATCCACCAAGACACAGACTAGTATGAGACTTCAGTATGATAGTGATAAAGGAGACCGATAGCTGACAAGCCGGACAGACCAATCATACGTCGAGGCCTTTCTTGTGGGTCCAACCTTCAACGACATCCGCCAGGCAGCGAAGATATTCTATGGCTACAACCTTGCCGAGCCAAAGCAGAAAATCCAACTAGACAGCCTGCGCCTCCGCATAGACCTCAGTGGCAAGTTTGCATTTTCCGGTATGATCACAGTGGACGGTGCGACGTTCGATGGGAGCATTATCATCTCCTCTGGCGGCATCTTCATCAGCGGCAAGGCAAAGAAGTTCAAGGTTCCAGAGACAGACTTTTACATCAAGGATGCCAGACTAGATCTCTTCATTGCAAGGCGTTCCAAGGACCTTCCTGAGGATGAGGACGACGAGCCCACGGCTGAAGCCAATGGCAATGGTGAGGCCGTCCAGGGTGGCCACAACACCAATGGGACAAGCGAAGAGGCTCCAAAGTCCAAAGACGAGGCAGATGTTAAAATCATCTCAAAGTCGGCTGGGAAGACGTCACTGGACGAGGCCAAGAGAAATGACTCTCTTTCAGCTGTACCAGGCAAGAAAGCCGCCTCCGATACTAAGTTCACAGACACGCCAGCGACAACTGTAGATTTAGCGTCGGGGTCAGACAAGAAGTTAAAGAAAGAAGTCAGCTGGTTCTTTGGCTTCAAGGTGCATGGCATCCTGATCCTACCATACGGTCCCAAGGACTTGGATGGTGACTACAAATTCAAGTTCACTGTAGACTTTTCAGTGTCATACTCGCCGGCAAAGGGCGTAGAGGCGCTGTTGGCAGGCAAAGCCCGCTCTACTGTCTCTTTGCGAGACATTTGCGGCGATGCGATTAAGAAGGACAGTCTCCTTGATGCACAACTATCCGACCTTACGTTCATGGGGACCAACTCAGACAACCCTGACGGGCCACCTGAGATCTCCAGGTTTCCCATTAAGAAGGGCTTCTACCTGTGCGCTACACTTGATCGCGTGCCTCTTCTGGAAGACAAAGATCAGAAAGACGGAGGCAAGGTGCTCAAAAAGTCCACAGCGACAGATCGAGCATACCTGAGGATCGGGTACCAGAAGGGAGATAAAATTCCTAAGATTACCATTTTCCTACCACCCTCTTTCAAGGTGGAATTTGGAGATCGGTTCTATTCCGGCGCCATCTTCCTGGAACTTGATGCCGAGTCGGACCCCATCTGCAAGTTCCACGGCGAGATTTTCATGAAAGTGGACGAGCCGGGCAAGAAGCCCATCAAATTCATCCTCGAGATCGCTGCGGACCGCCTTGGCGGCTCAATAGGCATGAAGATTGATGCGTTGGATGGCATCAAGGGACCATTGGGTTTTAGTGAAAAATTTGTCGTATACTCTCTACAGGGTTCTGTTGGCGCTAAATGGGCAGCTCTATTGTCCACAGGTGCCCTCGAGAGCTTTGGACTTGGTGGCCGCTTCACTATCGACAAGGATAGCTACACCTGCGAGATGCGTCTGGGGACGAACCCAACGCAGACGCTGGTCAACATCAAGGCCAATGCACTTGGTGTCCCACAGCTCTGCAATTTCATCTCGGCTGTGGCCAACGAGGACATTCCCATCCCCGATGCCGCCTTTGTCAACATGCGCGATGTGGACATCTACGTCAGTAAAGGCTGCACGTGGCTCGATACCTACTATCCCAAGGGCTTCAAATTCAAGGGCATAATCAAGCTCTGGGATTTGGAAGCTTCCATGGATGCAGAGATAAACAGCATTGGCTTCCACTGCTTGACTAAGATCAAGGGCTTCGACCTGGGACCTTTGAAGCTCAAGGGCGCCCTCAAAGGCGAGGAAGACGCGTCCATGGAGATCACGCTCAACCCGATCAAGCAGTCCTTCTACTTGAGTGGCCGCATTGAGATTTTTGACGTTTCGTGCGCCTGCTTTGTCGACTGCCAGTTTATGCCATCACCCAAATTCGTCTTCGACTTTGAGCTCAAGTGGAGTGCTGGCCTGCTGATCATGGTGCACGCCGAGATGCACCAGCGCAAGAAGGTAAAAGGTGGGGAAAAGATCATTGCGACAGGAAAGAAGCTCAAAGGCCACCCCGGAGGCTCTGACTGGGAAATATACGCCTTGATGGAGCAGTCCATCATCGCGCAGGTCAAGCAGGGTATTCTCACAGCCATCGAAAATACGCACAAAGCCATGGAGAAGGGCATTAAGAGCGCCATGGATGCTGTCGAGCGTGAGAAAGAGGCCTGGGAAAGAGATTGTCGCGAGGCTCAGGAGAAGCTGGATACCGCGTACAAAAAGCAACAAGGAGATATTGACCGTCTCGATCGCGAGATTGAGGAGGCGCAAGCTAACCTGGAGAAAGTAAAGCAACGCAACGAGAGATACTTGTCTGACGAGCGAGCTAAGTGCAGCGCGACGCGTGCGCAGGCTGAGAAAGATCGTGCGGCTCGCCTCGAGCCCAAAGCTGCTGCACGTCGCAGAGCAGACGAAGACAAGGAGAACCAGGAACGCAACAAGGAATGGAAGATGCAGGAGGCGAGGAACAAGCGCAACAATACACGCGAAGCCTTTTTCTCCCAGTTCGGCAATGCAGCAGCTGCTGTCGACAGCGCTTTGCAAGATCTGCGTAATGCTGAGCGTGAAGTCAACAGACTCAGCTGGGAGGCTGATCGACTCGAGGATCGCATCAGCGACGAGTGGTGGCGCATCGATCTCGAAGCCGAATGGCTGGCGAAGCGGAATTCATGGGCGTTTGCGAGAGGTGGGCTACTCGTCTACGAGGGCATTCTCCTTGGCGCGCGTGAGATTGTCCATAGCCCCTTATTCCGAGAACTCAAGGAGGCCATGGAGGCTGCCGAGCGATACCTTAGCACGGTAGTTGATCAGATCCGCTCAGCCCTAGGGACGGCAGGCCGTATCGCATTGCACGCGTTCAATGAGCTTCAGAAGGCGATCAGGGAAGAGGATTTCACCTTTGATGATCTCATCAAACATGCCAACAACCTTGTCGACAAGGTAGAGAAGGAGTGTCAGAAGTACGAAGAAGAGGCACGTGCGCGTAGTGTGGTGCTGGACAAGCAAAAGCAGAAGATGATAAGTGAGTTCAAGCAGGTGGATAACGTAGCGTTGCAAGAAGCCGTCGAGTTCGCACGCAAGAACAATATTGCCCTCATCGCAGCCGAGAAGGCTCTTGCTGCGTTTAGTTCGTTAGAGAAGGCAGCGTACAGCGCGATTCGCGACTTTGTCGCTGCGACATTGGACGCTATGATTGACATTCAGCGCATCGAGCTCAAGGGCATCGTCCGGGCTGATAAGTCGGAACAAGAGGTTTTCCGCCTGACCATCAAGGGAAAGCTGGGAGGCAAGGACTTTTCTATTGAGGAGAGCTGGATGCCAAATAAAACGCGCATCTTCCTCGCTAAGATTGGTCTGCATGCTGTGGCGAGCATCACGGGGTCGAATATGGACAAGGAGATCAAGGCTCTTGACGATGAGATGAAGATCAAAGAATGATCAATCACATCGATGCTAGTTCCTCACAACCGTGAACCGCTTTCATGGCATAGTATTACGGGCTGGGCCATACCTAACTTACCTACCTAAGGGATAATCGTACAGTAGATGATCCAGATCTAAGAGGCGAGGCTGTGCTGAGGACAGACGCGCTTTCACAGTGCAGACGCGTCGATGTTCATCTTCTGCTTTCCATTCGACCGCGTTCCCATGTGTATTCCGAGCCGCTGTGTCCTTTCACAGTCTATGCGAAGAAGGTAGGCAGGGATCTTGGTAGGTCAGGATATAGACTATTGTATGCCAATTTAGAGGATGAAAAGGGTCCGGGGTCCGGTGCTAGCCTCTCTGATGACTCACATTACGTTGAACCCCCCCCCCCCCCCCCCCCCCCCCCCCCCCCCCCCCCCCCCCCTTTAGCGCGTTCGAAGAATTGACAAGGCGTACCAATAGCTTTTCGTACCAATACACAAGGATTTATTGCTCTCTCTAACTAAAAGTGTAAAATTAGATCCCTCACAAAATTGAGGCGTAAATCTCAATTTTTCGAAGTGTTTCATTGCGGTTCGATGGAAATAGATGCACAATGCATCGATACACAAGACTCTCACTCTTCCATTTACCCTTCCAAGTGATCACAAGGCACTCTCAAGGTTTTCTGTGGCTTGGCACTCCCTGCCGTCGACAGTTATTGGCCGGGTTATGTTCAAGTTGCCCCAGACATATGAGAGTGCTTCGTAAGGGCGGCAGGTATCAAAAATCTCTTCACCTATTAAGCACTGGATATCCGAGTGTGGCCTCTCCCGAAGACAGGGCAGGAGACCGACGAGTCTGATATTGCGAGGATGAGATAGCGGAGCATATATGGCGTTTCCTCCACCTCTGCTAACGGTGCATTTCGCCTCAGGAGAGATATGTAGGTCACATTTGAGAATTATCTCCTTCAAGTGCGTCGGGAAATGAGAAAGGTAATCGTCAGCGAAAATCCTCCTACGAATGACGCCAGGACATAAGGCAAGAGGACCGTAACTTGTACGGGTGTTCCACAACTGACTATATACAATCCTTGAGAAGATGATTGCTGGATATAGAGAATGTGGTTTGGCGTCAGGATAGCGCGATGCTAGCTCGTCCTTTGGCAGGACGCTGCATTGCTGGCCGCATTCGTCCTAGAAAAGGCCCTATAGGTCTTGGCGAACCACCCAGCACTGTTCAAAGTCTTTAGTCTTGATCAACGGAAGACCTTGCTCTTTCAAAGCTTCTTCCGCATCCTTTCCACAATTACCACTCCCAAGGTTAGCGAAGAAGTCAAGCGAAATTTCCGTCGTTGCCATCGACAGCAAGAACAATAACTTGAGCGAGCCTATGATCCTACCTCACGAACTCACCCGTGTCAATCATGCGTGAGAAAGCCCGGCTTCAAATACAACCTTATAGCCTTATGCTCTCAGCAGCCGACTGCTGTGTCTCTGCGGTCCAATCAGCGCTCGGTTGAAAGATAGGGTTACGCAATTGATGCAAGGTAGCCTGAAGGATCATGGCTGCCTGGGGCCTTTCTGGCCAAACCGTTCAAAAACAGGCGTGAGCACCCCTCTGCCCAAGCATTGTGCCCTACAGTGCAGAATGGCGGTCACAGACTCATCAGCCGGAAAACCGATGGTGAGTTGCTTTGGTTGAGTAGTAACTATCTAATTTCCGTCTTAGAGTCTCAAAGATGTCCTCGAAGCCAATGGGATACGCGATCTTGCCCGGACGCCATTGTACGGAAATGATCGTGAGTATCTTGATGATACTGACGAAGAGATGCCTGTAGAATCCGAGGATGTGGGCTCTTTATGCAAAGTGAAAGTACTCTACGAAGGACCTCCAAAATGCAATTGTTGTATCAACTGGGTCGAGGAAGTATCATTCGATCTAAAAGGATCAATTGAGGAGCAGAGCGAGAGCAAACGCCACGCGCTCCTTATTCGAATGAAAAAGAACCATGGCGAGGGAAAACCCTTAGTACTGGACTCGATAGTTGTGCAAAACGATCATCTCAAGCCATTTCTAGGGTAGGTGTTCCACGATTATGAAGGAATTACCACCACCTTGAAGAAGCTGGTGTTTAAACCTCCATTCCGTGCCTTCTTTTACGAGTGGGATCACCTCAATGATCTATACAGGCAGCAATCTGACCCTGCTGTTCGGGGTCCCGCCCGGCTACTATTGAGAGTCCTCAAAGCCGAGTTGGCAGAAGCATTACATGTTAGTGCGGACCTTGCGCGTAATGGCGTGATCACGTTTGAGTATCTCTGGACCATCTTCAAAGCTTGAATAGACGTGTTCACATCGCAAGGAGGAGACGACCGCTTCTACAAGTTGAAGGAAAATAACTACCAGTCAATTTGCGGCAAAGATTTCTTCTCGCTTACGGTGCAATATGTGGACTGCGATGGTGAGAAATTCGGTTGGGCAAATTCATTTCTTCTGATTCAACAATTCGCCGGAACGAAGCCTCTAGTCGATCTTGAAGTTGTCCCTGCGGGTCTTCATTCACACGAGAGTGACCAGAAGGGAGAAACGAGTGCTCGCGGCAGTAGGTCCAGGGCCCTTCAGCAAGAACCTTATTCCTATGTGGGTTACCACGGGTCAGCGAGAGACATTCATAACAACAGATTTAACGTGTGTATCCCCTCACATTACTCTTTTCCCGGGCCGAATCTTACATAGGTACGAGGTCGATGGTCGGATCGTCGTCGATGCTACCGCTTTCAAATTCTTCAACGCATCAAAGGTCCGGCTTGAATTAACACCTCTCGAATCCGTTTCCAAAATTACAGGTCTTGACATCTCCGACAATAGTCGAGACCATTCCGAATTTCATGAGACCGCAATATCTACAAGCCCCCGCGTCTCTTCTATCCGACGCCAGAAGGCTCGGGGGACGGAGGGATGGTACCAACAGGTAAGCCCCTTTTAAACGGCTCCATCAAGGCATCTTACGCTCAATGATGTAGATGATTGACTCTTGCTTAGCAAGCCATTCCATATCCTCCACCACCAGGATCTCACTTCGGAGGACCAAACTTCGGAGGACCAAATTTACCGCGACCGAAAATGCCGGGACAAGGTAGGCTTAGCGAGGTCTCGGAGTGTAGAGGTTTCTACAAAGACTCTTACTGCGCAGGAGAACCGCCACAACTTCAAGACGAGCTTTTGTATCTATGTAGTCCAGATGTGCGTGGCTACTGCCTCAAAACCAAAAAGTGGGGTGTGTACAACGGACATTCCTGTCAACAAAAAGCGGGCAGACACTGACATTCTAGCGACCTTCTCTATCGACGCCATCCGCGACATCCGCTTCAAAGAGAAGGCGTTCGATGGTCTAGTACTCGCCGAAGACTTCAAGCGACTGATTTTGGCTTTTGTCGAGAGTCAAGTCGCAAATAAAGAGTCGTTTGATGATATCATTGAAGGAAAAGGTAAATTTTGCCCACAATGCCGAAGCTGTGGGATTGAATAACTGCTGATTTCGCAGGACGTGGCATAATCATGCTCCTTGAGGGTAGTCCAGGCGTAGGGAAAACACTTACTGCCGAAGCAGGTAGCTTTCCCTTCAGAATTTCAACCAAATGAGACATACTGACCCGAAAACCCCAGTGGCAGACAAGATCCGCCGACCACTCTGTGCCATCAGCGGCGGCGAGCTGGGCCAATCCGCCGAGCAGCTCGAATCGGCCCTGGGTACGATCCTGGAAGTGGCGGCGAAGTGCGACGCGGTCCTCCTGCTCGATGAATGTGACGTCTTCCTCGAGCAGCGCAGCGTCAACAACCTCATGCGCAACGGCACTGTCGCTGTCTTCCTCCGCCTGCTCGAGTACTACCGCGGCATCCTCTTCATGACCACTGACCGTCTCGAGGCCATCGATCCCGCTTTTCAGAGCCGCATCCACCTGTCCATCCGGTACCCGAAACTTGGCGCGGAGGCGTGGAGGCAGATCTGGTTGCGCTTTTTGAGGAGTTTCTGCCCCGAGACGACAATTGAGGCTCCCGGGGTTGAGGAGTTGGCGCGTATCGAGGTGAACGGGCGGGAGATCAAGAATCTGGTCAAGACGTCGCAGCTGTTGACTAGGCATGAGAATGCGCCTCTGAATATGGGGCATGTCCAGACTGTGCTAGGGGTCATGAAGCGGAACGTGATAGCCAATTCTTGAAGGCGTACTTTGGACCTACGTCGGGCGGAAGGATTCAAAGAGGTAGCGATGTCAACTGTTCGTTCCCTTTCACACAAAAGCTTCTGGAGGAACTGAATGTCTTACCCTGGGTCCTGAACTAAACTGAATAGGTATCTAGAGGGCATTGAACCGACGGAACGAGCGGAACGATTCTTGGCATTTCTGTGAAGGACCCCTTGGTGTTGAGGTTTCCATGAGAAAGGTAGATCATTGGCCAATCATATATATTCTGTAGCAGTTTATAGCTTTTTCTATGTTCTATTTGATGCCCTTCTTAATCAAATTATCGCCGCAGCTTAACGCGTCCATAATTTCGTCGTCTAATCGCTTGCGATCAGAGATAATGGTATGCTTTGCGTCGCTGAAGATCCGCTCCGGCTCAGAAATCATGACAATTCACCCCGTTGTCTAGTCCTAAACGACTCGCCGCAACGTTCGCCTCAAGTCACGGTAGGCCTCCCGGAGGGGGTTGTAAACGCCGCATCCCCGAACAAAGGGAAAACCTCCAATACACCAGGGGCGGCCCCCACCTTTTTGCGCTTTGGTCCTCGCCGCTACATACGATATCCCCAAAGGTTCTATTCCGTCTTTCGCTCCAGATGTCTCCCGGTCTTCGCTCCCTTCCCCCCTGAGTATCCCACCTCCCGTTAATGCGCCAAGAAACACTGCCCCGGCGCTCCCTTTTCGCACCACGCCTGCCACTCCCCTTTCTTCTGCTTCTGCTGACACATCTGCCCCGTCGCACACCTCGGGCCTTTCTTCCAGAAATACTTGTGCGTATTGCTAGAGCATTTGTACTAGAATCCCCCGGTTCGTGTTAGCCTTGTATCTAGCGATAACGGGGAAAACTTGGGTTTGGGGGAAGACGGGGTGGGGTTTGGAGGAGAGGCGTACGATCTGGCACTGCGACTCGTCGCACCTCGTGTCACCGCGGTAGGAGCCGCAGTCGTCGCATGTTGCGCCGGGGGCGAAGAGTGGAGAGTAGCTTTGGACTGTTTGCGCGGCAGCGGAGTGGGGAGGGGTGATGAGGAAGAGCGAGGCAAGGAGGATTAGGGCGGTGATGGGGCTCAGAGAATGGAGCATAGTTCCTTTCCTCTGCGTTGCTTTTCTGAAACGATGGAGGCTTGGTGTTATGGAGATGGAATGAAAATTGCGCTAGAGGTAGGCGACATTATGGCGGAGGCGGTCAAAGGGATGATGTCAAAGCAAGGTTGGAACTGATGCGGACATATTTCGACAAAGCCAGGTGAAAGAAAGTAGTAGAGCCCCCTCCTGGATGACGAAGTGCTGAGACAACGAGAGATCAAAGGGACATATTGAAATTCGGGGTTGATGATGATCAAGCCAAGGACCACAATGAAGTGCAGGTAGCCAAGCGGAACGACTTTGAAAGAAGAAGTTGAAACCGGACCGATTCCGAGTCCTTGAGAGCAGGAGATTATCTAGAAGTTTCGAGCAAGTAGGGAAAAAAGATTTCCTGCAGCGGAAGTTTGTAAGGAACCTGATGGTAACGACTGTCAAAATACAACAACCCCTAACCCAAGGCCTGTAGAGTTGCTTGCCTCCACCTTTCCTAAATCATGTTACCACTCAGAGACTTGAGAAAACTTTACGCCATAAGGGACGGACCAAATCTGACCGTTTTATGACTTCTGTCATAATACAATACGCCAAAAGGTACGTAGGATACGGGGATACTGCTATTGCAGTGATAACTTTCGCTCCGGAGACCCCACCCTTGCCGCTTTGTAAATGCTCAATCTGTGTCATTTGAACAATTTAATATCTGATTAGATTTTTGAGATAGTTTATTATATACGGTCGCCAGCTTGTCGAAACGCACGACCGGCGTGATGGAGTGACCAAGTGCCTTCCCAATTAGACAATTAGGGCTAGGGCTAGATTAGCATGCACATACCTAGAGTCGCTGGCCAGCATCCTGACACACAGCCATGACAGCTCTACCATCGCAACAACCTGTTACCTCGCAGCACGCACCATCCGTACCATTACAACCGGCGTCTAAAACGATAGTATTAGCGTCATCACCTATGAACTAGTGTTCAAGCAAAGTAGGCACATACCATAAATTCCTCAGCTAATATCCTCTCGTGCCACTCTTTATGAAATCTGGGGCCTGAAAACCCGAGGCTTATTTCTTTGTAAATGCGCAAGCAAATTAATAAGCATGTGATTAGGAGACTGGCATAGGAAGCCACTCACCTACTTTCGTGAACGTACACTTCTCTCTTGATTCTACTTTTGCGACTCTGCATTCCTCACGTTCGACTGGCTTCAAAGAATACTTATCAAAGATTTCGGTTGCGACTTGGGCCAGATGGCGCTGAAGTAGTCGACAGAGTTTTCAATTGGACCAGTCTAGCTCTAGGGCTGAGTGGCTGCCTTGTACTACCTTTGAAGATGGCTGGTTGCACAGGTCTGACCTGTGGCCAAAATTGGCTATTTATAACTTGTTACTTTGATCTCTTCTACCAGCGCAGACGAAAAGCTTTCAGAATGCTAATCCCCATAACACTCAAGCATCCAAGTCATCTCTTCCTAACTCTGTGACGTGTAGTAGAAGCGAGTTTCTATTACCTCTCATACCAACGACTCCTTGCATTTATAATATGTCTTCTCCCGCAAATTCTTCCAAATACCTTGCTCCAACTCTGTTGAGCGTATCGTGGAGTCTAGACTGCGAAATGGGGCGGGCTGGGCTGGGTTTTTAGCCTTCCGACCCGAGCCCGCGCAACCCAACGGGCTTCTTTTACTAGTTTACCCACCCGTGGTTTACCCACAGGTTGGGTTAGGTTAGCCCTGTGGATCGCCAAGCTGCCAAAAGCTAGTTAAAATAATTAATATCTCTTTATATATTATATATATCTATTAATAAAAAATATATATTTTAATATAAATTTTGTATATATAATATTAAATCTGTAAATATATGATCTTTAATTATTTAAAAATATTAAAATATTTATTTTTAGTATATTTATATACTAAAAATAAGTCTTAGCAATCCATAGAGTTACCCACAGGCTGGATTAGGGTTTTATAATATTTGTCAACACCCCGCAGGCCCGAAAAATCCCAACCCAGCATGCCCCGCGGGTTGAACCCACGTGGTCCGGGTGCGGGTAAACCGCGGGTTCTTCACAGTCTAATAGTACCTAAATTAATAAATATTATAATTTTTTTGCTGTTTAAAGTAACTTTTTTTTTCACTAAACCTGCACTTAAGGCTTTAATTATTAATTAAATAACTATATTAATCTTTTCTATATTGCTTATGTGTGAAAAGTTTATTTATTTTTTAATAAAAGTTTACTATAATTTACTCTTTTTGTAGATTTAGGTTCTATTTAGTTAAACTAATTCTATTCTATTATTTCTATATTTATAAAGTATTTTTTAATATATTATTTATATATATTATACTGTAATCCTATTAGGTAAATCTTTTAAAATAATATTTATATATATTCTAGCTTTTATTGTTATTAGTGCTAGTTTTTAAATTTTTTAGAAAAATTATTACTGCATATTTGGCTTGTAAGTGATAAATATAGATATTTTAATTGCAATAAATCCATAGTAATTACAAATATAGTAGTATAAAATACTACTATTTGTACTATTATCTTTCTATTAACATATGATCTAAAATATAATAAAAAGCTGAATAGTCTTTCTTATATGTAGATATTAATTGTATTAGTATAAATCTATTGTAATTCTATATGTTAAATTAGTAAATTAAATTTTCTTTTTATTATATTATAGTTACCTTAAAATATTTTATTTGTAATAGCTGATAATTATTGTTTTCTCTTTTGCTTAACTATTGTTCTTTAGTGAGTCTATATATTTACTTTTAATTATAGTGTAGCTTATAATAGTCCAATAAGCAGATTCTTTAATCATAATTTTAATAAATATGTAGTTAATCTACCCGATTATTATAATATTATAATATTAAATTATCTAACATGTTTAGAAATTGTTCTATATTTTTTTTATTAATTAAATAGTATCTATAGTTTAAATTTTTATATTTATTTTAACTATTCGTTTAATATAGTATTGGTAGATATAATTATCTATAGTTCTTTTAATCCCTATTATAGAAAATACAGTTTTAGTATATACACTAAATCCAATAGATATCTGCATATAATGGATTTCTTTTGTCAAATTGTGGGTCCTTTTTTTAACACTTGGGTACTATAAACCTATGTTTATCCTTTAGTAACTAGAAGGTAGGCTTCCACTTAATCCAAAGTTCAGCTAGCTCTTCCTATTGTTAACACTACTTTGCGTATTTTTCTTCATTATTTAATTATCTTGCCTTTAACATTCTCTAATTTTAACATTCTTTATTAAAGTCTATTAAACTATTAGTTAAAACCTTAAAGATTTACTCTATTGGCACTTACTATAGTTCTATAAATAGGTCCTATTAGAATACTATGTTAATAGCCTCTGCTTATAGCTGTCTATAATTTCTAGCTATGTGTTCTTGTTATTTATAGTTATAACATTTACAGCCTTTCGTTTTTCTTGTGTTTCTTTTACATGGCTTCTGTTCCGCTGTATTAACCTTCATTATGTTAGGGTGCTCTCCCTAGTGAGCTCTTTACACGCGAGATCTCCCAGTCCCTTTAAACATTCCTCTCACATCCCCCTAATATCCTATATTTAGTTAGTTATATGTTTATTTAATGGTCCTGTTCTTTAAAGTATTATTAATTCGTATAGCCTTTTTCTAAAAATCTTTTATTTTACTGGTAGATACTTTTATTTATATAAATTTATTTTTAACTATATTTTTTAATTTATTATAGTATATTACCATAAATGCTTTTTTATTTTAGCTAAATTTACCAGAAATCTTTTTAAACTTTTAAATATATTTTATAATAGAGTAGTTTTAGCATATATATTAAATAATATATAAAGCATTTTCTGCTATATTAGTTATATTAAAAACTTTTTTTATTTGTTTAACAAACTCCTTAAAATGTTTAAATATTTAAGTGTTTTTAGATTCCTTATTCTCCACCTTTATACTGTCTTTATTTCTGTCTTTAAATTATAGGTACTTTTTTATCTGAAGTTTGAGCCATTTGTAGGCTCATCTTTTAAATTATTCTACTATAAACATCACCTTTTTGTTAAATAGTATTCTGTTTCCCTTAAATACAAAATAAATTTGCAGTAAAATAAACTAATTATTTAACTTTTAGCAATTGCTATTATATAAAAAAACAATATCCTTTTTGCTATTATCTATATTTTGGATTAGGTTGACAGTTGATTTTTATATAGAATAAAGAGATATCCTGTGGGGTATTTAAAATATTGCATATATTTAGTTTAAGATTTTGTATATATAGGTTAATTCTTAAGGAGAAATTTTATTTTTAATAAAAAGAATATTTATAAAGTTATAAAAATAAATTAAATATATTATAACTAGCTATATTAAAGCTATATAAATTAAATATAATTAAATATATAATAAAATAGATTTAATCTAAATATATATATTTAATAAATATTTTATGAATTAAAATATCCCAAAGTGAATTAAGTTTCCACATTTTTAATCTTTTTAATCCATTTTGATCCCCTGAATCAAAATTATATGACCCTTAAGGTCCGCCAAGACCTTAATCCCCTCACTGGACCTTCCATCTCTAGTCCTGTGACTGGCCCTGCGACTGGTCCTCTTGACCATGTCCATAACACAGAGGGTAGAGATAAAAAAAATTATTATATATATTTTTATAAAAAGAAAATAATTAGATTCTATTATATTCTAATTTTAGATAATATATTATATTTCTTTAGTAAAACTATTAAAAAAAAGGATTAAATAAATCTTTTTATTTAAAAGTTTACTTTTTAATAATTTTATTATTATTATTATTATTTAAATTATATAATATATCCTACTAATAACTTTTATAATAGTTAGGCCACTTATAGTTGCCATATGTCTCACTAAAATGCTTTAAAATATGACAGCATTTAGTAAATAGGCTGCAATTTAGTCTTTTTTGCACTCACTGCACAGTAAAAGTTTAGCTATTTCTCTGTTTTAAATAAACAGTGTGTTAATATATGATTAATATTTGCTTATAATCTGCACTATATGAATATGATGCTGATAGAAATAGATAAACTAGTCAAACAGTGCTAGAGCTGTATTTTATTAAAAAGTATAGATTATATCTAGCATAAAAAGCTTATTTTTATTGATTATTAGCAACCCTATTAAAAGGAGATTAATTATACTAGTGATTCTAAAGTTATTAATTAGAATTAATTGCTAATTTAACTTTTATATAAAATATTAGTTTATAAATTATATATTAAAATTAAATTTATATTTTTTTAAAAAAAAATTTTTATTATTATTATTATTATTCTTATATAATTAATTTATATTTTTTTATATAATAAAGGGATTAATTAATATACTATTACTATTGCTATTGCTATTGCTGCTGTTGCTGTTGCTGCTGCTATTGTTATTATAGATTATAGAGTTAAGGATTGTACAAAGGCATATTTGAAACTCTGTAGGCTATGGGGCTTGGTGCAAAGCAATAGTGAATAAATAGAATAATAATATTATTAAATATATATAGATAATAATAGAGAGGGAAGGAATAGATAGATTTATGTTATACAAAAAATCACATATTTAAATATAGTAAAAATTATATAGAAGATATAATATTATATAAAATTAAAAAATTTTAAATTAAATATAAACTAATAAAAGAAGAATATATTATATAATTAAAATTAAAAAATTTAAATTTTCTTTTATTTCACTTTATTTTTTATATAATCTATTTTTTCCTATTAATATACTATTTATTAGATTTATATTTATTTTATAAGATTAATTAATAGAATTTAGAAATAAATAATATTAAAAAGCTACTTATATAAATTAAAAATTTTTAAATAAAAATTAACTTTTTTATTATTATTTTAAATATTTCATTTTTTTGATATTCTTTATATTAAATTATATTCTTTTTTATAAAATTATAGAATATATTTTTAAAAATATTTATTTTAGTTTATTATTCATTATAAAAATAAATAAAATATTAATAATTAATATTAATAATTATAATTATTATATATATTATAAATTTTAATATTATTATTAAAAAAAAGAAAATTTTTTAATTTAAATTAGAAAATTATTAATATAATTTTTATATTTATTTTAATTTTATAATTAAATATATTAATTAAAATCTTTAGTAAACTAATTATATAAAATTTATATATATTAATATATAATATGTTAGTTAAATATAGTTAAAATTAAATTCTTAAATCTAAAAGCTTTTATATAATATATTTTTTAAAATTATTTAACATTTTATAACATAGTTTTTTATTATTTTTTTTTAATTAATTCAAATGTATTTTATATAATATTTAAAATAAAAATAATTACTAATTTATATTTTAAAATAATTTTAAATATTTAATATTAATTATTCTATTTTATATAATTATTTAAAAGAAGTTTTTTTAAAATAAAATTTATAAAATTTTTTATATAATTTAATAAACTTTAAATATATATAACAATATTATAAAATTTATTAAATATATTAAAAAATTAAAATTAATTATTTTAAAAATCAAAATTTATTTTATAATTTTATTTATTTTTAATATTATATAATATAAAATTTTTTTTAGAAATTAAATTTTAAAAAAGAAAAACCTTTATAATAAAATAAATAATATAATTAATATATTAT
>JAGFML010000128.1:0-66321 GCA_021030945.1 Pyrenula aspistea
AGTCATTCCTCTATAATTTAGACGTCAAAAACCTCGTCGTCGTTGTGATATCGTCGTCGACGATATCACCCAATCGATGAGGAGATGAGCCTGTGGCGACCGTGCACGGTGCGGGGATGTGCACGGTGGGGGGAATTTCTCTAAGGCACGCTAATTTGAAAAACTTTGAGATGCTCGGAGCGCTGAGCCAGCCACACAATCATGTTTAGTTGCGCAAGACTCTGTCCTGCGTATTTGTCTTTCAGCTAGCCAAATCAGTGGCCCCCAAAAGCATAGACCACGGTCCCTCGGTGTCGTCGCCTGCATCGTTAACGTGTACATTCAACCGGTCCGAGCTGCACCGCCCCCTGCTTCTGACTCGACGAACCAACTCGTTAGTTAGTTGGGCTTATGTGCCATGAGCGATAGACGAACAGATGGAATGGAGCGCTGTCGACGCTATAATGGTGCTGCTGGGCAATAGTCCCCCCACAAGCTCTGAAAACTTGCCAGATTACCGAAATTATTCTTGCTAAATGTGATTTACCGCGCAGCGTATCTAAGTTGGTGGATGCAGTTTTTACACCATTAGCCTTTCTCTATTCACCCATGATGTCGATACTGTCGGTTAGGCTATCGATACGATACATTGTCCTCATGTCTACAACCACGGGGCTTTGTCCCAGATGCGGGTCTATGAAAGGACAGGACTTCCAACTCTAGTTACACCCTTATCCGATCGTTAGTATCAAGCCCCAACCTGTCAAGTTTTCGGCTCCATCTAGAGCTTGACTCTATGCGATGTGTTTTCTGGAGCTGATAGAGCGCCTTCACCGTCAAAAATTAGGTCTTGTTCAATGAAACGCCGAACAATGATGAACGACAGTGTAGCTTGGTTTGTCTTAGCGAAAGGTGTCAACGCCTGGACAACATGAGCGTTGAAAACGACTTCTCCTACAACTCTCTATGAGTCTATACTAACAAAGAACCATATTGCAAGTTCATTATGCGAGCGTTGTCCTGGTTGTTCCAGCCTCAAATACGCCATATGGAGCACAGTCAATCCCTTGTCCACTTATCAGAGCTCCTCCTCGACTTCTGTCACTGTCAAATACTTTACTACTAGATACCTGCAATCAATTTTCTTTTGGAAGATATTCATGCAGACCGACACTACAGGCCTTCTCTGACCGCTTTCGCCGCTCACTTGAATCATGCGGTCCTTTCTCTTATTGGGCCCTTTCTTCTTGAGTCCCTTCTTCGCGCCTGTCTTCGCGGTGCCGTACAACGGCTGTAGTAGCATGCAGCAGGCGAATGGTAAATGCGTTGGTACCGCTCACAACGACCCGCCTGCATTTTGTGACGTCGTCAAAAAAGTTCAATACGCCCGTACTCCCGCACGAGATATTAACTGCTACTACTCCTGGCACAAGAATAGTGGACAAAACTTCCTCAACTACATCATCCAAATCGGCCCCTTAAACGCCACATTCATTGAAAGGGATGGGATGTATGCCGGCACCGATGGCACTCCCCAGGTCGATAACGGGAACAAGCCACTGTATCTAGGTCCCAACTATAGCTTCGGTATAAGGGACCGGTACAGGCAAGCGCTTAAAGACGCCATCACCAAGGACTGCGCACTATCTATTGACTCGCTAGACTACCACGACGCAGGTGATCCGAAATGGGATTACGAACCGGCACCTTATCAAAACACGATCTCACCGGGTGAAAGCGGCGGCATCAACTTCAACTGCAATATAGGACAGACAGAGTGCTGTAACAGCGGGTGGGTGCCGTGGCCCCATGATGGGGATAATGCAGACTTCAAGAATTGTATTCGGCAAGCTATTATCGATGCGACGTGTGGCGTGCCGCTTAATTTTGTCAACGAGAAGAAAGGCCAGACGGCTTGTGTTAGGATTGATGATAATAGCTAGTTTTTGTGGCACATGCAATCAGCGCAGGAGTCTGATGGACCTCTTCAAGATGTTACGGTGACATGATGTGAGTATGCGCCTTCTAGATATTCTGGTACGGTCACAAATGCATTGACTAACACGTCTTCTCCATCTAGGATGGATTCAATTCGGCGTCAGTCCTTAACGTCGTTAGGGAAGCCGGGAAGAGGAGCTAGAAAGACTAGGGGGTCCTTCTCAGGCATGAGGCTATAGCTTCGAAGACCTTACACCAGTATCAACAAACGTAGCGCGACAGGAGCCGTACGCCGCTGAGCCGGCATCTTGGACGCTCTCAAGCGCTCTGCAGGCCCTGCTTCTTGGTAGCCCAACAAGAACTTAGCCGAATGTGGCTCGGATACGCTCTGAGGAATCAATATCTAGGAATAGATAGCCCCGTGTATCCTCCGGGGCCTCGTTGATTCAGGACTCACGGAAGACTCTCGGTTTACCCGCGAATGGTAGCCCTTCCGGCTGTGTTTAACGTTATCATATTGTAGAGAAGCATGGAGAGGCGGAAGAAATGACCACGAAAGGAAATTCATCTTGCGGTAAAATCTGTAAAACTCAACGACGTTCAGTGCCCCGCCTTTGGCAGATACTCTTCAGAAACAGGCCCCACAGCGTCGATCTGGGCGATCAATTCACGGCGTGGCCACAGTCGCTATCACTGTTGATTCTTTGAAAGGGAGTGTAAGGATCGTACCGCCTAGAAAGAGACTTTCAGCTATGGATCTAGAAAGGTGAGGAGATACGGATGGAAAGTAAAATATTATCACCATCTTAATGGGAATTTCTATGTATTTTTGAGACATGTGCCGCCCCCAGGATATCCTACCTCATCAAAGATCACCTCCAATCGCGCAAGATCTCCCCTAATGCAGGTACCTTATCTCCAGTAGCTTGTCCGACCTATCTTAACGCTCGAACAGGTAGTTAGCTCTGTATGCTAACGCCGAAGCTACCGAATCGGGAAGGCTTCAGCGCGGGCAAAACGCAGAGCAGCCTCATCTTTTCCTGCTGTGATGAAGGCAACGAATCGAAATGCTTCTTTGCTGTGTGCGGAACTTGGTAGGTTGGATGGGGGCACAAGTGAAAAGCAGACAAGTCGAAACCGCGACGTGATTGGACGATCTAGACTGTTCTAAGCCGCATCGTTGTGCCTGAGGCATCTCCGGAAAGCCTTCTGGGGGCTTTTTTTCGGGGAGAAATGGGTCCCATCTTGAAAAGGCCTCCATGTGCTATTGATTGTGATTATTCAATGCGTTGTCCTTTCTCTACGATACACGAAGGCTTCTAGTCGGCGACAAATATACTAAGAGGGACTTCTGCGCCATGACCTCCTCCAGCCCATTGCCACACGCAGCTCAGACAGGAGGTTCAGTACCAGACCTCCGCTTCGTCCACCGTAGTACGCGCCTTCTCCCAGATCACTGTCCAGTCTCCACTACCCTACACCCCCATGTTTCTCACACTTCCCCGCCAAATCCCACACTTCACGCACAACCCGTCCAAAAGTAAGTCTCGCCCTACCCCTCCTCCGTCCCCGCACCCCCAAACCTCCTCTTAACACCCCCACTCCCCAAGTCGAGTCCCGAGCCCCCGGCTACCCCCGCCTCGCCTTCTTTTTCTCCAGCGACCCAGATTTTCCTCTTTTCCGCTCCTTCGGCGAGCTACACGCCCGCGTCCTGCTACACAAGCAAGACGATCTCATCGCGCTCGAAGAACAATTGCACAAGCTCGATGCGGCAGAGCCCACGGCGTATTATCTGAGCGCGAGGAGGGAGGATCGGAATGTAGCGAGGAGGGAGCTTGTGGGGAGGATTGAGGAGGGCTTGAGAGATTATGGTAAGTCGGTAAGCGGTCAGCGCGGTGGGTGCTGATGTCTCCCTCCTATCTCGTGGCGGGTAAGCTTTCAGACGGGAAGTCTTGCTGAGATGTGCGACAGACAGGCTGCTGCGGGAGTACTTTGCACTGGTTGAGAGGCCGCGCGTGAGGCGGGAGGTGATCAGTAACGTGAAGAATTGGTTGGAGGGGAATAAGCCGCTTGCCGAGGCCGAGTCGACATTTCTGAATGACTGGGATGATCTGGTTGCCCCAGAAAGTGCGGGCGACAGGGGAGGTCTGGATGGATTTTTGGAGCGGTGCTTGATTGAGCTCGTGCGGCGGGGATTTAAAAAGGTAGGTCAACCTTTTCGTTTTCACTGTTTAGTACGTTTCCATGCTTAGTGAGTGTGGGATAGGGGAAAACAGAGAAGACAGGTGATAGCCATGTGCTGCTTTATTCCAAGGCGGATATCATCGCGGCGTCGAGAATTCTGACGATACTCCTCGCCGTCATAACGTTGGTGGCCCCAATATACGTCCTGTTCTATGTCCATAGTACGACCTCGAGGTTATGGATTATTACCGTCTCAGCGAGCATCTTCTCGTCCACACTTTGTGTATTGACGCAGTCAAGGAACTATGAGCTGTTCTCGGCTACTGCGGCGTAAGTTGAACCTCAAGTATTTTCGACGCGGGAATAACCAAATCTTCGTTGCAGGTTTTGTGCCGTCATGGTTGTGTTTGTGGGTAGTCTCCCTGGAAGCCAGCCTATCTCTTCAGCTTAGCATTGCTATTCTCGGAATAACGCTGGGACATGTAGGGAAAATTCAGCGGCGAGAGAGGATGATCTTGATCTCTTACAAGGCATTTCTGTATTCTTTGATTGCGAGCTCGCCGCCAACCCGAAGCCATTCCCAGTCACCGGGGGGAATGAGGAAACGAGGAGGACCTAGGTTATCGAAGTAGGTGCTGAAGCTTGAAACAATTTGCAAAGCCGTGCCTAGATAATCTAAGGGCATAGGATCTAGTTCCCTGGCACCAAGCTCGCGCCTTCTCTGCTCTGTTAGTCTGTAGCCGTTCCGGCAGTCATTGGTGATAGTGCAGTCAGCACCGGCGGCAATGAGGGTCTTTACAGCCGCAACATCTCCCCGATACGCAGCAGTCTGAAGAGGCGTAAGCATTGGCCCTCTTGCGTTTAGACAGGTAGGTGTCTGCAGTTCTGGGTGCTGCTCAAGAATCTGCTCCAGGATCGAGGTCCTCGATGCCTCACTTGTGCCCATAATTGCCTCATGGAGGACCGTCGTCTCCCAGTCTGCGCCACCTTTCTGGAAGCGTGATTTTGCGCCGGACCTAATCAGAGTGCTAATTGCGCTAAGCTTGCGGGAACGAATGGCCCATTCAAATGGGATCGTGCCAGATAGATCTGCCTGGTCCCTTTTGGCGCCGCGACGCAGTAAGAGCTCAAGCATGGACGTCTTGCCAAACATCGCCGCCAACGCCAGCGCTGTGTGTCCCTTAGAATCTTCTGCATCGATCTCTGTCCGATCAGTCTCAAGGAGAATCTGAGCCATGACAACATTTTCAGTGACCGCACAGTAGTGAAGAGCATTTTTTCCAGAGTCATCACGCTGATTGATGTCATTCACATATGGTAAGACTAAAGAAAGCTTCCATGCATCATGAGGCCTGCTGGCGCAATCCAGTATCACCCTGGATGCCATAGTTTGACCATCGGTGGACCTTGTGTCATCTACCAAGGCTCCTTGTTTGAGAAAGGCCTCGGGTATGTAACTTTCCGGACCTACTTGAAATAATGCTCGAGAAAAAGGTGTCTCGTCGTCGGGGTCCCGTGCGTTAATATCGAGCCCAGCGTCGATTAGCAATTGCAGGGTCTCCTCAACTGCATCTTTATGACAATTTCCATGTATAACGTACCTCGCGAATGGTTGCACTTCCACACTGCTCAGGTTCAATAATCTCTGGCTAGCTCTGGGAGGAGTTGCATATCGGTCTTGATCACATTGGAGCAGATATTGTACCACCTCAGGCATGTGGAAGGCTACTGCAAGGTCAAGGGGGCTAAATTCGACCTGCAGTGGTACTTCGTCCACAACAGTCATGCTCATTGCTACAGAGTCGATTTTAGCACCGAGCGTGACGTATTCCTGGACTAACAATAAGCTCCGAGTTCGCACTGCCCAGTGCAGGGGGGTTCCAAAAAGCTCCATGCAGTGCTCCGGAAAGAAGGTGGACTCATCGTTGAAATCCTCCAGTAGCGATGCACAAATACCGTTTGTTAAAGCTGAGCCTGGCGAACCTTGAAGGAGTAGTCGTGCAAGGCCAACGGCGTCGTCGGGTGGAAAGCTTATTAACCAATGTAATGGGCTTGGCAAACCTGGTTTTGACTTGAAGGATTCCAAGTGTGGAATAATAGCGACTGCTGCTTCAATATGCCCGAGTCTGCAGGTGGTTGTTAATGCCTCAGAGAGTTGCTCAGTAGGCAGATACGAGCCAGTGTCAAAGTATCTGTCAAACGTGCTGCCTGGTTCGGTCAAAAGAGCACGCAACAAATGGTCAGAGGCGATTTGGTCTCGGAAAGAGTCAGACATTGAGCGAAGTTCCGAGTTTGTGAATGGGTCTTGGTCGTTGTTCACAATATCTCTTACCGCATGGCAAACGCGTTGTTGAAAGACTTGAATCCTCTCGTGGAATGATTCTCCAGGACTCGTAACTGAACAATCTTTTAGGCTTTTGCTTGTCGGCTTTGGGAGTTGTAATTGGTCTGACTTCTCGCCAGTAGAGGGAGTCTGCCCAGCGATGGCCTTTGTTAGACAGCTCTCTATTGCTGTAGCAGTCGAATTTGTTTTAGACGCTTTCCTTAAGCACAGTATTGACTGCTCGTCATCCCGTTCGATCCCAAACCCGAGGTGGTAGCAGATGCTGAGCTGGAGTAACGCTGTACCTCGCTCGATCATGTCCTTGGTGACGCGAGCTCGAGATTGGAGTTCCTGGACTACTAACCTCTGAATCTCCCATGGCGGGCGGCTCAATGCAGACATTGTAGTCTTGATTCCAGTCAGAGAGAGCAAGTTGAAAAGAGTCTTTCAATCACTGACCTCTAGAAAGTTGAACGATTTCTTAAAGTACGCTTTCGGCGTTGGAAGCACCAACATCCCTCTCTGGTGCGTAACAACCCAATCTGAGCTCCGCTGAGACTTTTCACTTACTTCTGGTGATACTTTGGGGCGGAAAAATTCAGAGTTACTTCGAAGCCCGTGAAGACTATTCGTAACAAGATCATCGACCCGTAGTTGAACAAACCGGTTGAGCCTGTCTTGCGACACAAGATCAAAGTTAGAAAGTCCAATCATTTGTGTACGATGCGAATGAGGCTGGCGTTGCTGACTATAGACTTGTCAGTTGTTGATAACCCCAGGCAACATTTCAGATTTCTTGAAGACGTACGTCGCAGGTTGATTCAAGTGTTGAACAACATCTGCCATAGTAGAGCGTCCCTGCAGGTTGTCCTTCAAGCTCATTTTGATTGCCTGTTGTAGGAGGTCTAGAGCGCTGTCTGCTTCAGAGTCCACTCCTGTCCTTAGCGTCTCACAGTACTCGATAGCACAATGGTGAAGTCCACCTTCCCAGCTGTCGTGAATTCTTTGTCGGAGCTCATATTGGCTTTCCCCTGGGAGAAGCCAGCTCGGATCCAGGTAATTCTCGCCGTTCTTGGCTACTTCCCAGGCAACCAAGCCGAATGAGTAGACGTCAGACTTTGCTAGTAATTCGAATAGGCTTGACTTATACTTTGATAAACGTGGCACTAAGCTTTCAGTTTCCGGTGCATTATATCTCGTTGTTCCTAATGGGCGATAATCACCCTCCAGGATCTCTTCTTCAGAGACAGCACATCCGAAATCCGCGAGCTTAGCAATCTGTGGTATTCTATCGGTTGTATCATCTTGACTGTCAAACACAAGCACATTTTGCGGCTTGATGTCTCCATGGATGAATCGATTGCTATGAAGAGCCTCAATTCCTTGAGCGACATCGCGCACGAGGTCCAAGCGGTTTCGAAGTGGAGGCCGTACCTTTTGGAGGAAAGCTGTCAATGTACCGTAGTCTGAATACTCAACAACAAAGTACGGATCCCAGCTGTACAAGGGGTTGTCTGTCCATCCGTAAGCGATTGCACGGACAATATTTGTGTGACCACGCAACGGCGGGTGGGTGAGAACTCGAGCTTCTCGTAAGACGGCTTTATATGACCGGCGTAGATTCGCAGGTGAGCGGTCTCTAATGAGTACGTGTTTCACGGCAACGAAGTAAGCGGCAAAGTTGGTCTTGGTCACGATCTCTCGATTGACTCGAAAGCTAGACCCTACTCCGATCGTTTTATCTAATCCCAGATTATGAGACTGGAGTTGCGGTAGACTACTAGCCGCTCGTAGAATGTTCCCGAAATTGAGATCTTCGTGGGAGCAATCGAGGGAACTGCCGGGATGAATGCCAAGAGCGGGGAGGCTTTCGTCACCACCAGATTCTGGGCTGATGTCTGCAGAGGACCGTCTGATACATAAATTTTCAAGCTCTGATTGGAAGCGAGAGTCCCATCTAGAATCTGAAGCCATCGTGAGCTTTGGCTAGATGTGTCTAGGCCAGAGGCTGTTGGATCAGGTACATCATGTTTCAGTCAAGGACTAGCCGCGTGCCAGAAAAGTTTCTTTTAGTCAGCAACCGCAGCGTCAGACAAGGCTCCATATACTTCAAAATCTCAAATGTGTATCTCATTGAGAGAGTACTTGTTGAGGTGCGCTTACAAGCTCTAATAGTCTTTTGTGGTGCTCCAGAGAAGTCCAGAGAACGTCTAGATGGGGGAAAATGCGAGTCTACCAAGCTTCCCAACCATTCAAATTCTTCCAACCATTGCCTGCAGTCTTTCTAAAATGAAATCTTGAAAATATTTCTGCATCTCATATTCGCTCATGTCCTTAGTTGTTTCATCGAAATCGAGGCACGCCAGGATGACATTAGCAAGGACGTGCCCGACATGGAATGGCAGCTTGACCAAACAGCGTTCTGCGATCTCTTCACGAAATCGTTCGGGCTGAACGCGCTGAGGGCTATCCTCAACCTGATCCTCTTTGAGCTTGAGGATCGACGCGATGTCTCTCCAGAATGCTATCTCAAAGAGTACAATTCCCTGTTCATGAATCGAAGAGATCAAATTAGCAAGATCAATTAGCAAGATCCCGCCAGTGCACCACTACTACTCAGTAATGACAAGGTTCAGCAACGCTTACCAACGAATATAGATCATGTGCTCTTATGAACTTTACCTTTGGACGACCCCATCGGGACGGATGCCGATACAGATTGTTCCGGAGGCTATGATCTTCTTCAAGCAGCGTCCCAGCGTCGTGGGCTCTGGCGTACTCAAACCCGAATAGCCATGGCATCGAGAGATCGATAGGCTCGGTAGAAATGGCCTTTTCGTCTTCTTCGCGTAAAAGCTCGATCAAAGGATAAGTACAGGGCAGAAACAGTACGTTGTCACTTCGAATCTCTTTATGTACCCAGCCAACTCGATGAAAATTCTCGATTGCAGCAGTCAGATGATAGGCAATGCGAACACGCTCGCTCAGAGACAACAATTTTCGAGACTTGTATAAGTCTGACAATGAACAGAACCTTGTGCTTGGTGCGAAATGAAGGGAGGTCTCGAAGACAAGTCCGAACTGGTGGTGGAATTCATCATGGACAAAGCCCAAGCAAGGAAGGATATGGAAGCTTGTCCGCTTTGGGTGACAGAGCAAAGTTGCCATTTTCCGAACTTGTTGATCTGACTCTAGATAGGGTCCACCGGTTTTTGGGTTCGGATCGTAGGAGAAGAATTCTGCTAATATTGTTTTACCATTGATGCGTCCAAGCCGAAAACGAGACCGACCATCGTCAAAATCGATGTTCTCTCGAGGTATCTCATGATCGCCCGAGATTGCAGACACATGCAGCACAGATTGGCGAAGTGTAATTGCATTGTCTGCCCCGACAACGAGCGCGATGTCATCACGTGAGGCTGCTTCCAGATCTTCTGGGCCAAGGTCGAGCAGCATCGGGGTCTCAATAGCCTTGCACACGGCTGAGACCGCGTTGTCAATAGAACCATATGCTTCAGAAATTGCCTCATTGTCCGGGATTGAATCTTCATGTCGAGCGTTTTCGGTCGTTTTCGTCATGACAGTATTCAGCTCCTCGAATTGCCGGAGAATCTCTCTTCTGGCTTTAACAGGAAGTTTGGAAAGGGTTGAGCCGGGAGGAAAGGCATCAGACTCAAGCCGTTGCTGAAAGGCTCGTGCTCTAAGTATGACTGCTTCAATGTTGACAGCCGTGATAGCTTTTGGAGGAGCGGTCTTGAGCCAATCTGCAATCTGCAGGCCGGTCAAGTCGCTGGAGAGGGATGCTCGAAAAAGTATCTCCGATGAAGGCTTCCTCATAAAGCCCGGATGCTGGAGCGTAGATAATGGCTTGAGTGGGATACTTGTTGGGCTTTTCCTTACTAGATCGCCCCATATCGGGGTTTCTTGGAGGTATATTAGCTATGAATGACATGACTAGGGTTCAACCCTCTTACGCTGGACCTGTTTACGCTCCGACAAAAGGCCATAAAGCTCACGTGCTGTGGTGCCCTCACCCTTTTTCCAGCGGAGCTCCCGCATCAAACATGACGTGAAAGAATATTTACTTGGTTCAGGAGTAGGGACGCCTTTTGCCGACGCCGCCAACATCTCGAACCTGCCAGAGTCTTTGGAGCCCGCGGAATATACAGCAGCCTCGCAGCAATCAAGGATTAACAGCACGTCTCCAATAGCCCCAAAAAGACATTGTTGGCATGCCGACCACGAGAGTGTTGGGTCGCCGTGCTCATACCTGCTCACTTATCAGAATGACAGCTCATTCATCGCCTCTATCAGGGTACGGTTGGACCTTACGCCACCCACCCGGCCTCTCCCGTCTCAGATGAAAAGCAATGCCCAGCATAGTAAACAATGATAAGTGAGTTGAGATTTCTCGACCATTGAGATACAAAGTCAGAAAGCTCATAATTGAGAAGTTGCTGTCCACGCTCGGGCGGAATCGGAAAGGTAGTAACCTTGAAGTTGAAATCGTCTTCAAACAGCTTGCGAAGGGCAGCAATCTCGTCTTCAGGGGCAATATCGTTCTCCTTCCAGTAGATTAGAAGCGCATAGACACTCTCATGCTCCACTCTGTTTGGAAAGTATGTCGAAGTACTTCGAGAAAAGTCTTGCGCCAGTTGCGCCACCTCCATCAGGACGCGAACGGGGAGATACTACGAGCGCAGCCAGCAGCTGAGAATTAGGAAGATGTCGCTCTTTCTGCGGATCCACTGGGCATCTATCGGCTCGCTATTGGTGACAGCGTACAGATGTCAAGGCCAGGTCCCGGTTTTGTGCAACACTGGGCAAGGGAAGCCCGTAAGCACGAGGCTGTCGATTTCTTAGAGAGCAGAGAGGGGTCAATTTATTTACTATAGCCTCAGAGATTCAATATTACGGCATTGTCAACTACTTCCATTGTTGACAATCTTTGGAGTGACAATGTCCCAGCCTCAGCAGAGCCGCTTACCAAGGACTAAAGTCGCCCCTAAGGCTAAGGATGAGGATGACTTTGAGTTCAAGGTAATGCATCACTATGGTCTAGTCTCGACTCCCAGCTCATGAATATGGCAGAATCCAATCGTCTTTCGCGACTCTGTCCCTGGAAAATTTCGAGGGCGAGTAAACCCGTACGGGCAGACGTCCCAAGTGAGCCAAAAGCACCACCTTCCCTCAAAACTTGTCTGACGCAGTGTTCCAGTTTCCGCCCCGGCCACTCTACAACGTTGGGGAAGTGGTATTCCTCGTGATTACCGGGCAGACACAACCTGCGGGTCCTTTCATAGTCAGTAAGCAGGAGGCAAATGGCACCTACCGGCTCAAGCGGCAGGACAATATGCAGGACCATCCGCAACCTGTGAGAGAAGAGCAGCTAGTCGTCCCTGTGTAGGAACATCGAAACGCCGCTGTTTAAGCGTGGACGGACACAGGATTCTCGAGGAATAAATGCTACGCCTAGGCGTGGCACTTACCTACTCTTTCAACCGCTGGTGCCAAGGCAGAAGAACCGTTGCTCGGAAAGTGTACTACTGAGTTCTGTCTCCGTCCAGAGCTGTATTCGAGACCATTCGAATATCTTCAAACCATAGTAGAGTCCAACGCGTAATATTCGTTACGTGCTTGCCGCTGATAACGCAACTCGGACGAAGATTATTCCTATTCATCATCTCTGCCTAACTCTCAACATTAACATGTCTAACCAAGCCTTGACTTTATCGCCGTACGCCATCATACTGGTCATCTTGGTCCTCCTCCTTGATGTATCTAGGCGCTCAGACGCATTGCTCGCAGCTCGCAGATCGCACCTCGCCCATGCCCTCCTCTTCACCACTCCATGAAGTTCCTCCGGCTCTTGAACTCTTGTAGACTTGTCTTCTGAGCCACTGTGTCATTCAGACCCAGAAAGCTGTTCCTTCAGCCTGACACATTGCTCTCTATTCCGTGCTCTTTGATTCGACCTCGTCGGGCGAGCTTTGTAGCAGCCAAATTCGTGTTCTGGGATAGCATGCGGTTTTCATAGGCTCAACGTCCCCGACATAAAGTCGTCAAAGGAGTTGTTTGTATCGATGACTGACGTAGCCGGTCTTATGCAAGCTGAAACAGAGCTGCAGTGTGCAAAGCTTCGCAATCGAACCTACACATACGCGTTAACAACTTAAGGCCATGAGGAGCTGGGAGGGGAAAAAACGTCCCCAGCCAAACTTGGCGCCAAGAGCACGGCACCTATCACAGGGGGAGCATCGACTATGGCAATCCAGCATGTATTGGAACACATGGAACAATGGTATAATTTGACTTAGCCTCAATATAACAAGTATTTTGAGGCCGGAACGGTTCCGCCTCGCTGTCGTGATCGTGACACAACATTTGCGACGGAACAGGTGATAGCCACGAATGCCACGTGTCAAAAAAATTATATATACAATTAAACAAGAGAATTAATTGAAATATGCTCTGTCTGGGCACATGGTCTAGGGGTATGATTTTCGCTTCGCATTTGTCTCGCGTTTGTGAAAGGTCGTGGGTTCAATTCCCACTGTGTCCATAGTAAACTTTTGATATCGTTGACATCTTTTTCGATCTGGAACGTAATTACTTTTGCAATTTTGTCACAAATATTCACTTTTATTTTGTTCGTATAGATATACCATGATGGTTTACGCCGCATAACAATCCAGTGTGGCCGCTCCCGAAAGCGGATGGGGAGAAGTTACACAGAGGGAATTGAATCCACGACCTTTCACAGACAGGCCTTTTTTAGCAAACAGCACAAACAAGTTCGGTCTCTACTCAAAAATCCGAGTGGTGGCTTAACTAGCACAAGGCCGAGTTCAAGGTTTTGAGCGTACCCTTAGCCTCGTCAGAGGAGCCTAGTCACCAAGCGAGAGCTCCCAATCATGTTCCTCAGTCCTTCATCATACCATGCGATGTCAGGCATGTTAATTACTGTTGAGGGATGGCTGTTTCGTTCGGATTCTCTGTCGGCAAGGAACCTCTACCGCCACCAGGTGTACCACAGCGCTAATTTATCAAAGGGGATTTCGTGGCAGCAACCAGGCTCTTCAAAGACGTTAGCGTTGCCCTCAAGGACCATAGTAGCGCTTCAGACGACTATCAACAGTCGTAGAGGAGCTTGAGAGCATCAATGCTGTGCTACTGCAAGTCCAGTCACTCAAACCTTCTGCGAACAACCTACAATATATCAACGCTATCAGAGGCCAGGCGCAGCTCTCTCAGACTACAGTGTCGAGATTTCTTGACAGAATAACTAAGCACGATCATGCATTGGGAAAATCAAGCAAGGATGGATTTCATCACGGCACTCTTTCGAAGGCCAAGTGGGCGACATACATCTCAAAAGAGGTGGACAGACTCCGAAAGATTGTACAGTCACAACATCTAAGCCTTCGGATGCTATTGGACATTGGAGGCCTGTAGGTTGGCGTGATATCCATTTCTAAGCAGAGCTAATTCCAAAGAGTGAATGTTTATCTCGCCTAGAGAACGGCCAAGCTGATGCCCAGAAATGGATTACGTCGAACAGCATACGGATACAAGATGCGCTCTACGACATACGTCAATCGATCCATGATTTGCAAATTTCGTCTGATCAAGCTGCTCGCGACGCTTTAGCTGCGTTCCTAGCGCACCATGACGAGACCCGTCTCCATCTGGCAGGTGTCCAACAAACACTACTCAACCAGTCATCTAATGGCAACCTTGGGTTGGCGAAGGGAATCAATAATGTCAATGAGAGACTGGTGCAGCTACAGACAAATATGGTCTATGGTCAATGCAGCAATGCAACAAGCGCTAATAACAAAACATTCGTTCCTAAATAGTCTCGCAACTTCGAAGGACATATTAGACCTAAGAGCAGCCGTTAAAGAGATTTCTTACCCACAGCGACCACCAGCATCAAACCTCGGTACCTTGCGAATTACTGCCCCCACACAGATAACCACGGCGCAGGCGTTGACTGTTCTTTCCAAACCAGCCCGATCTAGTGTTTCTAAGATCCTTTGTATTGTTCTTCGTGAGTTGTACCTTTTTTTCCAGGCCATTCTACTTCTCTTTACCCAATTCACGATAACGTACACGATAAGCGAGTGGCGCAGATAAGCGAGTGGCGCACTTCCTACTACCGCACCATAATTATTCTTGATTTTTTTACCACAACATCAAGAATCTACTATAATCACATCGCAAATAGACGAATCAGACGATTCTACAACCTCCTGGCAGGTGCGCGCATTATGTCCAGGCTTACCGCAGATACCACAGCGCTGCGTCTTCGTACGAGCCCCCTCTGTACAACCACTACTCTGTCGATTCTCCTGCATGATTTGCTCATCCACAGCCTTCTGATCCAATAGATTCTCTGCATCTTGTACTGTAAGTGAGCCTCCAAGCTGTACACGTGTTCTTTTGGCTCTCCGACGTTTACTTAAAGCCTCGTTGGCTTTACGTAATGAAGAGTTCTCTGCGCGAAGAAGAGCTACTTGATGCATTATAGCTTTTGTACCCTTTGTGAATTGGTCAATAGCTGTTAACATTGACGTTGGAGAGCTGTTTTGATGGGTAGAAACACGAGTCTTGATAAATTCCGACTGTGAACTGGCTTCTAGAGGGTTTTGCGGCGTCTTAGAAACCTAAGGAATAGCTGAAGCTGATTGGTGTTCAGGCGGCGTTGGGGACCGTAGCTGTACATCTAGCTTCGAAAGCACCCTCTGTGGATCGTATGGTACAAGGCCAGCTCCTGCAAAACTGCCCTGTATGTTCTTCTCGGTGATAGAGATAAAGAAGGCTTCGCGGAAAGCGCAGAGGAACTCGAGCTTGCTCACGTGATTGATATGCGCGCGCATCAAATTCTCGATCTGATAGCCGTACGCCTGTTTCAACGGTCCAAAACAGCCGACATCTAGTGGCTGGAGGTAGTGGGAGGAATGTGCAGGCATGCAGAGTGTGATGATGTTATGTTCTTGACAGTAAAGCTCAAATGCGGTCAAGTGATGGCTCTCGTGACCGTCAAGGATCAACAACCGGTATGAACCCTTTGTACGAGATGTTGTAGAGCGGTCAAAGTGCTTAATCCAGTCTAGACCTACTTTATTGGTAGTCCAGCCGTTGTCGGTCGTTGTAATACGCCAATCTGTTGGAAGACCACACTCTTGATACCATTAGCGAGGTGGTACTGCGCAGCAAGTATGACAAATGGTGGTATTGCCCAACCGCATGCATTAACGCCTTGGATTACAGTTGCCCATTCTCGATTGCCAGGCTGAGCGAGTTTAGCTTTTCCACGGCGTTCCGAAGTTGTAACTACCATTCCTGAGAAGATCATACCCATCATAAAGCCAGTTTCGTCGAAATTATAGATATCCCCATCTAGTATACCGTATTTGGCTTTAATATTCCGTACGAGGGTAAACCACTCGCTGATAATCTTTGGATCTTCACATTTAGCTCGCTGGTAGTCGTATCTACGTGAATACCGCGTACGGAGCTCTGGCTGGCGTTTCATGAAGTTGGTAGCCCAGCGTTTGCCGACAGATGGCGTGTCGCGTGCGCGTAATAGTTGGTTAGCCATATCTTCCACACCATATAATCTAGGCGGAAAAGATCGCGTGTATAGCTCAATTACATAGTGAATAATAGCCTCTTCTTCCAAATTTGTAAGCTTCCGTGAATTAGGTATAGTATCGCGTCGTACAGTATGACTGTTGCGTCGATGACGAATAGTTGTAGCTGGAACGTTGTAGATTTTAGCTGCGGCTCGGACACTGAGATTCTTATCATTTTGAATAGCTTCAAGGGCTAGAATGATTCTAGATTCGTTTGAAACTTGATTCATTACTTGTTGTGAAAGAATTTGGTGTAGAAAGCAGAGGATACGCGTCGCGGTGGAAAGTGCGCCACTCGCTTATCTGCGCCACTCGCTTATCGTGTACGTTACTTTTGAAGTTGCTTCGAAACATTTCTCGGCCTGTGTCGCTCCTTCTGCAGGACAACATTAAATTTGAAGACGTCCTTGGCCGCCTCCACAGCCTGCCGTTCGAACAATTCAGACATTGGCGAGTTTTCGAAAGCCTGCTCCACTGCACTTTTGAAGATGTTCCAGGAAGAGAAAAAGTATTTAAAGGCCAATACCGCCTGGTGAATGCCAAGATTCAGGGCCAAACCCTGAGCGCCTTAACCTGGAATCAGATGGTACTACCTGGGGCCAAGATCATTATGTTCGTAAAGATGATTGCGACCAAGTCTGTGTTGGGTCGTTGTCCACGTTGCTCCGCCATCGCTGAGAAAGTAGATGAAGACCAATCGCACTGCGGAGGCTGTGAGCTGATCTATACCTGTTTTTTAGAGTCTTAAAAGTGCTCCAAAAACGTCAGCGCACCACGGAGAAGGTAGCGATACGGTCCCAGAAAGACGTGAGATTGTCGGTCAAATTCAACGACCTAGAGACAAGGGAAATCGACCGAGAAATTCAGATCCAGAACAAGCGAAAGGGAGTGATAAAGTATCTTCTAGCATCAGCTGCCAGCTTCAACCGTCAAGTCGGCTTCATTCAGATAATCACTCATTACAGCAAAGAAAACGTCAAACTCTGGAGGAGAGCAAACGCAGGATGGAAGCTAGATTGCGAACCGCCGAGAAACACCGCAAGCTAGAAGGCAAGGAGCGAGCCGCCAGGATGGAAAGACAAGAAATAAGATTCTTCAAGCGCATCGACAGTATCGTAGCTCGTGGCAAGAAATTAAGAGATGTTTAGATCTACCACGGCGACTCATACTCACACAAAGCGGAGCGCTTCAACTCTATGTTTTCGCAAAAGCGCTCCGAGGACTTGATTCTCGAGCACAGCAGCCGCCGACACCTTTTCCGGAAATATGCATACACAGCCCACGATGAACAGTCCCAGAGAATTATGTTCGATATTTTTCGGGTACAACGCGTGCGGATTCGCTGAACTTCAAAGCTACACACATCTACATGATGTTTCCCTCGCCTGGCGGAGAGGCCAGCAAGCGCGTCGCTTCATTCGCAGCGAAGGTTGACTCCTCGACTTCGGCAATCGTATGTGTCGAAGCAAGATGTCTCAAGATGCGATCTTGACGCCAAGGTTAGTAGGGAAGTCTATGGAGAAGCTCAACTGCCTGTACCGACGAGTGCGGGATCACCGCCGCTTTTGTTGGCGATGTCCTCTGTTTTCAATGCGCCTTCGCTCTGCTCAAGAATCTTGATGAGATCGAGGTCAACAGCGATCCTGGCCGTCACTTGTTCAGTGTACGTCTAGCCATAGTACTGCATCACCTGTCTTGGTGTGGCAATGGAGCTTGCAAGACGTTGGAGCTGTCAACTCAGCCGATAACGAAGCGACAAGTTGGCTGTGCTCGCAGCTTGCTCGAGTTGGGCAAGCAAGGAGTCAATAGTAGACATGTTTTCCCATCGATTGTTAAATCGATAGACGACTGAACAGCAACAGGCAACGAAGGATTCACAGTTGGAATGGGGAGTTGCTTTCCCATGATCTGAGGGTGAGTAGGTAGTTGGAGCTGAAGCTGGAGCGTAGTAGCTTGTGATGCATATGCACCTCAGGAATCCCGCGGCGAATAATAACGATGTGTCCGCCACATCCTAAATCCCAAATGCCAAATCCCAAATTCACCCACCATATTGGATGATGAGTCTGTTCCACACGAAAATATATATGCATAGCTCCTGTAAAGAGAAATTAGCTGAGAAACTATATGAGGAGCGCCTCTTATACAACTCTGTACGCAGCTGGCTCCTGGCAGAGAAGGCACTGCACGAGGAGCCCCTCTTGTCCCCTACTCTGGCGGAAAAGGGAAAGTTTCTTTGATTGAATTTGACAACTTTGTCTTGGCTCGTGCCAATCTTTAATAGTGCGAATAGTGGGTGGTGCGAGGTTCACAAGTTGTTGCTAAGGTAGAGGGGTGTGTAGCAAGAAGGCTGGCCAGCAACCCAATGTAATAGGCCAACTCAGCCCTAGCCCTATTGCCTGATATAGAAGTGCTCTGGTGCTCTCAATCACAAAGGGCTCCTAATGCAGTATTTTAGCTAATTCCACTATACAGGAGCCATTTGTACATAAATTGGTGTGGAAATGGCTCGTTATTCAATGTGGTGGGTCAACTTGGGATTTGGAATGTGGCGGATGCCTCCGTGTCCTCCGCCATACGGCGGATGATAACGAGGTGTCCGCCACATCCCGAATCCCAATCTCATTCACCATAAGCGCCCTTCGCTTCCCAGTTTTCATCGTACCGGCCAGAAGCTAGGATTTTTTGTAGCAAGTCTTTTCTTGTTGCAGTGTCCGACAGGCTTCACAATATCGAGCGACGGGATGTTGTTTGAACTCATAAGCGAACACACCCGGCCGACTATCGAATGTTGAAGGGCTTAACCAGAAGATTAGCAGAGCTCCCATAGCTTTTCAGCCATCGTCAGTCATGCTGGATGCCGTCCACAGGCGACAAATGGTGTCATCAAGGAATCACCACGGCTATGTTAATGTATTTTGCGCGAGCATTTGACGACGAGCTCTCTATGCTGGGAAGTATTTATCACAAGATGCCATGGGAATATCGCACACTTGAGATTTGAAGCGAAGGCGGTCAGCTAGGTAGGACTTGGGAGTGTGGGTGGTGGGGAAATGGTTGTCGTCTTGTAGACGAGTGCTTTTGGCTTCCATGTCAGCAGGGATGCATCGTTTTGGATGCACTGGAGCTGGGTATTCGGCACAAACCTTTTCGGAGTAAACTATCTGTAGGGAATGGGGAGGCTCTAAAACCAACCGACGATTATAACGCGGGTATCGCTAGGTAAAACTCCACGATGGATGCACTAGGTTCTAAAGCTAGGTCGCATATCATGAGCCGCACGACCAACGAATATGTGAGTTCAACACTTCGCGGCATCGGAGAACCTCACAATTTCGACACCCTCGCCCACCTTTTCGCCTTCTCCTCTTTCCTTCTCTCCTCTTCCCTTTCCCTCTCGTCCACCTTCGCGCCCTCCTCTTCCCTCGTCGGCACCCTCTCGCTCGTCTCCGCCTTCAAGCTCACCGGATCCCCCAGCGCCGTCGGATTCTCCCTCAGTTTCCTCTGCGCTGTCTCTTTCAAGGTTTCTGCTTTCTTTTTCCCTTTGTCCGGACTGTCTTCTATGTCTTGTTCGGTCGGTGCGGGAGCCATCACCGGCGCGGCGGACGAGGCATAGGTATCCTGCGGCTTAGACATGTCCTTGGCGGCGCGCGCCTTCTTGTCTTGAGATGGAGATGGAGACGAGGTAGCATTTGAGGAGTCGTCGGGATTGGGGGTTTCGGTTGTTTCGGGCTTGATGGAGGTTGGGTCTCCAAGGAGGGTTGGATTTTGTTGGGCGGCTTGTTTTAGGGATTTAGAGGGAGACATTTTAGAAACCATGGTTTGGTCGATGAGGAGGGACTGAGAGAGAGATCGGAGAAGAGAGATGGAAATTAAGTGGACTGAACTAACAGGGCACGTAGGTTCCTTGATCGATATGGTATCGGGTGGTATGTGAAAGAAGATGGGAGTTCACGAATAGACTGTTAAAGCGAGAAAAATTCGTAGAAGCATGTAAATTGAACTTTGAACAGGAATATTCAGACGCAAAGGAAGAAAGTCTCACCTAGCGCGTGCATGGACACTTCGAGCAGTGTCTGTTGAAGATGACATTTGACCGAGGTTAGGTTTGTTCTCTGCAGAAGCCTCGGAACCATAACATGTGGGTACAATGAGATGTGTGTATATCGGGAGGAGAAAGGAATGATGATTTCATGATGAGATTATTCTATTCCAAGGTTTTCAGATGACGCTTGGCAAGAATCTGCGCTTTCGCATTTTTAGGGGTTGAATTTCACTCACAGATAAGGGTGGTGGATGTTGTGTAGATATAATTATCCTGTTGGGTCGTAACCCCGGAAGTGCTCCACACCGAATTTCCTAAATTCGAACACCACCCATATTTTGAAATAGATACACACGACTTTGTACGATCATTTATGCTTCATAAGACATGGTTTCAATTAGAAGAGGTTATCATGCAAGATCCGGGGATTCCATGCCTGGACTGAATACTGGCAATCGCAGAGTATTTTACGTCGCCTCTTGTCCACCGACGTCATATGAAGAATTTTGAGAGGCATCTACTCAAAATATACGGCTTCTGTCTTATGCACCGCAACCTTCCCATTTTTACTCTTCATGACAATCCTCGGATCATCTTGACTAGCCTTCACGCTTTTCCCCTCGACCTGCTTATTTTCTCTCACGATCTCCAAACATTCGCCTTCAACCCAGCCTGGCAATGCCTTCCATGTCACAGATTGGCCTGGCTTGGGGAGACGGTCGGTTGAGGCTTGAGGCGCAGGTACGTCTGCTGGTTGGTGTTTGGAACCGATGGTTCCGTTCGAGTTGGCTGAGCCGGAGTTTGATTTCTGTTTCTTCGAGGAATTCGAGGGAGCTTTGGTTCGCTTTTGGCCTGGTTGTGACTCTCCTTCGCCATCCTTCCCATGATCTTCATCCTCGTCGTCATCTTCGTTTTCTTCCTCGTCACCATTTTCCTGGTAGTTATCGTCCTGATTCCCCTCCTCGTCATTGTCGATCCCATCATTATCGCCGTACCCGTCTTCGTTTTCGTCATCCGCCGCTCCATCACCCTCCTGGTTATCACCGACCTCCTTCCTCGCCCGCTTCGCTTTTCCCGTATTTCTGACGAACTGTTTCCCTTCCCTACTCTCTTCCTGTTTCTTCTCATCCGTCTCCTCCTTCTCTCTATCACTCATCTTCTCCCAAGCTTTTTTTGGCAGATATCTCTTCTGTGTTCCGTCCCCTTTTTTGGCATGCCCACTGCCTTCTTTCGTTTGCCAATCTTCCTCAGTCCATTTCGACAGGTTCTTTTGAGAGTCGTCTTGGCCGGATTGTTTATCAGTTGTGTATTCGCCACCGCGCTTTTTGTATTCTGAGGCCATAAATTGTGCCTATAGGAAAGAGTGTTAGTCTGAATGTATGGTAGCTAGGAGAGGTTCGCGGAAGATTGCTTTCGCGCTGCAAAGGGGACGGATGCATCTAAGATCTAGAGAACAGGGATAATGTAGCGGTGGCGTTAGACTTACCTTCCGCGCAGACCATTGTCCCGGTGCACCACCTTTGTCGCTATCCTGAATCTCCTGCTTGACCTGGTCTCGGAGCTCAGGGTCGGTGTATTTGTCTTTGGAGGGCATTTTGCGGCCGATTCAAAGCACCCGGGACCCTGGAAATGCTCTGTTATGCAAGGAAGTTTGGGGCGGAGGAACTATGGTGTTAGGAGCCAGAGAATTGACTTTAGAAGAGGAAAAGGGAGATGAAAAGAAGTTCTCCTGGATGGTGTGATTGTACTTGTAGCCCGTGGTTGTCCACCTACCTCATCGCTCCATGGCCTGAGTCCTGCGGGAGTAGGCTGTTTCGCCAGCTCCCAGCCATTCAAGCGACGCCAATTGAAGGGAAGCGCCCTTTAGGAGGATGCGCTTGACTCGTTCCTGTCATCGCGGAACCGGTACCTGGATCTTGGGAGCGAAAATGGATATCGTCATTGATCTCGAGATCGAATACCGCCCTGCCGCGAGGCAACTCTACCTCTAGCGTGTCTCCGGGAAATCTTAGGAGCTAGCCTATTTAGGACAGCTCCACATGTTGTTCGTGTCATGACGATAGGGTGAGGTAAGAGGCTACGCATGAGATGGAACATTATCTTGAGTTTCGAAGGAGGCTATGACTAGGGAGGCTTCATGGCTACCTTTTGGTGTATTGAATATTACTAGTAAGTAGATCTTCGATCTGCTTTCAAAATCACGCAACCATTGGTGACAGCAAAATTCACATAGCTTTTCTCCATTTCATGCTATCTCGTACTCACGGTGAGATTCCATTGTCCATTAAAAACTGGTTCATTACGGTGTAAGCAGCGGTCGAATTATAGTGCAAGTTTACCGCATGCCCTGTGTTTGGTTGAATGTACGCCTCGAACGTCTTCGCAATAGGGAAATATGGGGCCGCTGCAGCCGGAATGCTGCTGACGTTTGGTAGCCCAGTGTTCATGCAGTCGCCTCCGCAGTAAATGGCATCTTGGTTACCAGTAAAGATCTGGACTGGGCCGGTGAAAGATGAGGTGACGGGAGCGCCACCGAGAGTGAGGAACTCGCCAGTTGCAGCGGGCTGCTTGTTCGCCTCGGCGTAGTAGAGGATGGCGGGATCGAAAGCACTAGGGTAGAAGAACTAAATCTGAAGTTAGGAGGCTTCCTTGTAAACGGTATGGACTCACATTGTATTGATTTGCCCCGGCATCGGACCAGGTGAGATAATTAGGTGGAAGATCCTGACCCAATGGTGGAGGCGTGCCGTCGAAGCCTGCAATGAGATCCCAAATCGCTGTCGTGTTCACGATTTCTTGTGCAGTGGCTGACTCTCCACTGGCTTGAGACACGAAGGTGAGCGCGCTGTTGAGAAGATCTTGCATGCTTATACCGCAGCCGAAACGGATGGGCTGGTTTAGACGGGCGAGCTTAAAGTTAAAGGACGCAGTCGTGGTGGGTAGGTAGCTGTTATTGAAGGAAAACCCTTGCAGGATGATAGCGTCGGTGCTGAAGGGATACATGGTAGCTAGTTGGTAGGATTGCTGCGCACCGAAAGAGTCTGCGAATTAAATTAGTACTAATAGGTGCCCAGGCAATGACAAGACACACGGCCAACATTCGCAATAGTCTCGAAGTTAGGAATGCCATTTGGCAAGGCCCCACTACGCAAGGCGGAGTTAACTTGATAAAGCGCAGATATTTCGGCAGGTGCTTGAACAATGTTGATGGGATCTGCGTGTGAAGAGTTTCCGATCCCAAAGCGATCGTAACTTAAGGTCGAGTATCCGAAGGTATCAACGGCGACATCCACGTAGCTGTAAGCGTAGTTGTCGAAAGCCAAGTCCCAGTATCTGAAAGTGTTAAGCTGATTAGATGTCAAATTGTCAGAAACTTACGTCTTGTCGAAGCCAATGCCATGTGTTAAGACCTGCACCGTCTTACCGGGCCCATTATCTGGGGAGCAGAACCTCGCGCTGATCTCATAAGAGCCAGCTACGTTGGCATATCCTGTCAAAACCTCGGCGGTATAATTGGTGCCGTCTTTGATGCTGGTGACATTCTGAGCAAAGGCAATCGCATCTTGGTTCCCAGCAAAGGTCGGTACGTTGAAAACCCCCTGCCGTGCAGAGATTTCCACCGGAATCATCAAATCTTGGCATTGTTTTGCGACTGCAAAACTAAGGAAAATGTAGAAGAACATGTGGATGAACGCCATTTTGGTCTATCTTGATTCTAAGGACCGACGTTGCTGGAGCAAGTAGCATCATGTAAGAACTTTAAGGTGGCCGACAAGCGGGATTAAGCGACATGAGCTGCTACATGAGCTCATAATGAAAGGCTGGGGGAGCTCCTGCACACTAGAGAAGCTGCTGCATACGGGACTGCCATCACTGACCACCTCCCTTTCCTGAAAGAGATAGTAGGTCAACCTAAAACAGTTCGGTTCGCGCTGGGTGAGGCAGGCACAGGTGACACCGTGAGAGGAGAGAAAGGTCAAGATCTGCAACCGGATTTGACAATCGCCATGAGTTTGAAATCCCCGCAGAGCCTGATGTTAGATTTGGTACGTGGTTAGGCTTTGGTGGGAAAAGCTTGAGGAGATCGGCATGGGGAAACTAAAGAATTTGGAATCCCATCTTGCCAGAAATCCACAACAACCTGAAGTGACAACTTTGGAGGCATGGAAAGCGATTCGCTATAATCATGACGGCCGCACCTGGAGAAGTGCAGTATCATGTAGTAACCTGGTCGCCGTTTTCTTAGCGCCCCGACTGTAGCACGAGGATCCTCCAACGATGCGAGGTACGTGCAGCAGCACAATGCACGCCTGTCCGACCGGCGACAGCGCGAAGAGGACCTACAATGAAATTCAAATTCGTAAGTCACAGCGCTCCAATGGTAAGATTCGAGTGTGCAGAGCGTTCATGCTACAGGCCAATGAGATCGATGGCGCTGAAAATCGCACGGTTGATTGAAATGCTGTTTCCTTTGCCGTCGTGCCGAAGTTCTAGAATCCCGAGTCCGGATCCTCGGGAATCGGGAAGGCACGGACCAGCGACCCGGCGCTCGGCAAAGATTTGGCAAAAAGAATGGCGGAAAGTTCAACGCCAAGACGCCTCGTTCATCATTGGTCTCTTAGCGTCTTCCCTTTCCTGCCTGTGAATTCCTCAACTAGACCTATATCCCCTATCCTGGCGAAGAATGGCAGTTTTTTTTGATTGGGTGAGAATTAACCTTAAATATAAGGGAGTCAATAAATTAGTGGAGTTGCGATTCTTGTTATGAAGTTGACCTTTGAGAGTTTGTTAGTTTGGGGTTAGTTAGGGCGCGAAGAGATGTGTTTATGGGGAGCGCTTATGGGGGCTGTTTGAGGGAGTTATGTTCGAAAGTGTTAGGTAGAGCTCCCTGGAAGTTTACCTGTAGTGGATGCTTATAGGGGATGCTTATAGGGGCTATTAGTGGGAGTAGAACCGCGATAGATCGACGTAGGGATTCTCAACCAATCAAAAACAACTGCCATTCTTCGCTAGGATAGGGGATTTGGGAAAGCGAGGCCAGGAAGTCTCTCGAAGTCCGCGAAACAACTCTTCACACGATTGTCGGAGACGTTATACCCCAGAACGTTCCCTTATCCTTGTTGTGGATCTCTCAAATGCCGATGCGGAGAGACACAGCATCCGGCGGCTAAAGATGAGTACCGGATCTACAACGTTCAAACGTCAGTGTCAGCAGCCTTCTGACGCAGACATCCCCATCGACCTGACATCGACGTCAAGGATAACATGTGCTTGGGAGTATACTTTTGCAGTTGGCAGCTATAATTTAACTTGATTTCAATAGCAACATGGCGGACCAAGCTCCCAATATGAACGGACTTTCAACCATGCAGCGTGATCTCACGTCTTCTACAGTTCAAAGTGACGTATGAATTTTCTTCGTGGACCTTTATATGCGAACTCGCGTCTGAAATGTCCTTCAGAGTCGAAATCATGATGCACGCGACGGTCCAATACCAAATCGGGGCTCCTCAGTCCCAGACACGGTTGCTTTGGGTCCGGACTGCCAGTCTCAGGATCAATGGCGGCATACGATGAGCATCGATAAGGCGAATCAGGTTAAAATTGTCAAACTGAGTCATATGAGATATCAGCACGAGAATATTGAAGAGATAACCAAATTCCTATTGGGTACGCCAGCAATCGGAATAGCTTTCGACAATTGGGACTGATAACGCTAGATTTTGGACTTCAGATATCGAAGAAGACGGATACCGAATGTTGGTTCCGAGGCTATGGCCCAGACCACTATACGTATTATGTACGAGAAGGTCCGAAAGAATATCTTGGCGGCGCGTTCGAGGTTGAGAGCTATGAAGAGCTTGAAAAGTAGGCGCTTACTTCCGACTCTCTCGCATCCTATCCCGTTCCGAAAGGAGGCTACCATATGCCAGTTCTATGCTGATGCGGCTGTAGGGTCTCTAAGATCCCAGGCGCAACGCCTGTGAGCAGAGGAATTGAGAAGATGGAATCTGCACCAGGTGGTGGCCACATCCTCACGATCAAAGATCCAGAGGGCTTCCTGGTCAATTTCATTTACGGCCAAACACCAGCTCAGCCTCTACAGCAGCCGGAGAAATTACTCGTCAATGACGAGTCGGACAAGCCTCGCGTACGGAAATTCCAGCGTTTCGAACCAGGCCCTGCTGCTGTACACAAGGTATGTCTTTTCCGCTGGATCCTGAATCGTGTAAAGTTGACGAATTGATCCAGCTCGGTCACTTTGGTCTCTGCGTTCGAGACTTCGATGCTGCATTCGCATGGTACACCAAGAACTTTAATATCGTACCCAGCGACATACTTTACGTCGAACCCTCTCCCGGGACTCGCAAGAATGTCGCCATGTTTGGACACATCGACCGAGGAAGCTCTCACGTCGATCATCATAGCATGTTCCTCAGCACACTTGCCCCTGATTCGTCGATCCCAAACCCACACGTCCATCACACATCCTTTGAAATTCACGATACGGACACGCAGTTTCTCGGCCATCAGTGGCTAGAAAAGAAAGGGTACAAATCTGTTTGGGGTGTGGGAAGACACATTTTGGGAAGCCAGATATTCGATTACTGGTGGGACACAAGTGGCTTTATGATCGAACACTACGCTGATGGGGACTTGGTAAATGAGGAGACGCCGGTAGGGTACCTGGCGGCAGGGGACGAAAGCTTGGCCGTATGGGGGCCTGAGGTCCCAAGCGCGTTTTTAGATTGATTAACAGGATTTGAGTAGTGACGAATCGCTTGCTGCATCGATGTCATGACTCAATCTGATTGAAGCCATCCACTTCTGACTATGGATTTTGTTTAAATAGCAAATTGGGTACATATTATCGACATACACGGCCGACCCCGGTTGGCGGTCCCAAAAGCCCCACTTATTGATTGCTCACTTGAGGAGATCTTCCAATGAAAACGCAAACGCTTGATAGCCAGCTTCCATAGAGCATGTCTTTTGACGAGAAATCCTACATGCCATACAAGAAATACCCGATCAGCGATTGGAGGATCGGAATGCCACGAATGCGTCGTCATGCAGGGCTGGGCCACGCTAAGCCACTCCCCACCAACTCTATTTTTGTGGCGCAGATTATTCATGCGGTACCCGCAGTTTACGTATGGGGGACCGGGTTTGTTCCAACTCGACAGATTTGAACTTCGTCTCCTACACATTCTCAACCAGTATAGCACTTTTACACCCTCCCATACTTCTCACAGAACCTTCAGATCACCAACAAGCGAACATGGCGCCGATACATGCAACTGCTGTCCACCACTTGGTCCGTCGTGGCCTGAGCGTCAATCACACCCAATCTGTGACACTTGGGATAATCGTGGCCTATACGGTCGTCATAGCCCTTCTATGGAACTTGCCGTACGTTCGCTGGTCACTATGGCCGTTCAAAGTAAGCCTCACTGGCTCCTAAGCTGAAGTCAACTGCTGTCTGCAGAAGTCGACTAACATTCCTTGCCAACAACAGATGCTTGTTATTGCTTTCCATGAATTTGGCCACGCTAGCACCGCCTGTTGCACAGGCGGCCGCGTGAAATCTATCTCGCTCGACCCTCGAGAGGGCGGTGTTACACACATGCGTGGAGGAATCGACATCATAACACTTCCTGCCGGTTACCTTGGATCCTCCCTGATCGGAGCGCTCCTGATATTCTGCGGCTTCAATATCGTGGCAAGCAAGATCGCTAGCCTCGCCTTAGCTGTTGGATTTCTGCTCACCTTATGGTGGGCCCGAAAAGACTGGTTGACATATCTTACCATTGGCCTGGCGGTTGGTTTGCTTGTGGCATGCTGGTTTATTGATCATGCTGAGCCTCTGAGATTTGTGGTTGTGAGTCCTGAATAAAGTATAAACGGTCAAGATTCCCACTAACTCTCTGCAGCTCTTCATCGGCGTCATGTCCGCACTCTACAGCGTCTGGGATATTGTAAGTCCCCCATTGCCTTTCCCCCTCCTTCCCCCTCCACACTTACTAACCGACCTGCTTCTCCACACAGTGTGATGATCTTATCCTCCGCAAAGAAAATTCCTCTGACGCCAGCCAATTTGCCAAAAGATTCGGTGGCTCGTCACAATGCTGGGGCGTCATCTGGTCGATCGTGTCTTTGGCTTTCATGATTATCGCGATCATTGCTGGGCTTGCCGCTTTCCCGGAGTCTTTCAGCCAGCAGGAAGATGACTCGAAACACGTTATTCCCACCCGTTAAGGCCGGTCGTTTACAATGCTTTGTACTGGATGGCTTTCTTATTGCGTCGCTTTGTGAGTTGAGAAGATAAGATATCACTCTATTAGATGAGACGGAAGTTGCGCGTCGATCCCCGGAGAAAAACGAGTCGTCCCGCCCGGTGAATTACCTTGGTCACAGGGAAAGCCGCCGATAATCGCTTCCCCGCAAGAAGGGCGTGTCAAGATCCGATGTGTCGCGGCCCGATGCTGCCGGGCGGGAAAGTGGGAAACACGAGTAGCGGCTGCTGGTAAATATATTCCACTTACAACAAACCAAATTCTATATGAACAAAATATGGAAGATTATGGAGGCTGAGCGTCATTTGCAAAATATCTCTTTGATATTTCTTACGGGAACGAAGAGCGAAAGAGTTTGGGTGTTCAAAGGTTCTTGGCAGAGCTCGGGTCTTGGGAAAGCGGAAAACGCTCTGGCAGCGGTTGAATTGGTTTGGATATGTAATTATCTGCATGTCCGTTCATGTTTGTCATATCAGAGCTTTTAGCATGTCTATTTTGCTTTTTATGAATGCCGAAGTCAGATCACAAAAGCTTGAGGCTTGCCTGCGCAGATGCTGGTCTTTCCCATAAAGCTCTTTTCCCTTAGGCACTCTACTCGCTTTGCGGTCACGCTGTGGCGATTTTAATTCCATTTTGAACCAGCAGCTGCCATCTGAGCGGTAGAGGTAGATCTTCGACTTCCCGCAACCGTAGGCTCATCCCCATGGGACCTAGCCGTTGCACCAATGATCCGATTCTCTGGTGCCTTAGAAATCCGAGCGTTGCAAAACAGCAGAAGAGGATGGCATGATGATTCAACGCCACTGGATTGGACGTCCGTCCAGACACATGGGATGCAGGACTTCCAATCATTCGCTCCACCCGTACCGAAACTCTGAGCGGTGAGGATAAAAATGATGGACTGTTTGAAACAGTCAAGTCTGACTACAGACCGCCGTCCCTCATGCCCTCCTTGAACGGTCCGGATCGAAATGGAAGGTTCTACGGCCCCCGCTCCTGAGAACAGACCACGAACCGAGCAAGAACGTCAAAACCTCAAAGCATTTCAATTTCTAGCACCAAGTTCCCCCTATCAGTCAACTATTCTTTTCCCCCTTTTAATGACCGGGAGACAGGAATTGAACCAGGTCGCCTGAATGCAAGAGGTTGGGCCCACTGGATCCTCTCCTGCGCGAACAAGTTCAACTTCCGGAACAACGCACTCGTGCAAAGGCGTGCCGCATGTGTCTGAAGGGAGAGGGAGGGAGTTGATTGTTGGGATGGTGATTTGGACAGTGGCAGTAGGCTTCGGGAAGGGGAACGAGAAGGCGAGGGGGAGGTGGAGAAGGAGGAGGAGGAGAAGGAGAGGAGGAAGGGGAAATGAGGTGTACATGTTGAAGAGTTTATCGTGAGGTGGACGGAGGTTTCGTCGGATTCTGCCGGAAGACGAGGAGATTTTGGGGTGGGGGAGGAAGGAAGGTGGATATGGCGCGTGGAGGAGGTTCTTATATACCAAACCATTTGCTGCCTGAGCGTTGAGTATCTTTTTGTATTGACATAACGCCAGGGAAGAGGGTCGATTGCTTTCATGGTGTCTGCAGCTGCGGAAGATGGATGTTGGAACAGGATTGTGGCTCATTTTCTAGGTTAGAAGTGTCCCGATAGGGGGACTTGGACGCAGTACCTCAGTGTTCACTGGATGAGATCGCAAAACCGGCTAGTTGCATTGGTTAAGCGGTGTAGTCCAAGGGTTGTACATAAAACCCGGATTTGAAAGGAACTTCTCAAAAAATGCAAGCAAACAAATAATGAGAGGGGTGAGAGTCGCCTAGGGACCTGTATAATTGGCTTTCGAGCTGAAATTACAAAGCAGGACTTAACGTGGCCATCTGAAAGCCGTGATGAAAACAGATTTTCGGGTTATGAAAGTTGTAATTGAACAAATTGCTCAAATCTAAATATAAAATAAGGAGGTAAGGAGCATAGCCACTCGAAACCGAACAGTTGGGTGCAGCAATGGTAAAACTTTTCGACCTTCATGGCAACCAAAACGCCGGTGTGGATGTACTTGAACCTAGTCAGGTGGATACAAGTCGTCAATGAATCCGCTTCTCAAGTCAGCATATCTCGGAAATTGTGTGAAGGCATCTAATAGGGCTGAATGGCCATAAGCGGTCGAAGCTCAACGTCAACAACCAAGCATGGGCGAATGCCTCGTTGCGGATATGCGGAAAAACTCCGCGGTCTTGGCGGCCGTAAAGCACATGAGTTGCCTCGCGTGCCTCGCAGCCGGCCAGTGACACCTCGCGATGCTTGCAAAAGATGATCTTCCGGAACGTGCTCCGATGAATCTCTGGACTTCTGCGATAGGGGTCAGCCGGTTGCTAGGTGATCATTTCCTACGGTTCAACTATCACGCACTCTCACCGGTGTTAAATCTACCTCTACCAATTTGTGCTGGCCACTATTAAAAGGTAAAGCTTTACTTTCTTCATACCTGATGAAAATTATTTAAACAGCCGCTCCGTAAACATCAAGTTCTCTAATCTTTGCTCTGCATGGAGCGCATGGAGCGCATCCTCCCCAAAGTCGCCTCGCCAAATATACTGCTTCCTATGCCACCCCCAGGGCCCAAAGGCACTCATCTTCATCTCACAGATCGATCTCCTTCACCCAGCCATCCTCACAAAACCTTTTGACTTATCTCAAATCCCACAGACCATCGAATTTCTAGACCCGCATTACCAGACCCCGGAAGAAGGCCTCCGCAGACTTCCTATCAAAATCTTTGGAAATGTTTTCAATGACGCTGTCAGCGACACGGTCCACAAACCGCTCTTGAACAGATCCGCTTCGCCCTGCGCTGCAAAAGTACCGTGCTTGCTGCTCTCATTATCACTTCACCTGAGTATTCCGTGCCTTATTCCAGCTCTTCCGAGAAACCGTGTCCTGACTTTCTACCGGTTTTCACGCCGAAGCTGCTCAAACCATGCTTTAGCTCTGACCGTTTCCGGCTCTTTGGTGGCCACCATTCAGTCAAGTGGAACTGGACCCTGGTTTGGGAAGCTGTAGAGCAGTGCAAGAAATGATTAATACTTCATTTGATTCATCAATCAATCAAGAAAAGCACGTCATTTTCCAGTCTCATTCTCTTCATCCGCAATCGCCAGACGAACGGCTTCAATTCTAGCTTACTAAATTTTTAGACATCACTAGCGATGAGTATTAGTCTATTTGAGTCGGGAGGATATCGCCTTCGACAATAGCCGCGACTCGTGGTAACGCAAACGATATCGATCACGATGACTGGGTCTTCTAGAACTGCAAAAGATACTACCTCCTATGACTACCAGTCTTGTGCTAACAATATATCTATGACCCAAGCTCTGGCGTGAAAGCATCATATCGTATGTCGATACACTAAAGGGTACTGCCAGGCTGGGACAATGCAGAAGAACACACCAAAGACCCACAGATAACCTAATTGACGCACCCAAATCCCGTTGCCGTCATCCAATAATGACTCACCCGTAGCCGTCCGTCGAGGGACCGTTTCGACCAAGCAAATAAGATAATTCGACAGAAAGAAATGAAGCTCCTCCATCATGGTGTTTCTCCGTAACAACACCCAGTTCACAATTGCGTGGCAAGCGTCCGACAGCAGAAACGTCCACAGAGACCGCAAGGTTTTTCGAAACTTGCACTTGTCATGATAGAGAATAGATGGAGTGTATGAGGCAAACGGTCGGACGTGCAAGCGCTGCCAGAAAATGCCCCAGAAGCGGCGCAGTGAGTACGCCTCTTTGATGTTTCCGAACAACGGCGGCCAGTCCGAGGGTCGATCCTACTGTATCACGGATACGAAGGCAATGGCGAGCAAACCATGAGCCAGGCTGAGACTGACGTACGTGGCCCAAATCCATTGTACTGATATTAGAGTCCGGAGACCGACCTCGCGGCAGGTAAGGGGCAGCGACGGCAGGAGGCCGCACTTTAGGAGCGCGAAGTCAGTGATGCGGACGTTCATTGCTCGGAAAGCACTGGAGAGTAGTACGGTGGTGTGGCGGTAGGCCAGCCAGAGCAGCAGGACTCGAGTGCCTTGCCCTCCGGCGAATCGCACGCGCTCGTGGATCGTGATCTTTACCGTGTCATGGAGAAGTGGCAGCCCGCGCACGTTGCTCCAGACCCTAAACATAGCTCGAAGCCGGTGGCTGCAGGAGTCCATTCGCAGGCCCTGGACTTGCTTTTCCACAAACAATATCGACGTGGTATGCATCGTGAGGCCGAGAAGAAAAGGGACCGAGATGTGTGGAAACAAGGCTAGGACCCGGCTGTCCGCTCTGAGGCAGTTGGCTGCGCTGGAAACGTGCAGCGCGCCCAAGATGTGCCGAAGGGGATGGTGAAGCGGCTGCTGTACGGCAAGGACGAAGAATAATGCTGCAAGTCCAAAGCAAGCAACTGGAAAGAGTACCGTAATTATATCCATCCTGGTCCGTTTGCTCGGTGACTCAGTACGTTCCAAGCGCAGCTGAGAGGCGTGAAAAATCGTCGCGTTGTCTTGAGGGGAAAGGCGTAGGACGAATTCCTCAACAATCACTCGGGACTGCTGACCGAAACCAACGTTCAGCTTTATCTTTGCCGGATCTGTAACACGGATTCCTCACTGAGCAACAGAGATCTTCCGATCCGTACAAGACTTCGGCTCATTCGACTCGTATGCGGCATCCTACAGTGGTATTACTTTGTATAGCGGTACATTGCAGACGTTGTGAAGGATTCAAACTTGAATCTAAAGGTTGCACAACTTGTACCTGGAATGAGCTAATACGAGATTTGACTGCGGGACCCCAAGAGTATAAAGACCAAGCAGGCACCGCGCTCGACCTGTTTCATTTGAGTCTACAACGAAGCAAGCAGAGCAATTCGCAAACAAGGTTCCGCTTCGATCACTGAAACCTGTTCTGGAAATTCCTTCCAAGACTTCGCCTTATATAATCCTCCTACGATGCCATTGCCAGTAATAGTCGCGATCGCTGGCCCGATTACCCTTGGGGCTGGCATAGGGGGCGATATAGCCAGCTTCTGCAGAGACCCACCCAGGCCAAAAACTATGCCCTAAATGTAAAGGCTCCGGTTGCCCTCCCCTGAAGCACAGCGTCATCGACACCGACTCCATACCTGTGTTGCAAACCTTCGATCGTCAAGCCACATGCCCATGCAATGTGCCACAGTATAACTTCGACCAGTGCCACGGCCAGCTCCAAGGTATCACCGTTGCCACGTCCATCCCCGGGCCGGGCCGTAAGTCTTCCTTTCTTGCCTAATTACATACGATGAAGTCTCGCGCCGCAGAACAACTAGCAGCTGCTTGTGCTCTCGCAGATGGCCAATTCGACAACGTGCCCCCGGCTTGCATGGACCTCGCGGCAGTACTCTCTGGATCCTGCACCGACGAGTCGCCCCGCCCAACGCCGTGCGGCGCGGCCTGTCTTCTCTACACCGGTCTGATGGATGATCACTACGCCAATATATCTGTGGCGCTGGGAGGTTGAACAAGCGTGAGGATCGGAGGACCGTACTGCCATGTGGTTCTACATGGTGGACGGGCTTTGCTTATTGCTGCGAGCAGCACGCTGGTTATCGCTCATTGTTCTCCACTCCGTGTATCAACTAGAGGCTAGTAGTTGAGTTGCTGGTGGTTCGGTGACTTGGCTCTTCTTTGCTTGCCATTTGCGGTCTATATACCTCGAGTCACTCACACCCTCGTCGGCCGAGGATCAGACCCCACACCCTTTTTGAATCTGCAAATTGAAATGCGTATGGAAGGTTCTCTAGCGATGGAAATAGAAATCTGTACCTTTTGACACCGTATACCATGGCATCCCTACGTTATTTCTCTTGGTTCCCGGATAATTTGAGAGGAATCTTGTCGTACAGATCTGTGCGCCACGTGCACAACTTGTTGATATTATGCTCCTTGTACATTTTATATAGCTGTTTTATTGCTACACACGGTATTACAACAAACCCCTGGCCCGCGCATAGTTAGCGATGCTTCACGCCTTACGAAGAGCCACCAAGGAGGCGGAACAAGGATCGGAGCAGATGCCAAGACTATCTCCTCTCCCGTCCTAGCGGGTAAGCGTCGCCGCCCCAAACTCGCGTGACTCGAACAATAAACGCATGCTCTATTAGTAGCGTTAGAGCGAAGCTAGAATGATATTTAAGTATTGTAGAGAGATAAAAGAGTGAGAAGTGCTTCTATAAAGCGCTACTACTCCCTGGGAATGGAATGGAATGGAGTGCTGGGTTGGGGGTTTGGTAAGGACGATATGGACTTCGTGCACGCATACGAAAATCAGTAAGCTGTATTAATGGATAACTCCATGGATATCTAGTACAATGTCACAGAATGAAAGGTTTCGTCTAGTGTATGATGCAAATTGCTTCTCCACATGATCGATTGACTTCGGTCCAGGCTCTGTAAAGGGGCAAGTATGCCAAGAAATGCCAAGCCATATCACGTGAGTGATGATCGTATGGTGTCTCTGTGAGGCTTCGCTTCGGCGGAGAGGTATTCACGTTGGAGCTGCGGGGGACAAGACGCTGCAAGCACGCGGAATGAGTTTGGGGCTCTTTAGAAGAAGAGCGAAGAGATACGGTCGATTACAGATCTCGTGCTGGAGACGAAAGGGCTCGCTAGAGACTCTATCCACCGTGAGACTCTCCCAGCCCAAATGAGAGACGTGTAGTATGGTTCGTGCTAGCCATTGGTTTAAATGGGGGTTAGCTACAGGGCAAGGCTCTCGAGAAATATGGGCCGCAGTTGTCTTCTCTGAATGGCCAACCAACGCGACAAAGAGCGGCTTCCTCTGCTTAAAGACGACTGTAAGCTCGACGAGTGTTGTCGGAAGCCTGCCAGGGATAGCGCGATTTGATAGACAAAAGGGTTGGTCGCCTGCCAGTGGCGGTGGCGATGTTCAATGCCGACTGCTGCTTTGTTTTGAAGGTGCAACTGATACGTTGGGGCGTCTCAAGCTGTGGAAATGCGGACGAATCTATGGTGGGATGCTGTGGTGGGGCATTTTTTGGCTAGGATGTCTTTGTTGTCGTTAATTTAAGCCGTCAATTGCGGTATAAGCTTGAGATCGGGCTATCAGAGGAACATATCCTGATGACGGCCATTTGTCTTTCCGTCATTACCCATTTGTGCCCTTCTCACCATGCTTTTTTCTCCCTAGGTGGAGAGCCTTCGGTCCGGTTTCAGTATCTTTCTTCTAAAGAGCACTCTCCACACTGCGCTTTGCCATTAAGAAGCTTGCCAATAGTTGAAGAACGTTAAGGGTTGATGTCGATAGAATCGTGATTGCTTTTCATGTTGTAATGGTCAACTTTTGCCACTTGTCCTCCTTTTCTTCCGCTACCGTCTTCTTTGTGTGCCATACTCCGGACAGGGTCTGAGCACAAAACCCGATTCGTCTGTTTCATTGTCTGGTTTGCTTACATTTGAAAGCTCGTGGATCAAGTCTTGGCACGCAATGTGTCCATTTTCCTGAGCCCGCTGCATTGCCATTCTACAGTCATGCTCGCTGAATCTGTGGGTAGAAGCAGCACTCCAGAGGACCGAGATCATGTCTAAGCGGCCGTTCTCCGCAGCGCCCTGCAATGGTGTCCGGCCGTAAATCGTTGATGGAGCGGCGTGTACATCGGCGCCTCCTTTGAGTAGCATGGTGGCGATTCTAGTGTAACCCCCTATCGCGCACAATTGTAATGACGTCCCTCCTCCCCTTATTGCTGGTTTTTCATTAGGGTCGGCTCCTAAATCAAGAAGGAGAGCTACAATCTCAATGCTGCCAACCTCGCAAGCTAGCTGTAGTGGTGTTCGCTTGAGACCAAGGCGGGCAGGGCAATGGATGTCAGCACCAAAACGAACCAGGAGCTCGACCAGAGCTTTATTCTTGACCCAGATTGCTCGAAGGAGGGCCGTATGTTGGAGCATTATGAATCTTTTGTATTTACCATCTTTCTCTGCAAGTACCTCGCAAGTGCAATTTGGGTCGCCACCTGCCCGCAAAATCTTTTCAACAATTATCAGCTGAAGACTCCCACGCTGACATATCGCAGAACTTAGGGATGTGCCTGTGCAAAAATGCGTTATCTCTTGGAAATGGGTTCTTGAGCAGTCCGTAGCATTAATGTCAAGCTTGGCATCGAGCATCTCATCCAACAAATGAACATCCCCTGTGTCCACCGCGAATTTCAACGCTGCGGCGCCGAACCCTCGAAGACCTGTCGGATACTTAGCTCTAAATGCGTGGAGGGCTATTCCTAGGATTTCACGACTCGATGTCTCTTTGTTGTCACTTTTGGAGGGGAAAAGGGCATGGCATGGGTCTAACCCGAGTTCTAACAGATGGCGTACCATTTCAATGTCGTGATTTTGAGCGGCCGTCTCTAGCAGGGTGTCTGCGGGCTTGAGATCATCGAGGAGTGAGTCCAATACAGAGATCTTCTTTGTTCGGACCGCTGATTCGAGCACCGCTTGCGAAAATCGTCGTACTCGGCACGATGGCAATGCCAATAAGGCTTCTGTTGCCCAATAGATCTCGTTTTCAAAGGCCTCTTCGAAGCACAGAGAAACAAGATCAATTGTTAGGTTAACGTCGCATTCCAGCATTGTATCAAAAAGGAATTTGTTCCTTTGACGCAGAGCCTGGTAGAGAGGATGCGTGTGAAGGCCATCACCTCTGATGTTCGTACCATACTTACCATAGGGTTTCGAATAGTCCCGAAAAACAAGCGGAGGACGGTTTCGGATTAGCGATTCGATGCCGAGTATCGAAACATTTGCTCCTGCCATCAGCAAGTCTAATGCAATCTGTTCGTGGCCGTTTGCAACAGAGACACATAGACTAGATGCAAGAAGTATCGAAACATCTAGATCTGGACACCGAGCCAGAATGTCTAAGAGCTTCCGCATGTATGAAAGGTTCCCAATCTCGGAAGCTGCATACAGTGCGGCTTGATATCCCTCCCTCACTTCCTGGGGCTTCTTGCCAACGTCGGAAGGCCTGTCATTCTGGGCTCGAAAGACTTCTACGTGTTCAAGAAATGCCTCGCGCTCAAAGTTTCGGACAAGTCCGTCATTCCGGGATCGAAGGGCTTCAGCCAGAGGGGTAGTTTTAACCAGATCATCATCTAAATAGCAGGTTCCGTTGAATGACACAGCACCGTTCTTCAACAGAAATTGGATCAAGTCTGAAGATCCGTCACGTATTGCACCCGCCAAAGCGCCAGCTGTTATTTCCGCGAAAGGTAGAAGAGTTTTGACGACATTGAGATATCCTTCCCTTGCAGCACGTCGGAGAACTTCGGCGAGAGGTTCTGTTGGTTTTAGTCGGTTTGGGTATACTTTTCGGCTGATCGTGCTATGAGCGCTATGCATCAGAATCAATTGCGTTATGAGCTCGGTGGCTTCTCTGTCATGAAGGTTTTCGATAACACTCAAGAGAAGCTTCGTCTCGAGAAATTCATGACCCTCATATCCATACTCGCGAAGGTGTTCTTTCAGATTTGATAGAAGCAAATCGATCAGGGCCTTGTGGCTTAGTGCAATTGCGATGCGAAATGCTTCGATATCTGCATTGATACCGTGACGTAGAAGTGTGTCAATCACTTGCATGTCAACGCATTTGGTCTTCTTCATGGAGTCCAAAGCAAGAGATAGAATCCCTTTAGGCCTAGGGACTTCTGATCGTCCAGCTGTCTTTGCAGGGGTGGCGCCGGCTTCCAGCAACATAGTTAGAATCTCGTTATTGCAGAGTATGGCCGATCGCTCGATCGCGGTATAAGATCTCCCTTCAAATTTACACACAAGCTTCGTTAGGTCAACAAAACGTGTAGCAATTAGCTCCGCGAGCGTGAAAGCATCTTCTTCTTCGATAGCCGCTATCATAAGCTTCTCGACCAACGCTGTAGCGATTACTTTTGGAGTTTGACTGAGGTATCTTGCTAGTCTGGACCGCATCAGGCGGTCCTGTTTCAAAAGTTTCAAAAAATCTCCAATGAACTTATCTTCAAGTCCAGCAAAGTTGTTTTCTATGGAAGTAATTACAATACGGTAGATTGGCGATTCAAATGTGTGGACTAGTGCCGAGTTGCGAGAATTGAGCAGAGCAGTAAAAGATGAAGCGTCCAGCGGGAGCAAGGCGGCCAGGTTAGATCTCACAGAACGTGCATCTGCACGGGTGTGATCCCAGAGTATCGAGTCTTCCGTAGAGGCATGAATTTGTGCAGGTTCGACAATATGTGTATCGGGAACACCCAGTTCTGCCGAGATTCCAAGAATGGGCGACAATTGTAAATAATCAAACCCACTGGGTTGATTTAAAGGTAGAGTCAATGATGCAACATTAGAATTGTCTACGTGTCACTTTTAGCATCCCAAGCACCTCACGCTCCAGCTTCAGACTCACCTTCGAAGCTGGGCAAGATGCTGTTAAAGCTCCCACATGATTGTCTGGCCTTTAAGGATTGAGAGGTAGAGTACATGTCCAAAATCGTATGTTCGGCTGGGCTCAGTGTTTGGCAGGAAGCCTGGTTATCAATTCGCGACACCGCTAGATCAGATTCATCAGGCATAGACGTTGAATTCAGTTGAAAAGACTGTTCAATATTGAACGCGGATGTGTCTGTACAAAATTGTTCGAAGTGGTGCAAGTCTAGCGACTCTGAGGATGTAAAATTGGTAGGCAATAATCCAAGAGCTTCACAAGCGGCTTCTGACCCTAGAATCTCTTGATTGAAAGGCGGAACATCTTGACGGAATACTGGGTCATCTTCACGTTGCTCTGTGTCACGTATCTCAAGACTGGTATTCTCGATTGCATAAGAATTGCCAGCAAATTTCTGAGGTCCATCTAAGGTTCTCTCAAATTCGTTCGCTGTTTCCGGAATTTGATTTTCTTTTACGTTAGATTCTTCTACCGTGGATTTGAGATTTTGCCCTGTTGTAAGGCGAATGGTGATGCACTTTGGGAGGTCTGAAGCCGAGACTAGACATTTTTCTATTAGCAGCCAGAGAAACAAAAAGTCAGACGTCTTATCACACCCTGATAAGCTTCTACGTATTCGCGTCTTTTACCATAAATTCTTCTCTTTTTCTTCAGAGTCCATTCTGGTACAGTTTCTCCATTTCTGAGGACTTGACATCTTGTGGCCCCCTGTTGATACTGGTCGATCACCTTCAGAACATGACACCACTCCTTTGCTGTGAGATTCTTGCGCTCTTCCCATTTACCGAGCTGGGATTCATACTGGTAATGGCTAAGAGTTCGACACGTCACATGTTAGTGAAGTATACAACTGATAGTGTGAGTGCCCTTCTAAGGCTTCAATGTACCTAGCAACAAAGCCGTAGTCTCTTGCCATCTTTTTCATGATACCGCCTTCGCCTTTCATAGGAGCTCCAGACCTGCGCATAGCAAGGATAGATTCTCTGTGCCGCTCCCATTCTGCGGGTGTAATCTTTGCTGCCATATCGGAAAAGTATCGCTAGTAAATCTGTGGGCACGCGGTAGCGGTAGAAAATATGGCAGCGCCGAGTACTGAGCACGGACGGTTGAAGGGCGGTAACTGAGAAACTTAGATGAATTGCGGAAAGTTAGAGGTTGGCAAATTATCAAATACAGGCTTTAAAAAGGGCAATCAGAAAGAATTGCACCAAGAGGGTGTATAAGAAATCCGATGGCCAGTGCCAAATTTCCGCCAGCCTTGCGTCGACAAGCGGGGCCGAAATTTGTCCAATACCGCACAATTCACTGGCTGGGCCATTGGTGGGCGTAGATTAGAGCCTAGTCATTTGCTCCTATGAACAAGCCACGCAGCTCATTACGCAGCCGAGGCAGAAGCTGGCCAGAAAATGGACAGATTTTGGTATGCATCGAGACTTTTGTCAGTCGGTCTCCTAATCTCTCATGCTGTTGGCTCGCCTGCTAAATTCCGCACAGATTTTGGTGCATCGCCGATATTGCTGCTCAAGGCTGGCGACCCTCGCGCGTGGGGGTACGAGAACATCATCCATAGAGAAGTGTCTAGGCGCACACGCCGCTTTCGGACGCGTACTCGGAGGAAATGCCTCTGAAATAATTAGTGATATGGAGTCGTGAGTACCTTAGAAAGAACAACGTTGAGAAGATCGATGTTTTAGCGTTGGAAAACAAGTGGGGCTGCGGGCAGATCTTTGGCGGTGACTTCGAGGGCTTGGCGACCAATGGCCGCAAAAGCCAAAGCTTCGGGGTAAATCCTCTAGGCACGATTCGGGGCCACGGACCATTGTCATGCTCCAATTTTCGCTCACTTCCATGCATGCCTAATGAATTACATGATATCAAGACAAACATCACAGGCCCCGTCTACAGCTCTTAACACAGGATACACATCCAAAGCCAGAGAGCCCCTTCAAAACTCCTCTCCCGAGAAGTTCTCATTGCCCACGTCGAAGACACCTGGAAAGACGTATACTAGCAGTTGGCAATTAGAGCACCATCAACAAAAGCTCCCCATGATCTTGTATTTCCGTTTTCTCCTCGTCGTGGTCACAAGTAAGGAGCATGGATGTGGTGAGCCTCACCCAAGATCATGCAGTCTCGTAGGAAAGCTCTAGCCTCTCAACACGTGTATCCATACACTTCCGTGTCCGCGCTCGCACCCTAGCCATCCTCAGACCTATTCGCCCACTATATGAGTCGCTGATACCGAGAGGACCCCCACAGTTGAAATCAACTCAGCCATCCTCCCAAAATCCTGTCACGCACAATTGCTACGTCCTATAATCACCTTCCCAGAATCGGAATGCTATAGCTTGGTCCACAGGCCATTGAGTGACTCCAATACCCGGCACAGCATGCCACAGATCTATTTTCTCGGCGCGAATAATTTTGCGAGGTCACAATCGTCCTTTCTGGTTGGAACAGTATGCGTTCTTCGTCATTCTGATTTTCCCGAATATCAGACGGTTATGCCTTGTCCAGATTAATATAGCCGTCCCACGTGGCCATGACAAACCGTTGATTGGCAGGTGGAGATAAATCTTGCCCATGCTCAATGACAACTTTTTCGTTTTGGTGAGAGGCGTTCAGGAGAGTTTCTGCTCATAGCCCAAGAATGCGGACTGGGTCGACAGGCTTCGAAAAAGCATGAGAAGACCAGCTATATAATCGCTGTAGACCGTCGGAAAGCCTTAAAGCGCGAGACTACAGATCTCGTTTTTGGCAAATCTCGCTTATTAACGTTAAAATTCATTTGCCTGATTGTCTCGGCATCCGTCAGTAGTTTGGATTCCAATAGTTCATCTTAGTCTCCTATGGGATCTTTTCCAGGTATCCCTCATTGGCCCCTTTTCTACTCTGATCGAGCCGATACCCTCGATCTGCGAGAGCACATAGCTGTAGACATTTCTTGTTAGTAATGACAGCTCCAGCCAAACAGGTCGTTGGACGTGTTACATACCAGACTGTAGTAGACATAATTATCCACGTTCTGGGTTCTCTTTTTAGCGGGTAACTTATGAATGTTGTCCCAGCCGTAGGCGCGTTGGGTACCCTGCAGGAGGACATCATCGCCTATGCGCCGTATGGTTAGCATGTTGATAATATTTAAAATTAGGCAAATGCATCTGGAAAAGAGAAAATGAAGCTATATGATAGAACACAATGTGGTTTCGTACTCACGATTCCAGGGTGGTAAGTGGTTCGCCTAAAGTAGAATGGTCAGCGCGTCAGATGAGGCACAGGATACCGTTATGGGTAGCGAACCTCGTGCAAGATGACAAAGACCCTCATATTCCACGCTATGGGGTCAATGGGAATTTTCCCATTGTCATCATCTCGAAATACAGCTGATATCTCGCTGTTGTCAAATACGTCATTGAGACCTGTGAAGCTGATATATCTTTGGAAGAAAAAATCGCATATCTGGTTTGAACAATCAGTCATAACAATATTGTGAAAGAGCAGTGACAGACCGAAATAGTGGCTCTGTTTGAAGGCTGCCTTTCATACCCGTCTAATTTTTTAGTATACGTGATGGCCGTTGTAGCCTCCTTATGGCAACCTGCACCTGCACCCATCTCTATTCCGTTGGAAACATCTTCCCATTCCGACCAAATTTCGCCCATCTTCGCATCGTTGAATGTAGGACGCTCCTTCATCGGCTTGTAGTTCTCAGGCCGCTGGGATGGCGGAGGATCCTTCTTAAGTTTCCACCTCGAGTTACCGTTTGGGTCCATACGATCATTATCACAGTAATATCGGTAATTCGCCTGCGATCGATATTTCGCTTGATGTCCCAGTGGCACTATTCCAGATATGCCAGGCTCCAAGGTTGGATGACCTAGTTGATCTACAAGCAATTAAGCGACGAGTAATAGGCTTCGGGATACCAGGGTGAGCTTACTCGCAACCTCTTTGACGCGCTTTTCATATGCTTTTTCTCCCGGCCTTCCTCCCGGCGCAAAGATTCTTTCAAAATATTGCACCCCTAATGGGTCCCTTGGATTCGACGTTAGTTTGTTGGCCCCGCTGGCCGCCCAACTTTTAGCCTCGTTAATAGTATCTCGAATTGTAGCAAGATGAGGGTTGCAGGATTGATCAATCCAATAACTATAACGATCTGTACAATTGACTGACAATGAGAAAAGAACTGAGACGCATAATAAGGTCGTCTTCATATCTTGTGGATAAAGTGGTACTAAATTTGTCTATTGGGTGTCTGGAGTAGCACAGGTATTTTGAACGATCAAAATCCGAGATCAAGTGGAATCGATAGCCCGAAAGATATAAACAGCTCAAGGGATATGTACGGAAGTAGCTGAACAAGGAATTAGCTCTGTGCAGACGGTCGTAATCACTTCTTCGCCAACAATTGTAACATAATAAATCTAGGCATTGCAGCATCTTTGGCCAATGACTGCGAAACGACGAATTTGAACATATGCTACGGCTCTTTCGGCCGAGAAGCGCGAGAACAATGATCTGAGCATAGTGTTTCGTGCGCCTGCGCTTTTTTGTAGGTCTTGTGAAGGTAATAGTTACTGATTTCAAGGGCGTTGGAAAGTTGTCGGCAGCCGTCTTCGCCGCGATCCATCGTCCAGTAACTACGGGTCGGGCCGGCCTGTCTTGGCCATCCGATCCGATCTAGGTGCTCTAAGCCCCCAATGCCCCGTGCTACCAACAGGCGTGCCTCACCTTAAAAATGTTCATTTGTCGGCGTACAGAAAGCCATGTGGCGCTTCGTTCCAGAGCAATGTGGTTGAAGGCGCAATGCATGCCAACGGGAAGCAGAACTCCGCGCGATGAAACCCCGATATAAACAAGCAACGAAGTCTCAAAAATCTTATCCCTTAGGCCGCGCACCTTCTTCCACGGCAGTACTTTCGTGGATATATTAGGTTCTAAGAATCATCCACAACAAGTTCAAGCTTTTGCGGACGTACTGAGTGCTGAGAGATATGGATTGCTTTTATGGAGGTTTCACTGTAGGTGCACATTGCAATTATCTAAGTTTCTGCAACCGAGGGAGACTAGTAGCTGAGCAAAAGACCCGTTTTCGATCGCCGGCCAGACTCCCATAGAAAGCCAATGGCAAAAAGGTCGTATAGTCTGCCTTCAGCGGCTACTGCCAATTTTTCACCATTTCAAACCGCAGAGAGTCACCAGAGGTCTTTTGGAATCGAGCGATAGTTGCCTCTGACAATTTTGACTTGACTTAGATGGTCCCACGATTTCCATGCTTAGAAAATCAATTATAGATTCTTGTAGAAAGGGTATCTATAATGCTCATAATTACACTCCCCCCAACTCGCATTCAGGTTTCTCCAAACACGAATACCCCTTTCCCAGCCCGAAAACTTGTCAGTGTTCCTTGGACAGTATCTTTCAGCACATCCTCCTTCGTCTCCCAATCCCACTTGCACTCTACGACGGGGATGTCCTTGAATCGTCCTTCTCTCGTCATTCTCAGAACATCGTCAACCGTCTGCTTCTTTTCCACTGGATTTCGATCGCTCCATTTTGATACCCAAAACCCGTTAAAGTGGATATCTCTGAATATTAGGAGGCCGGTAGGTAGCTCCACGGGTTTCTTGCTCATTGCTCCATATGTCACAAGATGCGCCCCGGGAGCTAGAACTTTCGCTACTGATGTCGCGCTCTTTCCCCCAACGCAGTTTAGTCCCAGCTTGACAGGCTCTCTGCCACCATTGGTCCACTCTTTTACCATACCTGAAAACTCCCTTCCTAGGAAATCTTCCTCTGTGATGACCTTCGTCGCGCCCATCCCTAGCAGTTCATTCCTCAGCGTCTCCCAACCTTCTCTCTTTCTGATCACATTTATACTCTTCAACCCCCACTCCTTCCCTAACTGTATCGCTGCCCTCCCAACCCCGCTATTCGCTCCATTCTGCACAAACCACTCACCCCCATTCCACTCCCAAGTCGTAAAGTCCTTCAGCATCCGGTACGCCGTGCACGGATTAACGCTCACAGTCCCAACCTGTAATGGCGTTAAACCATTATGATCCTCAATTTTGACCAGTTCGTTTTCGTCAACTTGCATATGCGTCCTCCACGTCCCTATCCCGGTCCTCCGCATGATCACCCAATCACCTCTTTTCAGAGTCTTCACACCTCCACCAACACCAACCACTTCCGCAACGCCCTCATTACCGCCGACAGCGCTTGGTGAGGGGGTGCCGAGAAGGGTGGTCTTGTCAGGGACGGCGGGGTAAGTGCCCTGGATTTGGTTGACGTCGGCAGGGTTGATGGGAGAGGCGAGGAAGCGGAGGGTGACGGTGGAACCGGACGGTGGGGAGAGGGAGTGGGTGTGCAGAGAGAGGACGGAGGAGGGTTCGCCATGTGTGCTGTACAGAAGAGCTTTGGATTGGGTGTAGCCATAGGCGGAGACTGGGCGGCGAGAGGTAAGCGAAAGGGAGACTTGGCGGGTTCTTTGGGGGAGATTCTGGCGCGGAAGGACTTTAGAAGGGCTCGGGTTTGAAGATCGGAGGGGTATAGAGAGAGAAATCGGTGGAGATCTGCGCGGGAAGAGGAAAGGCATGCTGAGGGTATGCTGGATGGTGGCTATAAACAAGGCTCGCTAAGGTCGGTCACGGGGCTTATGCCGTCTCAGTCAGGGTTTCAATTCGCCGTCTGTAAACTAAGTCAAGTAACAAAAGACAGTTTGCCGTGGTATACAAAGTATATCTTTACAAAGAGTCGGCGTTAACAGAACGCGGGTCAGAAAAAAGTTGGAGAACTCGAACGCTTCTCTGCAGGACGCCGAAACGTCATCCCGCAGTCCCGATGATCTTCCGCCGCGCCAATTCGGCCCCGGAAGAGAGTTGCGGCGGAAGCTCCCTTCCCCTGGTCAAGCTTGCCCCCTGGCGGGGAATCTTCGGCGAAGAAATCCCGCTGGGAGCTCATTTTCCCGCTGGGAGCAAATACAGCTCACTAAGGTACAGATGCGCGAAGTTGTCTATGGCCAGGGGCGTCCGAGCGAGACACCTCTGCTACAGCCAGTTGAGACGCTATGGATCGAATGCCTTCGTTACTCCTATCAAGACTTCAGCTGCGTCCAACCTTTCCGACGTCAATGCTGCGCCTAAGAGCCCTGATCTTGGTGCAAGCCTAACAGGTCAATTGATCGCTATCAAGGACAATATTTGCACCACCGACTTCCCCACAACATGCGCGTCAAAGATACTAGGCGACTTCCAAGCTCCTTACGACGCTACGGTTGTCGAGCTTCTTCGCCAAGCAGGCGCCGTTATCGGCGGTAAGACGAATATGGACGAATTTGGCATGGGCTCGCACTCCACGCATAGTAGATTCGGCGCCGTCGTTAACAATACACAAAGTGAAAAGGGGAAAGTGTTGTCCGCCGGAGGAAGCTCTGGAGGAAGCGCAATCGCTGTACGAGATGGCCAGGTTTTTGCGGCGCTGGGGACGGATACTGGGGGGTCGGTGCGACTTCCTGCTGCATATACGGGGACTATTGGGTTTAAGCCTTCTTATGGGCTAATCTCTCGACATGGTGTCGTTGCTTATGCTAATTCACTGGACACTGTTGGCGTGTTTGGGCGGACAGTTGGAGCAGTGCGGAGCGTCTTTGGTACGTCCTGCTGCGTCGTTGAAATAATTGCTAACCCAAATGAGATTTGCTGAACCAGCACGATAATCGAGACCCTACAAGTCTCCCCTTGAAAACCCGGTCTCACATCGATACATCCTCCGAATATATTACAGCTTCGGCCACATCTGCCTCCCGGGGTCCGGAAGAAAGTGCCAAAAGGGCGTATCGTATTGGCATTCCAAGAGAATACAATATCAAGGAGTTGGATGTGCGAGTTCGACGCGCATGGGCTGCCTCAATACAACGTATGCAATCATTAGGCCACACGGTCCACCCAATTTCTCTTCCCGCGACTAAACAGGCGCTCTCTGCCTATTACATTCTGGCTCCTGCAGAGGCAAGCTCCAATCTCGCGAAGTATGACGGCGTGAGATATGGGCAGAGATCTGGTACTATCGATGACGAGGGTGGCTATCTATACGCAAAGACCAGAGGCGAAGGTTTCGGTGAAGAAGTTAAGCGGAGGATTTTGCTAGGAACATACACTTTGAGCGCGGCTGCGATTAACAACTACTTCATCCAAGCACAAAAGGTGCGACGACTGATCCAACAAGACTTTGATGCAGTCTTTCGTCAACCGAACCCCTTGCAGCCTCAGATACGGAAAACCGGCGAAGCAGACAAGGTGGACTTCATCCTTGGCCCGACTGCGCCAAGTCTACCACCGAAGCTATTATATCTCCGCGATGCAGACCCACTGGATGCTTATACCAACGATGTCTTTACCGTTCCTGCAAGCCTTGCTGGCTTACCGGCCATATCAATCCCTTCCGGCTTAGGAGGACATAGAAGACGTTCGATTAGCATGCAGATCATTGGACAATTCGGGTCTGATCCCCAACTTCTGGATTTAGCCGAGAGAGTCTATCAGAGCGACACAGAGAGCCATATACGATGGAGCATTCAGTCTTCTGGAACTTAATCGCATGCGTTAAGACCTGGGCGTGCGTTTCGTCGACCATAAATTGGTTTTGCACCAGAAATCTCTGAGATCTGGCAAAGTTTGGCCAATTACGGTTCACCTGTTGGGGATTATCGAGGAGATGTAGTTCCTAATGGCGTAAAGCGTCCGGTAACAAATTTCCGTTGACGGGCACAGCCAGGGTATATCCAAAACTACTGTGCCACACTTAGTGCAACTAGTAGAACGTATGTTTTGCTGGTTCAAAGATAAGTAAGTTGACCTCCCTGTAGATGCCGATGAGAAGGTACTGACACCAAACCCACGACAGCCTGAGCGACCGTCAGAATTCCGACAAACTGAAAGCTTTGATGATTCAAAATTCGTCGTATGCCGACGTCGAAAGCTTGAAATTTAGAGCCCTATGGTTCGCCCAATATGGCGCCGTCTAAGTAATGGTAACTTACCTTAGCTAATGAACGGAGTGCCCAGTCCGGAAATGCGGATCGGGAAGCTTTCAAGCTTTCAAGTCTTGGCATAAGGTAATATCCACATTTATTTTCGTTGACAGGGATCTGAAGTTGTGATGTCAAATGAAGTATAATCATCATCATGAAATCAGCCAGGATGATTGACATGGTATTTGTGTCTACTGCTCAAGAATTGCATCCTTCATTCATTGCCACTCGTGACTAGGATTTCCGAACTCTTCCGCATCTTACGTTGAATCCTTTGCGCCCTGCCTCTGCTCGAGGCACTTCAAGCTAGTGCACGGCATTCCTTCAACGGGTTTTTCGGGTCTGATGTCGGACATGAGCATGTCAAACTGCAGCTTCAGACCAAATCACCATCACGATTTTCATGTCGACGCGCCATTGGTTGGAAACTTGACGCCGCATTCTTCCGCTAAATCTTCTGTCGACGACATGCCGACCCTGGATTGTGGAGCATTATTAGCTTTTGGCAGTGATGAGAATCCTACGTCTGCATGTGCTCCTCTCGCTAAATCGGCATACTGCGTAAGACAAAATTTTCTTCCAGCTGCTCCGGGGATGAAGTCATTCACATCTCGAGACCCCAATGAGCTGAGTAGGTCCGCTGTATTTATTTCTGTCCATTCCCGGTTGCTTGTTGTTTGCTCTCCCAGCCCCGTTCCTTGTTCAAACTGCACAAAATGGTGGTCCGTTCATTCCATAGCCTTTTGATAGCAGCTTTGGCCGTAAATGCTGCTCCTGCGCCGCAGGCTGACAGCTCAAGCGCGACGGGCGCATACACCTCTGACAGCTCAGGCCAACCTGCACCGACGGTCATCAGCAGTCAGGTCACTGGCGTGACATCTCATGGTCCTTTCAGCGGCACACCAACCACTACTGGCGCCTTGACCACAGACACTCTGGCGGCTTCCATTCCTGCCCTCCCCGTTAACCCGTCCGAGACCACATATCCCAGCAATGGCGAACTCACGGCTCCTGAACCTGCCCCGTACACTCCTGCCGGCGGCCTCGGCACCAACGGCACTGAACCTATCTACAACGTTCAATCGGACTTCGACTACGAATCCCTCGCCCTTGGCCTCTATCAAGAATGGATCGAACTCGATCTCTTCCACGACGGCCTCGCGCGGTTCAGTGCCGACGACTTCACTGCCGCGGGCCTTACGGCTGAAGACCGCTTCCTCATCGAGTTCATGGCAGACCAGGAAGTCGGCCACGCCACCCTGCTCTCCAACATCCTCGGCCTCCAGGCCGCACCCGTACAGTGCACCTACAACTACCCCTACACCACGGTCCGCGAGTTCCTCGACTTCTGCCAGAAGCTCACGCGCTTCGGCGAGTCCGGTGTGTACGGTTTCATCAATCACCTGACCTCGCGCGAGGCGGGCCAACTGCTCCTCCAAAGTATATCCACTGAGGCCCGCCAACAGATGATCTTCCGCCAATTCGACGGCCTCTTTCCCATGCCTGTCTGGTTTGAAACAGGCATCCCACAGTCCTGGGCCTGGACCCTCCTCGCACCTTATATCTCCTCCTGCCCGGCCAACCAGACCCGCCTCGCCTGGCAGAACTTCCCCGCCCTGAAAGTGCTCAACCAGCCCAACCCCGCGCGCGCAGATGCCTTGCAGACGGGTCTCAACGAGACCGTCGACTTCCCCCAAGGCAGCAGCGGAACGCTTTCCTCCGCCGCAGTCCCAGACGACCAGCGCTGCATCGACAGCACCGAGGTCGGCGTCTCCTGCGCTCCAGGTATCACCCGCAACCGCTCCATCCCGCTCTCCTACCCTGGCCGCACCGTGCTGTTCCAGTGGGAGTCCCCTGGCGCGCCCGTCGGCCCCAACAACTCGTACATTACCTCGACCTCCGCCGGCGCGCCGCAGTTCGTCGCCTGGGTGACGCAGCTGAATCTGACGTACTCGCCGCTTACCAATATCAGCGGGAACACGGGGCAGACTGTCCAGCCTGACGTGAGCGTCTACGAAGGCGACCCGGCGATCAACGGGACTATGTTTGTTGCGTTGACGGACGCGGAGATCCCGCTCACGCCGTTTAATCTGAGCATGATCAACCCGCATGTTGTTGCCGGGCCGGCGCTGTACCAGGCTGGATAAGTTCGAGCAGCTAAGCCTTGAGGAGATGAAATGAGAGAGTTTGTGGGGTGAATGCTTGCATATCATATAATAATATCGACAGTGTCAAGCAAGAGGAAGATTGTATCGGTAACTAAAATACGAGGTCTACTCGCTGTCTATTTGTACATAGATACCTTTCTCTAATTACCGTTTTCTTAGCATGGAATGGCATAGCATTTCCAAAACCTTAGATCTGAAAACCAAACAACTCCCTCCATAGTCGGACACAAGATTCTTCTTTCCGACTTCTAGTCATAGTCATTAAACCCGAGTATTGCTGCTTTAGCCTTAGTCCGGGGTGAAGAAGTCTGGGGCAAGGGGCCTGAGCGGAGCAAGTGGACTATCATAATTTCAATCTCCCTCTTCAGCCCCCCAAACAGCCTTTGTTTTGGGGCCCTCTCCTCCTCAGCTTGAATAACTTCGATTACCGCCTCCAACGAATGAGTAGATCTTGTTCCATGATATACGAAATACTTACATGAAGATGCCCACGGAATATGTCCGAACCCTTCGTTCAGACATACCTGACATCGTTACGTCGGTTATCAGGTCTTTGGATAGGCTTCGGACTTGGTGTAAGAGTTTGATTATGAGAATTTTAGATTTTAGTCGACTTAATTGGCTGATTTTAATGGATTCTGGATAACGTTTATTCTTATGTCTGTGTTGGTGGGTTTTGTGCGGGTAAGATATGATGCAGCTCTTGATCTTGAAAATACTGCGGAACCCTTGTGGTTCGAAATATCTTCTGTAGGGAAGGGTGAGACTTCATAGATTCCCGACAATTCTCTTCCTCCGAAAAAGGAAATTGACAATAAGAGGTGCCATAACTATCCCTGTCCAGCAGGTGTCTATCTAAATGCCTTCTTCGAATCAAAACCCTTGGATATATATTTCGGCGTTATCGAGCCCCATACTCAAACGCGAAGAAGGGAAAAAATATTCGTTTAATCTTTAAAGACCTCTCCAATAAAGCATACCATCCTCCCATGCGAATTCATGATCCTGACGTTCAAATCGATGCTCCGTTCTGCCCACTCGCCGTTCTCATGTCCAGGCTGCTGCTTCTGTTGCCGAACATCAGCAGTCAACCTGCCCCCCCAATCAACTCTAGCATGCCTTGCCGACTTCCTGAGCCGCGTGCCCTTTTCCACCAGCTCGCGCCCATCTTTCCAACAGAGGTTCCCGTCGACGACGACGAGATAGTCGTCCAGCTGGACCTTCGACTCGAGCCAGTTCCCCTGCGGGGTCGCGCACTTGGCGCGCAGGACGAGCAGCTGGTCGACCTTCAAATCGCATGAGGACTGAACGAAACCGCCAATGCCGTTCATCTTCTGAGACGGGGAGAGCACGGATTAGAGGCCGCCACCACCCTGGATGAGCTGCATCATCACGTCGTCGTGGCCGTTGCGGGCGGCGCACCAGAAGGCGGTCTCGTTGCGCCGGTTGGTGGCGCGCAGCGCTTCCGCAGGCTCGATCTCGAAGTCCATCCATGTCGGGATGACTTCGGAGAGGCCGTAGGTGCTGATGGCGAATAGGGAGCGGGGAGGGTCTGCTGGGCAGTCTTGGAGCGTGTACCAGCTCGTCTGTTGGCGGTGGAACGTGTGGTCGAGGCTATTGCTCCATTCCTCGAACTTCTCGCTGTCGGAGACTGTGAACGTGATCAATTTATCTACGAGCTCTGGGGAGAGCTTTGCATTTGCTTCATTCTTTCGGCTGAACATCGAGTGGACACCCCACTGGGCTCGGACATAGTCCCAGGCATCATTCGAGCCCCCACACTCATCGAGCAAAATCCTGAGACATCTAATAGCGAGTTTGTCTTGGCACTCGTCTGGCACGTAGGGATCCTTGTCTCTCTGGAGAAGGTACCCCCTGGCTGATTGATGAGCAAACTTAAAACTATGAAAAGTTTTATCATACACCAGTAGATTCGAGGCCAGGCGCAACACCTCTGACCAATCGAAGTTGCTAGTTCTAGACATTGCAGCGACGAGAGCAGTGAACTCTTTCGGGCTTACGTGTCTGGCTGGGATGAGCATCAATCTGAATATGCAGTCCAGGCGTGAAAGGTCGTCCTTGTCGAGATGTATCATTTCAATTCTGGTGTTGAGAACGATGTCGTAAGTCTCCTTCAGGTCCGATGTCATACTGCCGACATTTTCACGGAGCCTTTGATGGTCGTTGGACTCGCCAATTTCAGCGAGGTAACGAATCTGCAATGCGACCCATTGGAACATACCGCTAGCTCGGTCCTTCAGGATCCCCTTGATCTCTTCTCTCAAGCTATCGCCAATCGGTTTCTTCGGTGTGAGGTGGCACGGTTCCTTGTCAACCATCTCATCGATTCGCGTTTCGATGAAGAAGTCAATGTCTTGCTTGTTCCCTGAGACCGCGATATCTGGGTATTTCTGAAGCCAGCCTCCCTTCAAATTGTCGTCATTGCGGCTAGTGATGAAGACTTTGAGAAAGCCTTCCCCAAGGAGCTGCTGAACTACCTCAAGTCGTCTTCCTCGGTCGGCAGACTCACACTCGTCCAACGCGTCGATGTAGATGCTTGTGAATTTCCGGGCCCGAACGCACTCTGATAGCGATTGGATCGTATCGTCTAGAGAAACATCGTCCTTTTTGCGTGACTTCTCTTTGAGCTTTTCGTAGACGTCTAGTGCGGAACTTGATGTTGAAACCAATTGTCGTAGAAAGCTCTGGAGTATCGATTTCACTTGAGATCGGTGAGGCTCTTCTGAGATCCTGGCACAATAGAAGTATGCGGGAGTCATTGCTATCTTGCTGGAGGCAGCATCCATTTCTCGCTGTACCAAAGTATACCTTAGAGCGTTAGTCTTCATGCTGTGCCAGTGATGCTAGGATGTTCAAGTCCCTTACAAAAGGCGGCTTTTCCCAGTGCCGACCGTCCCGTGAAGCCAAAGAATTTCTGAGCTACTCGAGCGTTGCCAGTCTACGAACGTGGGGCTCTCAAACAACCATTTCCCCGTACCTGGCATGACTTGCTTGACTTCCTTGATCTGCGTATGATATCGATGATACGGAACCTTGGAGATATCAGAGACCCAGTCAAGGACCTTATCTTGTTCCATCCCTTTGAGAATATTGTCCATATCTTCGGTCCGCTCCTCTATACGCATCAGAGGCTGGTCCAGATTATCTAGCTTCAAGATGAGCAGCTTTTGCTGGGCATCGAGCTCGCCAGCCATGATCTTCTGCATTTCTGCCCGGATCAAGCTCGAGTCATCTTTCGCAAGGCCGTAGTAGTATTCAATATTGCTAATTCAGTCTTTCATCTTGTCTCTGAAAGATATTGGGGTGAAAGCTTGCCATGCCCTCTCTAGCATAAAGTTAGCCTCCAGTCTTAACTTCAACCAATACAATTATAAAATTGTAGAGCACATACCAAATGAATGCTGGCCACTGAACCATTTCGCATTGCTAAGGAACTGCAAGCACTTATAATACATGCTTGTTAGGTGTTCCTTCAATTGCTCTTTTGCCTCAAACTTCTTGGACAAATAAAGCTTTTCTGATATTAAACCGAAGGTCAAAAGCTGTGAAATCTTCTCTGTGCCTTCTATAACTACAGCATGTTTCTCATGGTTGTTGATCACTGCCTGGAAGTGAACATTAGGACTCATCCTGTTTTCTTCATCTTGAGGAGATCCAAAACTATGTAAAACGCACCACTAGAACTCCTTTTATGGCAGCCCAAGGTAAAGCAGCATGCGCCGGATCAAGCGAGACCAGGAAATCTCCTATGGCAACAAATTCTTGGATCCAGTGGGCCACTTTTGCAAACACATCATGAAGATAAATCGTTCGATCGCGATATTTGATCTTCAAGCCCTGTTTTCTGGCATTCTCCTCGCCTTTGGTGACCGACTTTCGAATGTCCTTGACGCTGATGGTGGTGTCAATGGGACCAATGAAGTCCTTTTCTTCATTTGTGAGCTTGTTATAAGCCACTCGCCAGAGTTCATTGCTACAATTTCTTAGTTTCACAGCAAGTGCAGGGAATAGGCTTGAGGAACATCATGTGGAACGGCCAAAAACCTACCTGTTTTCGACAATCGCGGCCATCACCTACAGTCTTACTCGCAGGTGAATCCAAATCGGGATGACAGAAGCTTCACTTTGAAAGATAGTAGTCGAGATTATCCCAGTTCAGCGATCTTCCGCACCGTCAAATGATCTGAAGTAAATCAGTGCGTTAGCCTACTACTTCTTAGCATGCTGTAGTATCTAGGTACCTACCAGCTCCTGTAAGGGTCAGTGCACCGTTAATTTTAAAACAGGCAGACCTACATCGTTCAATGCTCCTTGTGACAGAGCCTCCGGTCCAACATGCAAAGAATGTTTTTAATCTTTTCAGGTGAAGAATTGGATGCCAGCCTTATATGCGAGAACCTGCCTAAATTACACAAAAAAAGGGTTTTCATATTATGTCCATGGGGGCCAGCAATGAGCCTCAGAGGACTTTCATTAGCATTGTGATCGTTCAGCCCCATCCAGGATTTTGCCTTGGGTCCAAAAGCGTGGCTTACAATCTCTCGACGATCATAGGCTCGACTGGTGGTGCGCGGAATTAACGTAGGACGAGACTTCCAAGGTCGCGCACTGCGACTGTCAACATCCTTGAGTTTTGCCTTTTTACCTCCGCATAGCCTCGCGAGTGGGAAGTGGATTGGTAGAACACGCCAAGGACCCTTCCACCTTCGCGAATTGCCCACACTTCTTCGACGCATAATGCAAGCTTCTCAGTTGGATAAATAGGTAGGACAGTAATAAGCGGCAGCCTGCCAATGGGGTTCAACGTTCGCTTAAAACGCAACTCGTGTTTTGGGATGTAGGAAGAGTGCACGCCAGCTCTCGGTATTTATTAGAATATCTACTGTACTCGGGTTAGTGTTTTTTAATGTTCCCAGCGTTCACCAGCCTTTGGCGGGCAAACATGACTTATGGAGGTTGTCGTGCAGTTTGCAGGGAAAGATTTGTCTTTGTGACGATCGGGCTTATTCTTTCGCGCAGCTGCCTCTATTGTGGGCTTACTGTACTTTCTAGAAATGCAAGATCGTATGCAGGCTCCAACCCAAAGATGCTCAAAGCACAAAAGAGTTTATAGGCCGCCATTCTGTCATCATAGCGCCCGTCGCACCCGGCAACCTATGCCGCGCCTTCTCTGCGCTGCTTCATATACTGCGCCACCTGGTCTACCCGGCTGACGAAGAACATCCTCTTGGCGTCGCTTTTCCATAGTAACACGCCAACTTCGTCTGCATAGCGCATTGGCTTCTCATATTCGTCTTGGTTCGGAAAGTCTTTAAACAAAAACCCTACCGTCGCTGTCATTCTGTCACGTTCGATTTGCCAGAGGTTGATTTGGTCGATGATGGTGGGAGGCAGGATAGAGTGCGGGGCTTGACTGCGGGGGCTGCTGGACGAGGTGGAAGAATTGGTGATGTTGGAGTTATTGGCCGCCTCGAGTGCGGCGTGCCGACGCATCTGTGGGTGGGCGTGAGTAGAAAGGTATGAGATGATCTGCTCGGCCGTAATGCCCATGCGGACGGCGCGTTGGACGGACTGTTTGGTCATTTTGCCGGTGACCAGATTGGGGTGGCGAGAGCGGAGATTGACGAACAAGGCGAGGAGGGAGACTTGGAGAGGTGATGAAGTGTAGGCGTAAAGGCGATAATTCGTTTCGATTATGATAAAGCCGCCAGCAGCACCGCTGGTAGGGGATGAGCTATGCAGGGAAGAGGACAAGGTGGAGTTAACGGAGGCAAGGGCGGACGTTGAGTCCGACGTAAGTGTTACTGCGAGGCGCGTAGGGTAGTAACGCGTCTGTGTGGGCTCGGTTTTGGAAAGTGGAGGTGGATAGACGATGCCCATTTGGTTGAGGTCGGCAAGGATTCGGCGTTGTGTTTCTGTTAAGGAGTCGGTAGAATATGGTTTGCCGAGTTCAAGAGATGCGACGAGAAATAGGAAGGAGAGAATCTCGACTTTGGTCATTTGGAGGCTTTCGGCATTCTCAACGTAGATGAACAATAGAGCCCAGACCTGGGTGTTGATGTCTTGTAAAACGAAAGCGAAGCCTTCTTTTGTGATTTTTGGCTGTCCGCGAAGTACCTCGATGAAGTGACCCATCTTTAAGAGCTCGACGACGCCTCTTGATGGTTCGGTATTGGCTACTGTGGGATCTAACTCTATATTGGCACTGTTGCCGACCATGTAACTCAGAATACCTTCCCATTGATTCCGAGCAAACGTATCAAGGTCTGAGATCTTAATCTGAGATTGAGCAGTACTGGCCGAGAGTACTCCGAAAGACTGGTGGCTGCCTCCACCGGTGAGGGCTTGCCGAAGGGAGCGAGCGAAATCGCGTGTAAGGGAGAGTGCTTTGGCTTTCGCCTTTGTAGTAGTGTCCTTCAGGATATAGTAGCGCTTCAAGAGCTCGATGGCATTCTCTCGCTCACTGCAAGCCGTCAGAGGAGTTTTATCAACGGAGCACGGTCTGCCTGCCGTTTGCTTGTCGGTTTCACCCAGAGATCGAGATCAGCGACAAGGAGGGGGCTTTTCATGTACAACATTGCCATCACCAAGGTTTTGGCTACGGTCTGATTAGCAGAGATGAGAGAAAAACAGTCGACATGACGCGCCTAACTCTGACAATCTTTTGCGGAAAATGGCGAGGGCTGATGATGGGTGCTGGTACAAGCGGAAGAATTCATTGCCTGAGAGTGCCTCGACGCACTCCCAGGACTGAAGTATAGGGTCTGTCATGTTGGGCGAACAAGCGGCAGTTGCTGCCCGCTCTAGTCTTGGTCATCGATCGATCATGGTGTGGTTGACGCAGAGAAGGCTTTGGGACTATTAAGTTCACACCAGCAGTCGTTGAAAATATCTGGCGGCCCATAACAACCATGCACGCAGTTCCTGAGTTCGACTCGGCAAGATGAATCTGCCGCAGTCTACAGGACAGACGGGAAGCTCTTGAAAGCCTCGAGCAGGGACAATGACGGCTGTAGCGTTTGTGAGGAAGGTAAGTGATGAGACCTCGATCGCAGACTTCTAGACCCTTTTCCCCTTGTGTAATCCCCCCCCAGACTTTGAGCTCTCATTTTCCTGCCGTTGCTTTCCGAGGTTGTCATCTTCCATGTGCTTCTGGTGCTAAGGACCACACACCTACGTCGAATCTCCGAAGTCATTTCGAACCTCCAAATCCATCCACTTACTCTTACAAATCTAGGTGTTCGAGTCTTTCAGAGCAACGTCAGGACTGGAGCCCAGGTGTGCGCCCTCAACCCACATGAGGTCCCAGCACTGAATCGATTGATAGATTGCTTGACAGCGTACGTGACGGCCCGTGCCTCTTACGCCGCATGGGATAGCTATGACGGCTGTGCGCGCTGAGGATGAAGGCTCACCTTTGTAGCTTCGGATAACGTCCGCTTCGGCAGGTAAAGTTCATTTTGAGCTCCCGATCGAGAAGCATCATACCAACCGTCTCGGCATTCTCCATGGAGGGACAATCGCGAGCATGGGTTAGTTCATCAACGCAGCGCTGTGACTATATTCTCATTCCTCGAAAGTCGATCTAGGCGGGTCCCTGGCCCTTGCCTCGCGAGGCATGTTCTCTACAGGAGTCTCTACCGACCTTAACATCACCTACTTGAATGAAGGGGGAAGGGTCGGTGATACAGTGCGAGCGGAAGCAGTCTGTGATAAATGTCTGTAGCAGGGGGTATTCCACTGTGCATTACTGACCTTGGGTAGTTGGAAGGACGTTGGCATTCACCTCGATACGATTTATCAATAAGAACAACGACCTCGTTGCTCGAGGCAGTCATACCAAATATGTAGTGCAAGCCTCCAAAGACCCGCAAAATTCCGAATGGGACGGGTTCTCCAAGCCCGGCAAAGGACCGAAAGTTACTTTTACTCATTCTGAGGCAGAGGGAGAAGATTCTCGGTCGGCTAATTAGATGCCTATCATAACCTTAGAATCGAGGAGACGACGAGCTTGCAAATTCTGCTGTGGCCATACCGAGCCGCGTAATGATCTATGCCGCAACGTTTGTGTCAAACCGTTTCCTCCCTCTCCGCTCTCCTGGGCTCCTTTAAGAAATGGGGGACGATGACTGCTTTGTGATCCTTGAATCACTGGCGGATGAGCGTAAGTAGCTGTTTGTCCTGATCGATGTTATTGATTTTGAGACTCCGTTGCCCCTTTCGCATCTCTTCGGGACGTTCCTTCCCTTGTTTTGTTCACGGGACCGGAACGCGCCTTCCCACGGCGGTGGTTGCGGTTGCCACTTCAACCGTGCGAATCCTTCAAAACTCACCCAAATTCCGGAATAGCTTCACCTCACTTTCGCTTCACTCTTCTGGCGCCCACGATGCCATGGCGACAAATTCCCTCAATGCTGCGTTGACGTTTCATGGGCAGGAAAGACAGTCCTCGATTCCAAGGCCCATCTCGACGAGCGGGATATCCAAGCCGTTACCAGCTGCTCCAGGGCGAAACAGGCCTGAGTTAGCGACCTTCGCTGGAAACAGACTGCCAAAATCCCAGACCACAAGTTCGCTCACAGACTCTACTACCCGGCCGTCTCCTAGGAAACACATCAAGAAGGACTACGTGATCTCGCAACGACAACTGCTTGGACCTGTAGGACCGCCAATGCCCAAATCCCAAAGCATCTCGACTATCTCATCCTTCGGCAGTCCTCCATGTCACAGCCCAGCAAGACGCGTTACACCGACAACAAGAAAGTCGGAGAGAACTGAATACAGCATGAGAGACGCACGATCCGCCGGAGTGTCGCCTCAAAAAAGTGTGAGCAGAGCCAGAGCAGAACTCCGGAGAACAAAGCCCCGTCAGTCCCCACTCAAGAAAACACCGGCTATAAGCCGAAAAGGAGATCTAGGAACAGACATGAGATGGAACGACGAGTCAAGAGCCCCCAGAACTCGGAGACAAGCGACGCCTGGAGCATTTCCTAGTCGAGGTGTTGTTGCAAAGGCTCAGCTTGTGACAGTGCCGTCGAGACCTAGGCACAAGGTCATCAACACTGACCAGGAGCCTTACGCTTGGTCGACTCGCGCCGGCTCTCAGTCTTCGGATCAACCGAACCTATACACAAATACATCTTTCCACACTCAACCGTCGCCGAATGTTAATGACTCACCACTACCGATTGCTCTCTCCCGTCACACCTATGAGACTGATGACGACCCGCGTTGGGTATATACACTCGAGGGTAGCCGTGACATGATTTAGGCTAATGTCCCTTTGTAGATCTATTTTCCTTTTCCTACTTCTTACTTCCTCGGCAGACTTGTGACCCTTATCGACAAGCAGCGACACATTGAACATTTTCTCCCGAAAAGAAAAGATTCTTTAGGATCCTTATCGCGTCCACTGCCAACCAGGGAAGATGAATACAATAATACGGATGTTCGGCGCGCTGAGATCGCTTTGGACGAACTCGAGATGTGCTGCAAGACTAGAGACGCGCTAAAGAGCTTTGAGTCCTTCAAAAAGCAGTACTATGCGGACAAATATAGGGACTTTTCAGATACCAGGCGTCGGAATATTCCAAGGGCTCCTCCGCCTACATACACGCTCATTGATAGCGAAGCTTTCCCACAGCTGCCTGCGCCGAAGCCAAAAGTGGTCAACACCATTCGCAGCACCGACGGATGTTCGACTAACGGAATTCTTACAGGTATGGTCAAAAGCAAGACCATGGGCAACTTGCGAACCCTCTCTTCTCAGTTAAACCTCAATTCTTGTGGAGGAGATAAACGAAAAGATAGCTTCGGAAGTACGTCACAAAGCGTTGCCGCACCAAACACCCCTCGTACAGGCTTTGGCGTAAAGAGACAAGCTTTAACGGACAATACTCGTGCCTTCACTCCACCTCAACCCGCATCTGCAAAGCTGCATAGACGCCACACGGACCTAGGTGAAGATTGGAACGCCATTACCCCGGCTATTCACATCCCACAATCTCAAAGCTCGCCTTGGATTCAGTGTCATAGCTCTCAAGTCCCATTTGGTACGAATGCAACGCGAACACCAAAGACACCAAAGACACCTAAGCCATTTATCAGGAAAACGCCAACAAGCTTCAAGACACCAGAGATGGCTATCAGGACGCGAGATACGATTGTGAGCACGGGTTCTGGGTCGAGGAAGAGCAGTGGATCTGGGACGGACATACTGAAGAGAGTATTCAGCGAAGGAATTGGAGCGGTAAAAAGGCTTGGAAGAAGCTTTACCGGGTCGGATGTGACAGCTTCTGGAATTGAGTATGATGAGAGCGTAGATAAGAGCATGGAAGAGAGAGTTAGAGACCATGGGTGATGTGCGCATGAGATGAAGTAGTAGAGACTTTCGACGCACCTTTGCGTGCCATTAGCAGCGATCTGCTTGGACGGCAACAGAGAAAAAGGAGAAATTTGGAGGAGTCACTGTACCAGCTAGCATGAGCGAACAGGTGAGAATCAGAACTTTGTACTCTATTATTACGACACACGTCTCATTGCAAACGGAGAACAGGCCATCTAGACTGTTCCACGGCAAGAGTCCTGGAGACCTCATTGAATGGACTGTTCGAAGTCAGAGCTTCTACGTTTGTGGAATGTAGCCCTCGTGCGATGATAACTTAAGAGTCTAAGCAAGGATTCTTGTCAAGGCGGGGATACCACAACACATCCAACATCACTCTAAATCCCCATAATGAACAACCGGGCAATCGGAACTGTCGATTAGGAATCGGATACTCATGATCTGCGAGATGCATTATTGTCCCCCACACCAGGCTTTGCTCTTAGCTGCGGCCGGCGGCCGGCGATCCTTGGCCAATCTGGCACACGACCAACAGTGGGCCACTCTGTTGACAGCAATTGCAAGCTCTTATCTTCAAGACGGTCCACTGCTTTTCCGCATGACCATGTCTCTTACTATCAAACATAACTTCTCAACTTCTCCAGTCGAGCCTTTTCGGCGCCCCTCGCCTGCTTCAGGACCGTCTCTGTCCCTTCAGAGAATGAAATCCACGTCCCACCATGAGCGACAAGCCCACTCGACCGAGCCCCCTCTCGAACGAATCGCAGCAAAGTACACCACGACACCTGCGTAATCCAGGCGAAGATGGATATCGAACACCTACCATTGAAGACTTTGATCATTCCCACGAGAGCTTGCAAAAGAATCTGCCATCCCAGCTTGGTCATGATGTTGCAATTCCTGGAGTGCAAGCAAGAGATATGCTCCATAATGACGAGCCCAAATTCTTCACGGAGCACAAGCTACGAGGGGGCAATACAGACGACTTTTGGGCTGAGAAGCTCAATTGGCGGCAGAGGATAAAGCACTTCACATGGGCATACTTCGCGCTTACCATGGCTACTGGAGGCATCGCAAATGTGCTGTATAGCGGTACGATTGTGGAAGACCATTCTCGCCATGGACCGGCTGACGAGTTCTCCAGTACCGTTTAGATTTCGTGGACTGACCGCAATCGGCGATATCTTCTTCCTTGTGAATCTCGTCTTCTTCATCATAAACTGTATACTAAGTGGCATTCGATTCTACTACTACCCATACCTGTTCAAGGCATCTTTCTGCCACCCTACCGAGTCTCTATTCATACCAGCCGCGGTAGTGTCCTTTGGCACAATTCTAATTAACATCTCTCAATATGGTCTGGCGCATACTGGCTTGTGGCTAAGTGATGTGGTCGAGGGCCTTTTTTGGGCTTACTGTGACGTGGCATTCACGTTCTCCTTTGCCATATATCTTATTCTGTAAGATTTACCACACTCTGCTCGGTTGTTGCGCTAATTCGCAAAGTTGGTCTACACAGTATTTCTCCATCAGCCAAATGACCCCTATCTGGATTTTCCCTGCTTATCCTCTCCTTGTGGTTGGACCGCATGCTGGAGTACTCACTACCCAGCTTTCTCACCATAGAGCATTTACGATCATCATTGGTGGCTTTACCCTTCAAGGAATTGGTTATCTGGTGTCGATGATGGTCTACTCTGCATTCATCTATCGTCTTATGACACAGAAGCTGCCAAAGGAGAGTTTACGCCCTGGTATGTTTGTGTCGGTCGGACCTAGTGGCTTTACTGCCGCCGGATTGGTCACCATGGCACATAACGCGCAAAAGATTTTCCCAAAAGACTTCATGGAGAATGGGGAATTGACAGCCACAATCTTCAAAGTTGGATGTAACTGGGCTGCCCTATGGCTTTGGGGGTAAGTCACTTCCCCCTCTCTAGAATCATTAGATTTCTGACGTTGTTAAGGCTTGCTGTCTACTTCTTCTTCATCTCCGTCTTCGCACATTACTCCACTCTCTCCGGTAGCCGAATGACTTTTGCCATGACATGGTACTCCTTCGTCTTTCCGAATACGGCTCTCATTACTGCGACCTTTGCTATCGGCAAGGCCTTTAGTTGCTACGCAATCAACATCGTCGGCTGTGTGATGACATGTATCCTAATTGCTGTCTACTTTACTGTGTTCATTTTAATGATCCGGGCTATTTTGATCCACCAGATTCTGTGGCCTCAGCAAGGCGAAGACAAGAATGAAGGAGGCTTCCGCGTCGAGACCTGGAGACCCGAAGGCCATGATTCTCCAGGTGCCTGGAGGAAGAAGTCCAGCACGTCAAAGAAGGGGGGAACCTTGGGAACACTGGAAGAGAAAGCTGCGGTCAATGGTGACGCGGCGATTGAGCGCAGCTACGCTTCCGGCAATGATAGAAATGTCTGAATGACGGCGGGTTATGCTTTTGTGTTCACGACATTAGCTTTGCATGCTTTTATCTAGCCTTTTTGCCGGTTTCTGATCCCCGGATCCTCCAATTTTTACCCCGCACTGATATGATACCCCACATTTCCCATTGTAGATATTTTGCAGATGAGCATTTTCTTGACTGCACAAAGCCTTTTTCAATTGATACATACACCTGCATTGCTTTGAAGCACTCGTTGGAACGAACAAGAGGCTAACGTCACATTTCATAAACTTGAAAACACCCCGGACTCCTCAGTGTTAAATAGCATTGCTGAAACATCTACTCGAGGATTTTCTAGTCACTCTTGAAACAACTCTAGCTGCGGAGAAGACAAGGGGAGCTTTCGCCTTCTGTTTTCTGTATCGAGAAATTATTGATATTGGCTTGGAACGGGCTCTCTCTGTGTCTCTCATTCTTTTACACTTGACCTCCCTTACTTTGGATATTGTTTCCCTTCCCGAGAGAATAATGCCGCCGACCTCGGAAAATCCCCCACCTGCGTCCTCCGCCCCCGGCTCCAAGCTACCCCCGGTGCCACCCCCTGGGGTCTGGGCCCCCGCCATAACAGTAAGCAGCCAATATTACACTTAATTTCTTGATACGAGCAACCTCTGTTCATGAAGACCCAGGAACCGCCCAAGAAAACCTCTTCATCTCACCCCATGCACGTACTCCTCAGCCAAGCCATTCTCCCACCATCCATCTCACTGTCTGTTTTCCTCCCTCCCCCAGTTCAGCCAACCAAAGTCCTTCCTATCAGAGAATCCCCCATCCTCCAGACCTCGCCCCAATCCGATCTCTTCCCCCCCCCCCGGCTCACTCACTCACTTCCTCCGCAGTTCTTCGACCCGCAAACCTCCGCCCTCTCCCTCCCCTTCCAGTCAGCCTACTACGCCCACCTCTCCCGCATCCTCACCGGCCTCGTCGTCCTCGGCACAAACGCCGAAACCTTCCTCCTCACACCCTCCGAACGCCGCACCCTAATCCGCTGCGCCCGCGCAGCCGTGCCTCCGGGGTACCCGCTGATGGCCGGGTGCGGCGGCCACAGCACGCATCAAGTGTTAGAATTCATCGCGGATGCGACGGCGGAGGGGGCGGACTATGCGCTGGTGCTGCCTTGTGCGTATTTTGGGCCCGCCACCGCGAAAGACGTGGTTTTGAGATTCTATAATGAAATTGCAGAGAGGAGTGCGTTGCCGGTTGTTATTTATAATTTCCCGGGGGTGTGTAATGGGGTGGATCTGGACTCGGATGTTATTGAGGAGTTGGCGAAGGCGCACCCGGGGAAGATTGTTGGGGTGAAGTTGACGTGTGGGAGCGTGGCGAAGATCGTGCGTCTCTCTGCTGCGCTCAAGTCGCCCAGTGAGGATCCGGAGAATGGGTTCGCGGTGTTTGGGGGGCAATCGGATTTTTTGGTGGGGGCGCTGGAGAGTGGGGCGGCGGGTTGTATTGCGGCGTTTGGGAACGTGTTTCCGAAAAGTATTGTGAGGATTTGGGAGCTTTGGAGGGAGGGGAGGAGGGGCGAGGCGGGGGAGTTGCATCGGAGGGCGGCGAGGGCGGAGCAGTGCGTTAAGGGAGGGGTCGGGGCGGTGAAGTTTGCGAGTGCGGTGTATTGTGCGGGGAAGGTGGTGAGGGGTGAAAAGGGGGAGGGAGAGGGGGAGGGGAAGGGGTGGAATGTGGATGTGGAGGGGTTGTGTAGGATGAGGGCGCCGTATGGGGATGTGGTGCCTGAGGCGGCGAAGAGGAGGATTAGGGAGGGGGAGGAGATGAGGGAGATGGAGAGGGTGGAGGATATCTTGTAGGAGAGTGAGAGGTGGGCTATAGTCAGAGGCAGAATGATGGGGGGGTTTGCGTGTGAATGTATCGGGGGGAAGTATTGGGAGGCGAATTGGTGGGCACCCCCATCGGGGAGGCTGTTGCAAGAAGCTAATTGGTATTCTCGAGGCTTTTTGTCAAGTGAATATCTATCATTGATGGTGATCAAGAGGGTGGAAATGCTGTATCGTGCAGATAGCATCTGACTCGCTCTTTGTCGCTGGCGCAAGTTGTTGTCCTAAATCGTCCTCTGGCCGATCTATGGTCCACACTGGTCAGATGGGCGTAGCCAATTCCAGAAAGGAAGCGACGTGTTCAGACAAGGATAATGTCCTGCTCCTCCAAGCCTAAGGTCTCGATTTCTCCGTTCATCATTCCATGGACGTATGCTTCTCCGACAATTCTATATCTCCTAGCGTCTCCGCCATTCTCTTGACGCAAAATGCGTGCGGTTGGTGCATAATTCAGAATACAAACCACGTCAGCTTCCTGAACCGTGTTAGGTCCGAATCCAAATCTGCCCTCAGAAGTGGTGAAGAAGCGCCGGTGCTCCAGGCATTCTAGGACGCAAGCAAGGAATTGCCCGCCAGGCGTGCCTTGACCTATTAGCTGTAATGCTTCGCGGTCTTCCTCCTCCAAGTCTGGGTAATCAGCGGCTTCAAGTACGCAATCATTGATGAGCCTAGGCATGAATTAGCACTTTTTCTTGTTTAAAGGCGTTACGGGGACTGTCACTCACACTTTCTTATCTAATTTCGTGTCAAATTTGTCCGCGAACCCACCTAGACCCTTCCTAAAATCATAGAACATCTCACATGTAAGGGTAAATTTACTCTCGTCTGTTAGATTGCCAGCAATTGTACGCCAGTAGTTGTCTAAAGTCTTTTTCACCGGTACCTTGTCGTTTCCTTCATTCTTCAGGCGTGGCGTTGTTGGATCTACCGGTGGTAGCAGGACTCCTAAGACGGCCTTGGCTATAACTTTCTCCAAGGTACGAATGTAATACAATGTATTTTTGTCTCCCTCGTTAGACGTGAGACTAGCACGCCATTTCGAAGCGCGCGGGAACTATGAATGTACTCGATCTACCGCGTGGAAAATCTTGCCGCGCACTGTTAGCTCGAAGAGATCGCCACTTTGTGAAGCGAAGCTGGTGCCTCCACTAGCGGAGTAGAGATTCAGGCCGTTATCAGATATAAGATCGCTCAGGGAGACCTGGGACAGTATGTCTAAACTGCTCAAAATGTTGAAGTCGGGACACCAGCTCGGTAACCCCGGCCTACGGGTGAGGACACGGAGCCATCTGCCACATCCCAAATTTCCAAACCCCACCAAACATTCTATTTGTAATTTTATTATTTACGATGTTTTTATACAGATAAATTATATATATATAAATAGATTTTAATTAAAATAATTTAATTATTTAACTGAGATCCGTCCAGTAAATAAATAAAAAATGGAATATGTCCTGTGGGATCCCCCGGGGGGGGGGGGGGGGGGTGTTACCCTAGCTAGACCGCGAAATGGGGCGGGCTGGGCTGGGTTTTTAGCCTTCCGACCCGAGCCCGCGCCACCCA
>JAGFML010000129.1:0-64850 GCA_021030945.1 Pyrenula aspistea
GATCCAGCCGTGTGGTAAATCTACAAGGTCTTGGCGTGCTTGGCATCGCCGGCAGTGCGTTTCACAGGCGTGACAAATAGTAAATTAAATAAAATTAAATTAATTTTTAGTAAAAAAAGTATTATATAGTACTATAAAAAAAGCTTTTTTTATATAAAAGAGGCTCCTTATATAGTACTTTTTTTACTAAAAGTTAATTATATACGAATTTATATAAAAGAGACTTTTTATATAATATTCTTTTTACTAAAAACTAGTTATATACAAATTTATATAAAAGAAACTTCTTATATAGTATTTTTATATAATGCTTTCTCTATTAGAAGTTAGCTATATATAAAGTTATATAAAATAGGCTTCTTATATAGTACTTTTTTTACTAGAAACTAGCTGCATATAAATCTCTATAATAAAGGCTTATTAGATGTTTTTATACTTTAATTCTAATCATTTAATCTAAATGTAGCTATACAGCTATATAGCTGTCTAATATAGCTATCTAAAATCAAAAAAAAAAACTAAAAAATATAGCTAGCTATTAACTATATATTTGCAGCATTTATTATTAAAATTAATTATAAAAAATATAAAACTTAATTATAAAAAATATAAAAAATTTAAATTTTTAAATATTAATAAAAATTTAATATAAAAATAAAAATATAAAATTATAAAAATAATTAAATATTAATTATTTTAATTATTTTAAAAATTTAATATTTTATATTAATAATTATTAATTATATAATAAAAATTTTTAAAATTAAACTTTATTATTTAATTTATTAAATTTAAAATATTTAATTTTTAATTAAATATAATAAAATTATATAAAAAGAAATTCTAAATTTTTAAATTAATAAACTAAAATTCCTAAACTGATTTCTAAAATGCCAAAAGTTTTTTTATATGGACAACCCAAAATCCTTAAGCTAAGGTTAAAGCGGAATTATTGATAAGCAATACGCCTTCTGTGATGGAGCAATATAATGCGGCAGCTGAGACCATGCCTCCAGATTTTCCAGTTTGTTACGGACCATCCCAAAGAGGAAGGTTACCTAAGGTCATATGATGCTTATAAATAGCGTCAATGAAGAGATTTATTTACATAAATATATGGAGTGTTATCCTTATTAATAGGGATTTTCGTCTATAGCAATCTACAGGAAATGAAAAAGTATATAGAAAAGGTTAAGGTCCCTTTTTTAGATGGATTTAACTGTATTTAACTCATATAATTTTTTTACAGCTAGTTACAATATACTTAAATTACCTTTATAATTTTATAAATATTTTTTTTGTTAAAGATAGAGTTTCCCTTTAAGAATTAACCTATATATATAAAATTCTAAATTAAGTATATACAATATTTTAAATATTTTATAAAATGTCTTTTTATTTTATATAAAAATTAACTATTAATTTAATTTAAAGTATAAATAATAATAAAAAAAATATTATTTTTTTATATAATAGTAATTGCTAAAAGTTAAATAATTAGCTTATTTTATTACAAATTTATTTTACTTTTAAAAAAAGCAGAATATTATTTAACAAAAAGGTAATGTTTATAGTAAAATAACTTAAAGGACAAGCCTATAAGTAGTTTAAATTCTAAATAAGAAAGTATCTTTAACCTTAAAAAAGGAATAAGGATAGTATAAAGGTAGAGAATAAGGAGCCTAAAAATATTTAAATGTTCAAGCATTTTAGAGAGTTTGTTAAACAAATAGAGAAGGTTTTTAATGTGATTAATATGGCAGAAAATACTTTATATATTATTTAATATGTATACTAGAATTACTCTGTTATGGAATACATTTAAAAGTTTGAGAAGATTTCTGCTGAACTTAGTTAAAATAAGAAAGTATTTATAGTAATATATTATAAAGGGTTAAAAGATACAGTTAAAAATGAATTTATATGAATAGAAATATCTATTAGTAAGATAAAGAATCTCTAGAGAGAGGTTATATAAATTAATAATGCTTTAAAAAATAGAACTATTAAACAAATATATAACTAATTAAATACTAAATGTTAAAGGAATATAAAAGGAACATTTAGAGAGACTGAAAAACCTTACACATAAAGGTTTTACTAAAGTAAGTATTTTAATATAATAGAGATTAATATAGCAGAATAGAAGCTATATAAAGGAAGTATAAAAAAAGCGAAAAGCTATAAGTATTATAACTATAGATAATAAAAATATATTATTAGAAATTATAAACAGCTATAAACGGAAGCTATTAATATAGTATTTTAATAGAATCTATTTATAGAACTAGAGCAAGTGCTAATAAAATAGACCTTTAAAGTCTTAATTAACAGTTTAATAAACTTTAATAAAAAATATTGGGACCAAAGAACACTAAAAGTAACATAATTAAATAATAAAAAGGAATATATAGAGTAGTGTTAATAATAGAAAGAGCTAGCTAAACTATAGATTAAGTAGAGGCCTGCTTTTCAGTTATTAAAGGAAAAATATAGGTTTATAGTACCTAAGTATTAAAGGGAGGACCTATAATTTAACAAAAGAAACACATTATATATAAATATTTATTAGATATAGTATATATATTAGGATTATATCTTTTATAATAGGGACCAAAAGAATTATAAATAACTATATCTACCAACACCATACTAGGCGGATAGCTAGAATAAATGCAAGAACTTGAGTTATAGCTACCACCTAATTGACAAAAGAAGTATAGAACAGTTTTTAAATATATTAGGTAACTTAACATTACATTATTATAGTGACTAGATAGATTAACTATATATATGTTAAAATTACAATTAAAGAGTTTATTTATTAAACTATTATAAGCTATATTATAATTAGAAATGAATATATAGATTTATAGAGGAACAGTGGCCAAATAATAAAAAAAATAACAACTATTAGCTGTTAAAAGCCAGATATTTTAAGGTAACAATAGTACAATAAAAGAAGAGCTTTATTTATTAATTTAATATATAGAATTATAACAAACTAATACTAATATAACTAATATTAATATATAAAAAAGACTATTCTATTTTCTATTATGTTTTAGATTATATATTAGTAAAAAAACAATAGTATAAATAATGATATCTTATACTACCATATTTACAACTATTATAAATTTACTGCAATTAAAATATCTATATCTATCACCTACAAGCCAAACGTGCGGTAATAATCTTTCCTAAAAATTCGAAAAGCTGGCACCAGCAACGGTAGGAGTTAAAGTGCACATAGGCATCACTTTGGGAAACCTGCCTAATAGGATTGCAGTGTGACATACACAAACAATGCATTAGGAAATACTTAGACTGCGAAGAACCCGCGGATTACCCGCACCTAGACTATCTGGATTTAACCCGCGGGGGATGCTAGGTTAGGATTTTTCAGGTCTGCAGGATATTAACAAATATTAGAAAACCTTAACCCAGTCTGTAGAAAACCGTTCGGGTTAGGTAGGGTAAGATTTCTTTAAATTATTTGACCCAAGTTGCTCAGGAAAGGCCTTTTTGCGCGAATTAGAGTATATTCTATGTGCAGGAAGCCTTTAAAGCCCTGAGCAGCCTAATAGTAACATAAAGTGACAATAGTTGTCGTAGAATTAATGTTGTTAATGTATCTTTATATAACTTTCTAATATTTACATTACTATGTACGGTTAGTCTTCTAGGTTTGGCAATCCGTAAGGTTAATCCGCCCTAACCTGTGGGTAAACTGCGGGTGGGTAAAAGCTTTTATAAAACCCGCTGGGTTGCGCGGGCTCGGGCTGGAAGGCGAAAAACCCAGCCCAGGCCGCCCCATTTCGCAGTCTAGAAATACCTCAATGCAGACAGAAGGTAAAGGAGTACATACAACACTGCGTGCATTGTTAGAAGAACAAGATAGCGAAGGGAATTACAGAGTAAGCAGATATTTAGCTAGCATTTATGGAACCATAGAAGAGCTTAAGAGTTGATTTTATTACTAAATTATTAAAGTTAAAATATTTTATAATTAAAAAGGAATTTAACTCTATTATAATTTCTGTAAACAGGTTCACTAAATATACTATATTTATACCTTTTTGGAAGGATTATAATACATTAAAAATAGTACAATTATTTATTACTTTTATAATTAGTATATTTAAATTTCTAAAAGAGATAGTATTAAATAAAGATAATTATTTTATATTAATATATTAGAAAATATTTATAAAAAAACTATAAATAAAATTTATAATATTAATAGTTTATTATTTATAAACTAATAAATAAATGGAACGAATAAACTAGATATTAAAAAACTGGTTATACTATTACCTATTTACAAATATAGATAATTGGATAGAGTTGTTACTGGTAGTTTAGATATACTACAACAGCCAAACATCAAATACAACTAAAGTAACACCCTATAAGGCGAACTTTAGAAATAATATATGAATGCCAGAACTAAATTTAAATAAGGGAATAGCCAAAGAAGCTCTACAGAGGGCTTCAAAAATACGACAGACATTAACCCAATAATTATAACATAATGATCAAAGGGTACCTCAGCTAAGGAAGGAGGATAAAGTGTATCTGTCAACAAAAAATTTGAAAACTACACAACTTAACAAAAAACTTAATTACAAGTAAGTTAGACTCTTTAAAATTAAATAAATAAAAGGACTTATTATTTATATATTTAAACTACCAATAAATGCATAAATACACTAAACTTTTAACATATTGTTATTAAAAAGGGCAGTATTTGAAACACCTGTACAGAAAACCTTCAAATATGAGGTGGAGGAAGACGACTACTATGAATCAAAGTGAGTTCTAAGAATCGAGAATTAGCAGTATCTAATAAAGTGGAAGGGATACCCTATTTTTAAAAATATGTGGGAACCCCTTAGTTATTTTAATGGCTGTTGGAAACTTGTGGAATAGTTCTATCAACACCAGCGGACCTATTGTCCACAGAAGCTGCAGTAGGCTCTGAAAAGATCTCCTTTAACTAGTTGTCACTTAGCTTAACGCTGCCCGAGTTCTAAAGGGCTTTTAACTTAAAACCTTTAGTATTTTCGCGACACTTGTGTTCCTCCTATACCTAGACTGCGAAATGGGGCGGGCTGGGCTGGGTTTTTAGCCTTCCGACCTGAGCCCGCGCAACCCAACGGGCTTTTTTTACTGGTTAACCCACCCGCGGTTTACCCACGGGCTGGGTCGGGTTAGCCCTGTAGGTCGCTGTGAGGTCTATATTAGAGACAACAGGCAGAAAGCTAAAGAACCGAATATATAGCCATAGCCACAAGAAAAGGACATCTTCCTCTTCCTTTTAGACTCGAAGCTGAGGAGTGCAAACTCTACACCAAACGCGGTGGCAAGTCTACAAGGGGTCTTGGCATTCCTTGGCACTGGTTTGCCAGGCATGACAGTCGCCAAGCTGCCAAGGGCTAGTTAAAATAATTAATAACTCTCTATATACTATATATATTATATATATCTATTAATAAAAAATGTATATTTTAATGTATTTTATACATATATAATATAATATATATAAATTTATAAGATTTATTAATTATAAAATATTAAAATATTTATTTTTAGTATATAAATATACTAAAAATAAGTCTTGGCAACCCATAGAGTTACCCACGGGCTGGGTTAGGGTTTTATAATATTTGTCAACACCCCGCGGGCCCGAAAAATCCCGACCCAGCATGCCCCGCGGGTTAAACCCACGTGGTCCGGGTGCGGGTAAACCGCGGGTTCTTCGCAGTCTACCTATACCTTGATTTGTTTTTTAATCTGCCTTAATTTAGCTTTAGCTTGAACAGCTTAAGCCTGGATTTAAAATTCTTTACGCTCAAGACGCTTAAACTTTTATTTAGCTATCCTTTTCTTATCCTTTAACTCTTTTAACACACACACTATTTAGTTAAAGTTTACTGCTTCCGATTGACACTTTGAACCTATATAGAGGTACTCAGCACAACAAGAAGAAAATAATGCTAGATAGCAGGACAAACAAAGATTATAACAACGTTGGCAGGCGACCATCGCCTCAAAACCTTCTGCAACTACACAATCAGCATGACAGGAATAAAGAAACATTTGATGGGAAGGCATGAGGAACTTACAGAATTAGGAGACAACTGCTTGAAGAAAATGGAAGAAATAGTCGCGGGATTGCAACCTATTAGAAGGGAAGATGGTGTTATAGACCATCCTAAAGAGGAAAGTTACTCAAAGTCACGTGATGCTTATAGATGGCGTTGATGAAGGGATTTGTCTACACAGACATATGGAGTGTCGCCCTTATTGATGGGGACTTCTGTCTACAGCGATCTACAGGAAATGAAAGGGTATATAGGAAGGGTCGAGGTCCCCCCTCTGGATGGATTCGACCGTATTTAACTCATATAGCTTTCTCATAGCTAGTTGCAGTGTATTTAAATTACCCTTGTGACCTCACAAGTATTCCTCTTGTTGAAGATAGAGCTTCCCTTTGAGAACCAACCCGCATATACGAAGTCCTAGACTGAGTATACGCAACACAGTTCTTTCCAGACACAGCGCATAATGTAGTCCCAAGCTGCGTTAGTATACTTGCGCCCCCATTTCATAAATCTGCCTGTGGCTAGAGCGTGAATTGACGGCCAAGCTTTCTCCGGGAAGTATTCTAAGAGCTGCATAAGGAACTCCTCTTCCTGTCGATGAGCTCGGAAGAACCGACAGTAACTGTGACCGTCGTGATCCGGTAGAATTTGGTGCTGTGCAAGGTCAAATGTCTTCACCAAGGACTCCTCTGTCTCGGGTTGCCGAATCACGATAATGTTGGAGAGACGCAAGTCCGCATGGTGAAAGCCGTAATACGGAAAAATATGAAGGAGGCGAAGACAGCTTTGCACTATTGGAAGGATGTCGTCGAACATGACTCCGCTCTTTACCACATCCTCCAAAGTATCTCCTTCTAGGTACTCCAGAAGCAGCCCATAAGATTGAAAATACTGGACGTGACGGGGCTTAGATGGCTTGAAGGGGGGTGTCGCGACCTCAGCAATTACTTTGGGCAGGACGAGCCCTTGCAGCTCAACGAGATGATTGTACGCTGCCGACTCCGCTCTATAAGTTTCGATGCATCGCAGATACATAAATGCTTCCTCTTCGGCCATTGTTGCACCTATAGTATTTGGAGATGACGACAGCCACCTTTCCAGCGTAGTCGTATTGATAGCAGAGCACGAGGAAGACGGCGGGTTAGAGGCTTCCATGGTGGTCTTTGCGACGTCAGAAGCACCGCCTGAAGACGGATATGAGCGCTGAAAGAGGAGTCCGGCACCGGAATGATCAGCGTCGAGGGGCAGGGCTGACTGGTTGTGGCCCAGAGATGGAGACGATGATTGTAAGGTGTCATCTTTGAGATCATCTGCGAGCTTTGTAGGACGGCAATGCTCATCTTCTTCGTCAGTAATCCCAGTAGAGCAGTCGTCGGAGAATACATCTGGTGACATCACATCCATGCCGAAGACTTGTTGGCCCGCCTGTGATGCGGCTGATCTGAAGGGAATTGAAGCAGTTTGAGATCTGTTTTGAAGGCGAGATATGTAGTCGGAGGGAGCATTGTCCATAAGATAGGCCATGCTACCTTCTAGAACGAAGAAGTAATAGGCGCGCTCCCGTTGCTCATCCCAAAGATTCCGCCTGAAGACCTGCGTGAACGTTGGGCCAGGGGCGATGAGCTCCTCGTTCGCGAGTTCCTCTTGACTAAGCTTTGCAGTGTCTTTCCAATGTCCGATATTGAGAGAGCGATAATCGCGCAGAGTATTTGAGCGTCTGATGTCGTAGGATTTCCAAACCATCATTTTATCAGCCCCAGGGTCAGAAAGTGTTACAGCGGCGGTGCTAGACATTGCTGTGGGGTTTGAAGAGACGGTCGATTTTCACTGTGATTGATGATGGTAGACTTGCGGCTCTGCAAGCATTCCGAAGGTTGAAAAGTTGCTGTTCTTCAGGTGAAGCCATATTGTTGGTGGGAGTGGCGGTAAGGTAGCTAGCAAACGGGAGTGGAATTGATAGTAGCAGGCTACACGCCAAGACTCCGCTCCTAAGCGCGACCGCCATATGGCGCTCGCATGAACAAGTCTTTCCACTCGCCGCTGAAGCTAGAACATTGCGCAAACCAGGTTTCAGGATCTCACAAAGGCGTTATGACACGAAGCAGCCTGCTCAACGCGATATTGACAAGATGACGCCGGTTCGGTAAGCCAATCCACGTTGCGATTTCGACTGTTGAATACTCACTGATTACCTTTCAGCCAGCCAGAATTGAGAACCTGCAATCCGTCAGTGGGATCGTCCTCCTCTGAAGCAAGCAAGAACTTAACGGATTTAAGCGAACAAGCTCAGCCGAGTAATGGAACGCTGGGACATTGCCGTAGTGGCGGACGGAAAGTCCTTCACCTGGTTTGGCATCGGCGCAAGCGGCGCATAAAAACCGACCCTAATGCGTATGTCAAAGTTGAATGCACAAAACGTCGTCGACTATTCTCCAAGAGCAACATAAGCAGGCACAATTGTGAAAAGCAGATGATTCAGTACGAAATCTGTGGGGTTAGATACAAACCGTTACGAGGCAACCCACATCAATGTCCTGAAGATGGCCGCGATTGCAATATACTGACGAAATTCCTGTCGGACATCACTACCCCTGATCCTCACGGGATCCGTGACCTCATCAAGGACAACAATCTCCCTTTACTATCAGATGCGGATGAAGATACTGTAAGAACCTGGCGAGAATGCGGCGGGTCTCCTCAGTTCGTACCTACAAGTGATTGGTACCTGAACGGGCCGCCTTCCGAAGACAAAGTCTTCTCCCTAGTTTGGACGCAGCTTGAGCAAGATTTTGGCAGCTTGACAGCAAAAAGGGTGAAGAGATCTGCAGAAGGACGAAGCAAGTCTCGGGATGACACTTCAAGGGACAAACTAACCTCTGTACAAGGTGAAATCATCCGAGATAACCATCTTGTGGATGACATTGCCTAGTAGAGGTCTTGCGACAGCTGAATAAACCCATTCCTACAAAGTCTACCTACATCATCAACGTTTTTCCGGACCAGCAAGAGCTTGCCACAGTTGTTGAGGCACCCGCGACATACGAAGAACTTGAAGTTGTCCCAACAAGCGTGAATATCATGCCCAAATTCAGTCTGGTTGACCTTTATGTAGATGGTTGCATGCGCTGGATAGCTACATTGTTAGAAGGCTGCGTGAAATTATGGATCTCTTTCCAGCTACAATCAACAATCTTGAATTGTACTCAGGAGTTTATGGCGATATGGGCCGATTGCGCAAGATCGGTAGGAAACTTTCAGCGGGCTTGGTGTTGGTTATAAAAGGTAATGAAAAGATCATTGTTCCATGTGCTTCGATTCACGCGACCTACACGATCCAAGGGGATTATCTGATGGGCAACAATGGAACCATGCCACAAGATCTCGAAGCAATGACACGATAGGTTCTATCGCAAAGCAAGGCCGGCATCCTGGGCGCCGGTGATGCCAAGTCCTATCTTGGAGCCTTAAAATCAACTCTTGAAAATATGGATAAAGAGGAAATGATTCTGACGGTCGCGCGCGCTTGTGTTGGCTCGTTCCATTGTCCGCAGCAGCTTCACCAGATAGCTTCTGGCAAGGGCGGAAAGAAGTTCTGCCAGAGTTTTCGGAAAATGTGGGAGGATTTTAAAAGTGCGAAGGAGAGGAAACGGGCTCGCTTTGGCGCTAACGAGGGAAAATTTTTGATGGCTAAAGATTCTACGGATCCCTTTCGGAATCTTTGGCCAGCTAGAGGAGGGTTCGATCCTAGCTCCGGAGACCGCCCAAACGCAGTTGAGAGGCCCTTCACCTGAGTTGCCACAGGGCGTTTTCCGAAGGGCTTGGCTTAGTTTTGGGGCAAACTTCTTCGTCATCTGGGGGCCGCAGGTGCTACTTAAGTAATTAATCCAATCAACCTTTCTCCCTTTCATTGCCCAGCTATTTGTCGCAGCCGCGTAACAAAGGGTAGGCATTACGGCACCGATTGAGCGATACTTACGACCGCGAACCGCCCTGCATACTTTCTACCTTGAAACTACCTAAATGGCATACCTAAGGAAACATGCGTCTTTGCGCTGCAGTGAAGACGGCTTGCTATCTCTTCCCGTTTTCAAGCTGCTACTAGTTGTTTTTTAACTACCTCAACTTCGCCAGCACGAGCTTTGCATTCAGCGTTGATTGCCACGGAACGATCTGCAGAGACGATTCCGACCTATGAAGGACAACTAATGGTACCGCTCAAAACCAGCTTTAAGCGTCTCTGAAGCGCCACCGACCGTTACGGGCTACGTATAGCCCCATCCGTGTCTCCCACACGAGCCTCGCCGGAAATGCGGCATGCGAAATCTCCAGCTGAATGGCACGGAAGAGGCTCCTCGCACAGTGCTCTCTCTGCCAGGAGCCAGTTACATGCAAATTTGAGTGGAAACAGCTCATCATTTAATATGCAATATGAATTTGGAATTGGATTTTGGTGACTAGCACTTTGCCAGTTAAGGTTATCGACTGCCGTACTATTTAAGATTACACCACCGATTCAGCTTCCAGGAGGCATCGGTGGTAGAAACGGTGTAGTCCACTTTTTTATTCCGAGTAAACGCTCACAGGTCTTCTGCTGTATCCTCATTTCTATTTCCTGTCCTTGTCTGCTCAAATTGAAGGTTCTGATGCGGATAACCTTGACGGGGAATGATGGCATCGATCTGTGGCTATACAAGTGGAAACGCTGGTAAGTGGATGCCGCGAGTACGTAGTGAGCTTGTGCCTGACTACATCACCATCCAGAGCAACCTTACGTGTGCGCTTCGGGATCCTTTTGCACTTACGACGACTTCGGCGACGACTTCGGCTGTACATTTGCCATTAACGACGTTATCACTAACGCTTGCCGTAATACCGGCGCTCGCAACCTGTCAAGCGGGACGCTTTCATGGTGACCCAAGAGCTTTAGCCAGTCCGATACCAATTTACACAGACTGAAATCTTTGCCAAATACCGTTCCAAATAATAAAAGAAATGCGCCTTACTGTACGACCTTATCACTAGTGTGGAAGCTGGGTATCCGGCTGACACAAATTTACCGCAGCCATCGTCCCGGGGAAGCCCCAAAATTGCTCTACACTGTCACCTATCCACTAATCTTACAGCCTGCGGATTCCATTCCGTCCGCATCTTTCCATATTCTGCTACCAGATCATCCTTGCCTCACACTTGTCTTTCCCTGTCTTGGCACGCACCATAGCCGCCCCTCAACCACACCTAAGACACCGCACGGCACAGGACCCCACGAGGCTGATTCCGTGGACTCCAGAGCGCCACAGAACTGCTTCATCATCATGATCGTCGTCGGGTCTTTCTCCTTCTGCGGCTCAGATTCTCTTGTATGCAACGTGTCGCCAGCCGCTTCCAGGACTCCATGTCCGTCAAATTATAAAGTCGTTATATCGTATTTGGAACAACAATAAGAGCTGATCAATCTAGAGCTCATTCGTTCTGATGCAAGACGAGGCGACTTCTGACCTGAGAAGGCTCATTGAGTCCAGCTTTGCGCCTTCAACTGCTGCAGATGAGGTATAAAGTAGTGATCCTTTGCACGCGTAAAGCTGATAAGATAGATACAAATAGTCACGCTTGGGAGATCATTTGACACTCCTCGAAGACAGTTCGAGTCATTCGAGAGTTTACAATCGCCACAGACGCCGATTACATCGGATACAGCGATAAGCTTCGATAATGCTCCATCTCCAGCGGATTTACGCAAACCTCGCACCATAGATGTTCAAAGTGCGTCGCAAGAACGGGCTAATGCAATAATCAACGGGAGCAAATTTGCGCTTGCTGTTCAGTGTCTACTACATGCGATCCCTGTGGGTTTGACTGGTTTTATCTTATCCTTAAGCTTCAGAGGGAAGTATTGGTCAGACATAAGCAATCAGCATCTTAACACCCAGCTGGAAGCATTTCAAATTGCTGCCAAACTCCAAGAGGCCTTCATCTATGCATCTCTATCTGCTATCGTCATCTGCACCCTTACCATGCAGTTGTGTGATGCAGGTGTCGCCCTGGGGACCGTCGTTGCTAGTTACGAATTCACACGTTTGAGCAACTTGTGGAGCATGCCATTTTGGGCTGGACTATTGACTTCTGCTCAATCTCTCAAGCGACCGCTACTACAGCGAGCCACACCAGCATTCATCCTGGGACTTGCTGCTATCGTGGCGACTGTTGCAGGGCCTTCTACAGCGGTTGCGTTGATCCCGAAGCTAGATTGGTGGCCAATGACAGATTACCCTTGGCATCCAACTACACAGACTGAGTGGAGCACCACTATCCCTCCTATCTACTATTATTTCAAGGACGGACGCATCTTCTGGCCAGAAAATGTAAACGAATCCTCTGTTCCTTTGCAAGGGGACTGGCTTCTAGGTGCATGCACCGGCCAGTTCGACTACTTATCCGAGTCTTGTCCTGCTGGAGGATTTGCCACTTTCTTGAGGTACCTCGATCGGGGAAACACCTCCTTCAACGGCCGCTGGATATATACAGAGAGAATAATGACACCAGGAGGACGGATTGATGACGATGCAGACGGACACAGTGTAACAATGATGGCATCTACGCCTGACGTAGCGGTCAGTACCATTCTCATTGACGCTATGCAACGTCAGGATCAAGCTGTAAAGTTCAAGGGCCAAATACCTCATGATTCGGTTCTCAATTGGAATCGCGCCAAGTTCCTAGTGGATACTGTGGGAAACGGAAGCCCAAGGAAGCCTGTTGTTCAGGTCCAGTGTTCTCCTCAGAATCTTTCCGGGTCCCTGACATTTCCACACAACACCTTTAACACTCCACCCTTTCGAGCCTACAATGCAACGAGCGATGTCGGAGGTGAAACGAGTGAGAACGGTGTCACTACTGTTGACAACATCTACCAAGGCAGTGATTGGACTGTTGATTTTGACCTAGTCTGGCCAAGAGCCTTTAGAGAGAGAAACTTTCAGACACTACATATCAACAGCACGGTCTCCTTCTTCAAATGGGTAGACTTAAGTGAGCATGTGCTCTTTGCTCCGTCACTGGCAGCGGTAGTGGTCTTCCCGCCATGGATCCTCGAGGCATTTGACGCGCCGCCTGTAGTTCTGGCATGCAGTATCGACGCTCGCTGGCTTCCTACGACTCTATGGGTGGACCCAGCCACAGGCGACTCTATATACATGTCTCAGAACAGCGCCACTGATCTGATGTCCCACTTAAGTACGCAAAAAGGTGACGAAGGCGGCTTACAGCAATCGCCGCGATATCCAGTTCATATTGACGATAGCTGGGCCGAGAAGGCCTTGAACTTTCCCGTTCCAGATCAGAACCATACCGCTATGGAGATATTGATGATGAATCTTATCAGCGTTACACCCAAGCTTATTGTCGTTACGTCGACACTGGCTGGTATACTGACAGATGCGCTCGCTAGAGTCTCGGCAATGAACGAATCTGGTTACACAAATTCGGATCGAGGATCTGACCCTGACTATGGCCCCGACGACGTAATCCCTATTCCTCTCAATTTTTACCGATATGGCTACGCCTACGGTACGTCTACAGTGACCTTTAAAATCAGCGCAGCTGCTCTAATCCTGTATGCATCGATGGGAACCATTATGATTGTCTATCTCCTCGTAACACGACGGACAACCACAGCATGGTCCTCGGCCGGAGACATGCTGGCATTAGCGCTTAAATCGACTCCGAGCCCGATCGTTAGAAATACAGGCGCTGGTGTACAACGCTTCAACACGTGGACTCACAAATTGCAGGTGCGCAATCTTGGTGGTGCAAATGTGGAACTTGTACCACGAGATTATGATGATAATAGCATGATTTCCGGGAAGATCGAGGTTGGCAGAAAGTATAGCTAACTCCGATATAGCTTTACTACGGGCACTTGTTGGAAGTCACCGGGTGTATACGGATTTCATTAGCTGAGTGGTTGAGATGCGGGCGGAGGGGAGATACTCGGGTTTCCTTCGGGCGTATGTTGTATTCACAAGAAGTTCAATAGTGATTCTACTCTCATGTTGTTCCAGAGACCGAGGCCTTGTACCTAGTTGAAGCTGTTCAGGCTCATTAGATGAAACACTGTTGCTTTACTCAAAAGTTTGGCAACTTGCTTACATTCGGGCATCTGACCAGGTCTTCCATGCAGGACGGACTCATGATCACCGTGGGGCCGTACTGTTTCCTGCTTGCTTGGCGTTGCGGTTGGAGCCCCGGTAGCTCGCTGCTCGGACAGCCTGTCCGATTCTTTCGGGCAGGCACCAGATAATGCAATGTATGTCATTTTCAACAACTCATCCTTGTGCGGGTAGGATTTCACAACACTCGACGTTAAGCTGGATTGTATGCCCCTTGGCATGCTTCTGTGACTGATTGGAGTAGCATTTATCCTCGCCCAGGATGATAACGTGGAGCTTTTCCCCTCGGATACGCGTTGATCCTTTTCTTACGTCAACCTTTTTCTACCTCTAATTTGGAACGGGCGTAGGTGCACAGGCTCGCTAGGAGTGCTGGGATCCATGGAGCTACGGTGGGTGAAGGACTCTAGCGTCATCAAAGTCTACAGTACGTGGCTCTGTTCCAGCCTGGAGTGATGTAATGTCTAAGGTGGGTAGGCATTACCTAGAATATTGATCAAGGGGCTTTGTATGTAGTAGAAGCTCATACACTTCGAGGTCGTCTATGTGAAGTCATTTTCCCTGCACTCTGGGTTTCTGACGCTCTTTACGACCTCTATCTCTTGAGAATATTCCACTCACAAGTCGTCGACATCATCGTTAAGAATCCATCTAGCTCTACGATCTTCTTCTGGAGATCTGTCCATGACCTCTTCGATTGCAACAATGGTGACTTCGTCGATGTCGCATTCAGCACTAAACCTAGCCTCTTTCTCCCGACGAGCTGAAAGGAGGTAGTTCTTTTGGAGTCGTCTCTTCTTCACCGGATGAGGATTACCCAACGCGCCTTGCTTGGCGCGAAACTCTTTCTCCGCTATTTTTCGGAAATGGTATGCCAGCGGATCGGTTTCGTCTCTTTCCAGACTCTCTACTAAAGTCGTGCTCATCCTTTCCTCAATCCCTTTCATGTCTTCCTTAGAGCACGCCCTAGCTAGATTGACCGCTCGAAGCTTGATGAGCTCTATATTGACAGGTGCCCACCAAGATTCACTATAGTCTGGTTGGTCCTCTTTCTGTGTACTAGTGGTTGTTAGACTGGCATGACGTTTTTTTTGAGGCTGGACCTCTTTGAATTCAGGAATTATCCACTCTTCTTGTTTGACATGATATGATCTTCGATGTTTGATGAGAGCTTGGCGTGAAGGAAAGGTATCACTGCAATCTTGACAATAGAAACGACGCTTGTGAGAATCTTCGTGCTGAAGCCGCTCTTTAACTGAGCTAAAGCCCGAAGATGCTCTAACGCAGCCTGCCCAGCGACAAAGATATCCGGTGTTGTTGTGCCGAATTTTGAAGTCGTCCATCTCTTCAGGTTCCACAAGTTTGTGGAAATCCTTGTATGGCATTGTTCCATCTAGCAGCGACTCAACGAGTTTGCGGTAAGTGTAGTATGCTACAGTAAGCATTGTAGGATCTTCATCCAGATCTATCGATGCAGATTCATGAGCACAAAGGAGCAACTGAAGGAAACAATGCAACTTACCTAGCTCTTTACATAGCTGCTGTGTATTCTTAGATCCACCGTTTCGAAATTTGACGTAGTATGACAATCGTTCAGGGAGGTGTAGCGAAAATTCAACCGGGCCGCTATCTGAAGTAGAATTAATCTTGCTTTCGGTAGAAAGTGCATCTACACTCGATGAAATAGGCTCCTGAGATGCTTCCAGACAAGCGGTTTTTCCAAACACTGGGCTTTTAGATACGAGTCGTCTTATAGAATCAGAGCATGCTTTAGACTTTTCCCGTAATGGGAATAATTCCTGTAGATGCTTAATCCAGAATTCATGGACGTAAGGAAAGAAGTCATGGAAACCCTTAATGATTTGGACAGCTGCACTCTTCGTATCATTCTCGTGTAGGAGGATGCTGCTTGTTTGAAGATACCTCAGACAGGATAGCGTTATATCCAAGTGGACGCTGGTAATAGACAGATACGGTCCGCTAGATTGGCTTGTAAGATACCTATTATTATTAGCTCAATCCCAATATAACGACTGGCGCAACAAACTCTTTCACAGAGAAGTGTGTTAACGACATAAATCCAGCCGCTTGTTCTTCTATCATAGGCTTGCAAATGTCGAGAATACGTTTATCGAGTCTGGTCTCTTCGTTGAGAACTCCATGCTCATCTTGGAATACAACGCCATCACAAACTTCGTGACATTTCAAGGGCCGGAATGCGAAAGCCATTAAGCCGAGAATCTTTCTTGCATTCAGCTGCTGGTTCTCGTCTGGATATCTTTCTAGTCGATCAAGTATCGACTTATACCTGTTCCAAGTTAGACGAGATGACGCATATGCAGAAGGAGGTAGTTATACACTCCATTCAACCCTTTTGGTAAGCGATCTACGACACTTCGAAGCCCACGTATACTTTCCTGTTCCTTCACTGTTGCTAGAACGAGTCGAACCCATAAAAACATGCCTAACATGGACGAAGTCAGAATATTAATTTTCTGTAATAGGGGTCGACTTACCATCGGCTTTCTGGACAATAGTACCACCAATCTTATCAACTTCCGCGTCTTTGAAGCGGCCTCGGAGTTCCGCCAAACTAGTACGGGTGAAAAGCGCAATGTCTTCGGAAATCTTTTCATGCTCCTCACTTAACGATACGACCATCGGCTTCTTCAGTTTCTTTGGAATATCACGTACTAAGTCTCTAGTTTCTCTAGAGCAAATCATCAATTTTAGCCGCGGTTGCGGATCATCCACATTAGTTTCTGGACGAGCTTTTATCAGGATTGAAAGCTCTTCTAGTACTGTTTTCTGGTCAGAACTGTCATACTCATCAAGGCCATCAATAATCAAGAAGACAGTTCCAGATGAGAGAAAGAGCTGCTTAAGGAGCTCTCTCGTCTTCTTCAACGAGGCCGTGATTCCGGGTCTCACATACTGGTCGTAGACATATGGAATGAGATCGGCTTTTGATCGCAATATTTGGGCGCACAGGTGGCGGAAGAGTGTGCTGCAAAGGTTTGTTCCACCACTCCGCAATGCTTGGGAGCACAAGCAGTAAAGTATAACAGACTTTGGAGACAACGGAGTGGCATCCGTCAAATATGCTGCGATGGTCGTTTTACCTACCGAAAATCAAATAAGATTTAGTATGGCTTCAACCTCATCATGTCTCGTCTTACCTGACCCAGGTTTCCCTTTCATCCAGAGCACTGGCCGAGGGTCTTCTTCGTCGAGCCAAGTCTGAACCTTTTCATGATCTAATACCCACTGGCAAGTGCCATTTTCTTTTAACCTAAGAAATCTTTCGACAGACTCTTCTTGCTCGCGGTCGTGTCCGGCTAGATCGAGCCAGGTGAAGACCTCACGAAGCTGTAAGTCTTTCATCTGTTGTTGACGATGGTCAATGTCTTTAAGAAGCCTAACGCGGCATTCTTTCGCCTCGATAATCTCGAAGCTCGCAGCTTCCCGGTCAATCAAGTCGCGGCTCTTAAGAAGATTTTGTAAAATGCCTTGAAGCTGTCCACTGAAGTTCCTCCAGGAAGCATCGAAAAGGCGTCGCCACCCTGGAACGGTCAGCCAGATCAATAGTCTTTGATACTTCACGTGCCTCCACGTCGAGCAATCTTATAGACTCCTAGGTGAAAATCTAGAATATCTGAATAGACATCAGCTAGTACCGATTGAAAGTCTTGCTGCTGTCGAAAAGCGTCGCTCAGTCTGTCAAAACGGGGAATGTTCCGAGCTATCTGGGAATATGCGTCTATCAAGGCATCGTATCCTTCCTTGTAGCTATCGAATATCTTTCAAATTCGTTGGTTTGAATTTAGTAGTTGAGAGTACAGCGGAGCAACTTACCACAAGCATCAACTTTATCGGTGCCTGTCCGCGCATCAATATTGAAAGCACAGCAGCCCGCAAGTATGACATACCCAAACAAAACAAAGAAATGGCGTGCCTTGGCACAACGGGTCCAGTGCCGCCCCCAATCTCTCCAAAGCTTTCAGAAGAGGCTCGATTCGACGAATGTTGCGGAGACTCCGGCGGGTCGCCTGTTCGTTTTCGACAGACCGGGCTGCGTGCCAAACATCGCTTAAGGTCGAGGAACAAAATAACCGTGCATCGCTTGGGTAGATAGCTTGTTTGAATCTTTGAAAAGCTTCTAAAATCTCCCCGGGGTTCTGCTTCTGCGCAATATACGCTGTGTTCTGTGAGGAATTCATCTTCCCTCTGCCTAGGCTCCGGATGGAACTCAGCTATGGTCACCAACGAGCATAACGGGTTGAAGTATTGCGTCTTTCGTTCTGCTTGCCCCGTATGGCTTTCACAAGGCTTTCATCGGTTGGTTCAATCTCAGTCTCTAATTCGACTGCTTTAGTAGCGGGCTCACCATCGTCTTGGCTGTGCTGGTGTGGCGGTGGCGGTGGATACTCAATCCATCACTTATTGGCAGAGCTATCGGTCTTGCGCGTTTCTCTTGGCTTTGGGAGTGCCCTGCGAAGAGCCTGTTGAGAAAGCACGGGATCGTCGAAGCACTGCCTTGCGAAATCGGCGGCTTCCACCTTGTTCAACATTACTCAATTTGTTTTTGAAATGTTTCGTCCGTTGTTCGCCGTTGCATCGATTTGCTCAATGGCAACAGCTTCCACAAGCTGCAACAATCGGATTTTCAGGCGCACGTCAATCGTCCTTTGTCGAGAAGAATAGGTCCATGGAACCTCAACAACAACACCGTCTCCCTCACGCATCAATCTCAGAAACATGTGACCGTCCTTCGAAGAGACAGAAAATTGCCCAAACGCCTGAGGTCTCTGCCACGATCGTGCCAGCATCACCGACTTCTAGTCCGCTACTGACTCCGATACTGTCTCCAGAGAAACGTGCTCTTGATTCTCTGCATGGAACTTTGGACCGAGAACTTTTAGAAAGACCTGAATTTTCCGGCAAAGTATCTGTCAACTCTGATAAAACATCCCTCGACCATGAATTTCGCGCAGGACTAGCTGATCGTGGGCAAAGTGTGTCTACATGCTTTGGCACGGTAGGTCTTTTCCCAATCTTCGTCAGATTGGCGCTCCTGCTGACTTGTCCATCTGTTGCAGCTATATGATATCACGGTCTCTCCCCTCAACTGTACAATCCTCGATGACGACATCTCGGATATTGCGTGGAATGGGGCAAGCCTTTTGAAAGATTTGAAGACTGGGGCTGCCCTCTTTGAGATCCCATCGCGCTATTGCCGCATTTTCCAAACGCTTTGCAGTAAAGGAAACGCCGAACTAGAAACTGTTGTCTCTCGGTCGCAGACGACTGACGCCGGCCCGCAGCATTTTGCTGACCAAGATTTTGCAAATTCCTTTTCTTTATCTGCAAATATCTATGGGCCACTCGCATCAGGCCGCGCCGTTGGAACTTTTCTTCAGGAATGCCAGCTCTACTTACAAAATCCAGAGCATTGCGGTAGGGATGTGCCATATATCAATCCGCATTGCCTCACAAGTGTCGGTGAAGAAAAAATTATGACATCTATGTTCAATAAGTCAGCCAGCAATAAAATTAGCAAGCAAAGTCACAGTGACTTCGATATTTTCGCAGAATTCGGTTATGAAGAGGAATTAGAGGAATCAGAGCAGCCGAAGATGATTACGACCACGCTTCATAAGTACGGTCGCAAGCCTTCAGAGAGTTTGTTGAGTATGCTAACCCTCTAACGGACATCAAAAACAAGCCTTAACATTTCTTCTGAGACGTGAGAAGGGCTGGGGTCTCTCTAGCTCCTACCACGATATTTGGAGATCTTATACCGATAGATTTGGCAAACTAAGGTGCGATGCGTGACTATTCTCTACATTTATCAAATTCTATTTGATCTGAACACGTTTTCCAGGTACCAGAATACGATTTCTCAGATTACGCAAGCAGATGTACCCAAGCCTTTCCGAGGAGGCATTCAGGCTGATGAAATGGGCCTGGGAAAGACTCTCTCCATGCTTGCACTGATCGCATCAAGTACATGCTGTGTTGGTAGTGATATATGCCAGGGACAACTTGATTGCACCTTAATAATTGTTCCTTTGTCCCGTACGTTAATACTTCGAAACTTTATACATGTCTTACAGGTGCTGAGGCTTCGCAGTTTTGCCCGTGTGGGAAAACGAGATCAAAAGGTATTCAACAATGAAACCTTACCCTAAGATAACCTTGGGTCCATAGCTAACTGAACGAGTAAGCCATATGTCGGCCGACATTCAGGCCCTCGTATACTACGGTCCCGAGAGAGAACGGAACGTTGAGCGCTTTGACCAATATGACATCGTTATTACGACGTACAATGTCGTGGCATCCGAATGGAAGGAGTACAACCGTGCCGTGAGACAACAAGTACAAAGCCATAGACTCCACTCGTTCGTGTGGCATCGTGTCGTACTTGATGAAGGTATTTCCTCGTCCGCCATATCAAATTCTGTTCTAAGCTTTTTCACAGCACATATGATACGAGCAGAGAAAAATTTAAACTCCCGGGCATGCCATAAACTTGATGGTATCCATCGGTGGTGCATTACTGGCACTCCTTTTCAAAACCGTTTGGGGGATGTTTATGGCCTACTCAAGTTTCTTAGGACCTATCCGTATGACGATTTTAAGACCTTCGATAAGGAAATTATATTCCCATGGAGAAGTCAAATCGACCAAAAACCGCTCCAGAAGCTGCAGTCCCTGATGAAAATGATCACTCTACATCGATCGAAGAATGTGATAACCCTACCGTCTCGAACTGACTATCTCGAAGAGGTTTCACTCACCCCTGAGGAACGAGCTCTCTATGAACAAACAAGGGAAGGCACGGTTCAAGAACTTGACCGCGCTCTCTCTTCAGGGACAGCAGAAGGCTCTACATATCTCAGTATGCTCAAGAAAATTAGCGAACTTCGATATATTTGTAATCATGGGCTACGGCATCGAACACACAGTTCCCAAAGCATCGAACCAAGACGGGATGAGGAAGACACCGATAACATTGTAGTAGAAGTAAACCAGATGTTCGAGAACTTGGATGGTGCATGTGTCAAGTGCGGCACAGATATTGAAGAAGAGCGCGAGATGTCGACTCTTGAAATGCCGTCCCGGTATTTCTCGCGAAGCAGCGAAGCTTCTAGACTTTGCATATCTTGCGTTCCTAGCAATTCAATATCCCCTAACGCCTCGATGGACAATCTGCCAACACCACCACCGTCTCAGGACGGTTTCAGCAGCTGCGAAGATCGTTGTGTCAACACGCCAAGTAAAATCAAAGCGGTGGTGTCTTATTTGCAAGAGAAAGTCTCCTCGGAGGACAAATGGTGAGGTTCCGTCCTTATGCGCCATCCTCCATCAGACAATTCTCGTTTTAACAGTCCATCCCAGCGTTATCTTCTCTTACTGGACAACAACACTAGACATCTTGCAAGAAGCATTGTCAAAGACTGGCGTGGCACACTGCAGGTACCAAGGTCATTTGTCACATGCCAAACGCAAGGAAGTATTGGCAACATTCAACACCGACCCTTCTATTAAGATCATCTTGGTGTCAATTACTTGTGGCGGCCAAGGGTAAGCAAAGCCGTTCCTATCTGCAGCTACCAACTCGCTCAATTTCGTTTCTTCGAAGCCAAATACTCGAGGAGGAAGATTTTTCGCTTATGGTATATACAGGCTTGATCTAACGGTAGCGAACCATGCCATTCTTGTCGAGCCTCAATGGAACCCAATGATAGAGGAGCAGGCAATTTCGCGAATCTATCGTCTAAGGCAGGCCAAGGGCGTTCAGGTTGTTCGCTTCGTTGTCCAGGATACGTGGGAGCAGCGTATGATCACAAAGCAAGAGCGGAAGCGGATGCTAGCAGATCTTGTGTTGAGCAGAAGCCGTCTTCAAGAAGGCACAAACGGCACGAAACAGCTTTGGGTAAGTCCATTCCAAACTTGTGCCCTGATTCATCCCTCACTATGCTCCCTTGCGGTCTGTTAAATTTATACTAATGTAATGTTATAATTCAATAGCATCTACGTGAACTCGTTTGTTAATTTGTAAGTGTATATGCCTAAGTATCTTGGATTTTACATCCTTCATATACCTCTGCCCCCCTGCTGCGGGGAAGTTGTGCAGCCAACCAAATCCGCTAGTCGACTATGGTTCTCATCTAGTATCATGCTCGGTAAAACATTATCCTGGAGGTCATCGAGGCTCTTTAATGCATACTTCTATTAATGACGAGGTTAAAACTAAAATGAAAGATCCGGGTTACTGCACGGACATCACGGCCACCGCCAATATGGCGGAGGGCCGGCGAGCTAGAAGAAATGCAGTTCTATGAGAACGTATTGTGCCGTCAAGCCCTTCTATAGTCCTTGTGTACCAATCAGTTATCCCATCGTGTGTTTCTATCCTAGCCACACCACAGTTCATGATATCATGATATCAGATCTCTTTCAAGAACCCAACTTCGACAATCCTCTCCCCCGGCACATTCAAGTTCGCCATTTTTCCTCTTGTATTGTCTCTGATCCATAGGAAGATCCTTAAAACGGTCTTCCGCAGCAAGTTCGTTCCAGCCTTTATGCGCATATACTCTTTCCCAATCACATACAGCACCGTTCGCCCGAATGCACGATCCAACTTCGCTAATTCTAGACCTTTTGATCCTTCGTCCTCATCGGCCTTCTTCAGGGGTAGTGGCGACATGGGCCCACCGTTCAGAGCTTTCTCTTCCACGGGGCTAGCGGTTACGTCGCCATCTGCAACAACGGCGGGCCGTTTACCTTTCTCTTTCTGGAGGATGTAGGCTCTAATTTGCTCGTAAATCACACCAGCGAGATCAGGTGTAATCACTTCATCATTGTACCCGAATCGCACGACCAGGCGGTAACACCCTGGAATGGCCAAGCGGGAAACTGTGTGGCGTTCTTCAGGGGCGACACTTGGTGTCTCCAACGGTCGAAGGTGAAAGAAGACCATCACGTCAGGCAGCGCGTTGAGCTTCAGGGCAAATTGGCTGAAAACAATTGGTGTCGTCTCGCCGGCTTTGTCGAAGAAGATCCCGAATTGGTTGGTAGAACCCAGTGGAGTCCCATCATACTTCTCGGCTAGACTAAGTTGTCCATCCTCCTTTCCTATGCTGATGAAATGTTTGGTCGGGAACCGGTCTGCCGCCTCTGCAAACCACTGTTGTTCCTTACCGAATCGCCACAGTAGAAACAGTGCAGTCAACACGGCTGCGAGCGTCAAAGTAAACCAGGCGCCGTCCGGTACCTTAGTGAGCGCGGAGGAGAGGAATGTGCCGTCCATGCAGGCAATAGTGAGCCACGGAAGAAAGACGAGGTACGGGCTAAAGCGCCAGACGAACTTGTAAAGAGTTAGGGGTCTCGAACGGTAGTTGAGACTTGCATACTTACGATAGCAGTCAATGACACCATGCAAGTGTCGAAAAAGGTGACGAACATGACACAGACGCCGTAAGCATTACCGAGCGATGTGGTCTTGGCGGTATCCGTCAGCATCTTCGAGGACGATTGCGTATTCTGGGCAACTCACGTTATTGTAAATTGAAGCTACCAATATCGTTCCAATCATGAGAAGCCAATTCGCAAGCGGAACATACAATTGGCCATGGAAAATCTTGGAAGTGTGCACGACCTTCAGCTGAGGAAAGTATGAAAGCTTCATGACTTGTGCAAGGAGCTATCGCAAGGGTCAGAACTTGATCTAAGTATTGAGAGAATGAGGAGCTGGACAAGACTTACCTGAAATGTAGCAGTAATGATAGCCTGTGAAGCGACAACAGCTGCCAGAATCGCAATAACAAGGGCAGGGTAGAGTGTCCCAGGAGGCGCGGCATTGAAGAAGGGGTTCGAGTAGCCCTCAGGATAGTCACTGAGATAGGCGGCTTGTCCAATGTACGCAAGTAACAGACACGGAAAGGTGTAGCAGAGCCAGCTAAGTTGGATGGCATGTCTGCTAAAAGCACCAAGATCTGCGAACAATGCCTCGACACCTGTGAAGGCAAGCAAGATTCCACCAAGACTCCTCCAACCAGGCTCTTTGTTTCGAATTAGGTACTCGAATGCATATCCGGGGTTGAAAGCCTTGAACACAGTCGCGTCATGATTGGCCAGATTGTATATGCCAAAAGCAGCGTTGAATCCAAGCCAGACGATGATAATGGGCGCAAATGCATAACTGATTCTGTGTATACCGAGAGGCTGGAGAAAGAAAAGGATGACAAGAATGGCGTCTGTAACTCCTATGATAGTGCTTTTCGAGATATCAGAGGCGACGACCTCAATACCTTGTACAGCACCTAGGACGGACTGTGCGGGGGTAAGCACACCATCGGAGAGTACCATAGTCACGGCCAAACAGCCCATGACCTTGAGAAGGTTTCTAGCAAACCTGCTAGATTCGAAGCCCTTCCGTAATTGTCTGCCCGCACTTTCGAGATCTCCGGACATGAATCTCTTCATCTTGACCAAAGAGGCTTCTCTCGGGTCGCGATTGGTGATATTCATCTGGAAATAAAAATGTCAGCTTTCGACAAAAGGCAGGAGACCTAGTCATACGTAGCGGCTTAGGAGCGCGTATGTGCTGAAGGTCCCACCTTCACCATCGTTATCCGCGCGCAGAATGATCAACACGTATTTGACCGTCACCATCATTGTCAGAGCCCAAATAATCAGGGACAAGGCCCCAACAAGATCCTGACGCGAAGGCGCAGAGGAAAATGTGGAAGAGTAGACGTAGAGAGGGCTTGTCCCAATGTCACCGTAGATGACGCCGATACTTTGGTAGGCCAACCAAAAGAGCATTTTACCACTGAACACCTATTGAAGAAGAGTAAGCAAGACGCCGGGTAGCCCTCTTAAACTCTCGTACCTGTGATTGTTTGTAGTCCTCCTCGCGACGCAGGCCTGGATCCTCATCGGTACTGTGCATAGTATTTGCTCTGTATATTGTCCTCTCGCGTGACACACCGCGAGTACGTATATTGTAGATGCCATCATCGCTACCACCCATTGCCGGTTTTCTTATGTCACGGTCACTGTCATTGGTATGGGCGCTGGCAGTATCATCCTCGCCACGTCGCTGGCCATCTCTAGGATGGATATCTTCTGCAATACGTATCGTCGCCATAGTGGAGAAAAGAGAATTTCACACGTATGAGGAAGGTTGGGTTGGGTAATTGAGAGCAGGACGTGTCAGCAGAACTCCATTGTGAGCAAAAGCTGCCAATGTGTCAGAATCAGAAAGGTATATAAAATACCAGCCTGGTGGGTCCGCAGGCGGGAGTAACAGATGTTTGAACTGATCGGACCGCGGGGCTGTGGAGCCATCTAAAAGCCAGTTTTGAGCAGAGATCCGGTGTACGGTGTCAAGGTAGAGACTCTAGGATCTTCAGGCCAACAGCCGGGCCCAGGATCGAAATCCGGGGCTGTTTATTATTGGCGAACCTCAAGAGCCAGAAATTCAGAAGACAGCGTCGGCTGGGAATGTCGAGGTGGAATGGACCGCCACATCGCCAGATGGCGTCACAGGCGCCGCGGGTATGCAATATCATCATGTCTGAAGGTGGTGAGAGCCAAGTGATAAGCTCGTCCCTGTCAGATTTGCTGAGTGAAGGAGAAAAAGAAAATTCCTACGCAGAAGAATAGTAGCAGCGTATTATGCACGTGGTGCCCCGAAGAAGCAAAGATCGTGGGATAGGCCATCTCCAAGTATCACAACCCCACTGCCGAGCTTCACAGAGACTCTTACAAGCCAGCCAATTTGGCACCTTGTACAACGATGGCGAGCGAAAGAACACCTCTCTTAACGGTAGTACGAGTGGAGCCACGACCGCCTCGATACTCGCATTCGATCCTGCGGCGCTTCTGCACGATCCTCCTATCGAACGCTCTGATCGTCGTCCTCCTCCTCTTCCTTATACCTTTTCCCCATCGAGATTACCTACCCTGGTCAGTGCCGTATCCATCGTCATGGCCACATTCTCAAGGCATCTCATATGAAGAACTTCAAGACATCCTACTTCATACACCCAGCGGAGACAGGGCGCGAGAGTGGAGCAAATATTACACTGCCGGGCCACACCTCGCGGGGAAAAATCTCAGTCAAGCGATTTATACGCGTGAAAAATGGCAAGAGCTTGGTGTCAAATCATCCATCGTCGCCTATGATGTCTATATCAATTACCCAATTGATCACCGGCTTGCGCTGCTGGACGGCGATCAAGTCGAGTACGAGTGTACTTTAAAAGAAGACGCTTTAAAGGAGGATCCCACCACGAGCCTGCCGGACAGTGTGCCAACTTTTCATGGTTATTCGGCAAGTGGTAATGTTACCGCTGAATACGTCTATGTGAATTTTGGCACCTACCAGGATTTTGAGGATCTTCGGGCAGCGAATGTCACTTTAGAAGGCAAGATTGCACTGGCCAAGTATGGCGGGATCTTTCGCGGCCTCAAGGTCAAACGAGCAGAAGAGCTTGGGATGATTGGCGCGGTCTTGTATACAGATCCGCAAGAAGACCACAATGTCACCGAGCCCAATGGCTACAAGACATACCCAGATGGACCAGCCCGCAATCCAAGCAGTGTGCAGAGAGGGAGTGTGCAATTTCTCAGTACGTTCTTTCGATTTATCGCTGACTTTGCTAAGCTGTATCGTCAGGTATACTCCCTGGCGACCCTACTACTCCCGGCTACCCTTCGAAGCCAGGTGTTCCTCGAGCGGAAACGTACTCCATTCCCTCCATTCCCTCCATCCCAGTATCCTATGTTGACGCTCTACCACTTCTCAAAGCACTTAATGGACTTGGTCCTAGCGCATCCAATTTTGGCGAAAGGTGGGAAGGTGGTGGATTGGAGTATAAAGCAGTGGAGTACAATATTGGGCCGTCCAAGCTCACTTTGAACCTTGTGAACGAGCAGGAATACGTCACGACTCCTCTGTGGAACGTTATCGGTGTTATCAACGGCACGCTGTCCGATGAGGTTATTGTGCTAGGCAATCATCGCGACGCATGGATCGCTGGAGGCGCCGGGGACCCGAATTCTGGTTCTGCCACAATCAACGAAGTAATTCGCTCCTTTGGCAAAGCTCTCGAGCAAGGTTGGAAGCCCCTCCGGACAATTGTATTCGCAAGCTGGGATGGCGAGGAATATGGCCTTGTCGGCTCTACGGAGTGGGTTGAAGAGTACGTTCCTTGGCTCAAAGCGTCAACATTTGCGTATATCAATGTCGATACTGCCGCAAGAGGTAGCCGTTTCTCAAGTGCGGCTTCGCCACTGTTAAACAAGGCTATCTATGAGGCGACCGGGCTCGTTCAGTCACCAAATCAGACTATTGCCGGACAAAGTGTCCGTGATACATGGGATGGCTTTATCAGAACCATGGGATCCGGGAGTGACTTCACTGCATTCCAGGACTTTGCGGGAATAGCTTCTCTAGATATTGGCTTCGGTCCCGGCAAGGGTGATGCAATCTATCATTACCACTCCAATTACGACAGCTTCTATTGGATGGATAATTTCGGCGATTCTGAGTGGAAGTATCACGCAACCATTGCCAAGGTCATGGCCTTGATTGCTGCCAATCTTGCAGAAACTCCACTTGTCCCCATGAACGCTACAGACTACGCCGACAGTCTTGGAGAGTATCTAGACCGCGTGAAAGCTGTTGCCGAGGAATCGACATTTTCATTTTCTTTTCGTCGTCTCGAAAAAGCCATTCAGAAACTTCAAAAGGCAGCTGTTTCCTTTGACACGTACACTGCTAAACTGTCTTTACGATTGAAGGAGAACCCGCCGTGGTGGAAATGGTGGAAGAGAGTCAAGCTTTTCTATGAAGTGAAAAAGGCCAATGCAAAATACCGAAGCTTAGAGCGAGTCTTTCTGTACCCCGAAGGGCTTGATGCCAGGCCGTGGTTCAAACATGTGATATTCGCGCCGGGCCGGTGGACCGGATACGCCGGAGCAACGTTCCCAGGACTTGTTGAGGCTTTTGAGGATAAGAACGCTACCAGCGCAGCACGATGGGGCAGGATCATCGATGGCAGAATTCGAGCAGCAACAAAACTTCTGAAATGAGACGGACAATTACGTGAAGATGCCCAGATCCGCATTCCAATTGAAGCAGGTTCAATCTGCTCGCATCTCTGCCAGACTTGAAGACTATCGGTTATTTGATGCGATATAGAAAGAGATTAAGCACGGCAAGCCTCAAATACGAGGCGAGTGGCCGGGGCTTTTTGGAAAAACCGAGAGCATTGGGATCCTCACAAGGAGTGCATTGGACTTGATATTATTTCCAAGCAAGAAATATATTCGACCGCGTCTCAAACCTATGCTTAATGCCCGTATTCTATATGCATTCTATGTACAGCACCTTTCAGAGATATGCCCCGTTCAGATCATGAATCACACCAAGAATCCCGTCTAATCCTGACATGCATCAATGAAACGACGAGCCACCTGTCCCGAAACCACTCCTGGTCGTCCCCAAATTGTTGCTATACCTTCCGCCATCGTTGGGGCCAATTCCCTTGCCCATGCCAATAGGACTAGACACTCGTCGCTCGATAGGTCTGCTTGTCTTGCCATTATTCCTTCCCTGCCTCGAAAGCGTCGGTGACAAAGGCTGCGGCGAGGCATCTCCATCTTCTACTGCCTCTTCTGATGAAACCGTACTTTGCTTTGGACGGCGCTCCTGGGTCGGAGAGAGCGGGACAGCGCTTTCTTCCTCGTCGTCGGAAACGTCTCCACTCTCTGATTCTGCAGCGAACCCTTCCATTTCTTTTAGCCAGAGCATAGGCACAAATGCAACCACGGCTACTCCGCCTAGAAACCACCAGGGAATAATAACGTATCCAACATCGGCCCCAAAGCTGAAGGCGGCACCAGAAAGCAGAGGCCCGGCAGCTCTTCCTAGTGCTGAAATGCTAGTTGCAACTCCATTTAGCGTGCCTAAAATACTCAAGCTAACAGCGGAATTGGTGAGCAGGATGGTGGAGCAGGGAAAGGCGAAAATGACCGCCCAGCATTTACAAAGCATGAGAACGAACATGACTCCTTGTCTGGCCCACCCAGAGGATAACAGCGCAGTAAATGGTGTTAGAAAGTAGACGATTGGAAACGTGACTCCACAAGCTCGCAGGCAATTCAGAACCCCGAACTTACGTGCAAAGGGCGGAAAGACGAGGAACTGGATGAACATGCCGAAAATGCCATAAATCATAAAAAGAAGACCAATCCTGCCGTGATCGATTCCAAAGCCGCCTGAGAACTTCAAAGGTAGCTTTACCTCCGGATCGCGAATGCTCTGCGCTGGATGGTGCATGAAAATTGGCAGTAACTGATCATAAGCCACGGAATGCATCGCGAGAAACGTGTACACCGCAAGATTGACATTGGACTGTGGTGAGAAGACGTCACTGAGTTTGACCTTCTTGGGTGGACGAGTTGGGATATTCTTGACCACGGGAGTTGAGACGGCACTGTTCTGACCTTCAGAAAGGAACGGGTTCCTTTCATCGTCGTCATCTACCCATTCGTGTTGTTTACTTCGATGCTTGCATCCAGTGGTCAGCATCTTACCAATCTTCAAGCCGTAGTCGGTATGACGTCTTCTTGATTCAAGCGTCTCTCGGAGGAACAGTGTGCCGGTGGCGATTCCAGTCAAGAAAAAGGCGCTGGCAACCAGGTTTGGCAGGAGAAAGGGAAACTTAAGGAAGAACTTATTTTTGCCAAATATGTCCGGGTAATTCGAAGCTGGATTAGCAAGCCCACCTCCCAGAGCCGGTCCAAAAATAGAACCGATTGTCCAGACCAAGGGCATTATACTGAATGCGCGAGGCTGCAGCTCTTTTTGCGGAACCATCTCTGCAACCATCGTCCTAATGATCCCGACGTTGCCATTGCAAGCTCCCTGGAACGCTCTTGCCAGCAGTGCCCAAGTCAGGGACCGCGACAGTCCAAAGAAGACAGCCATCAACATTGTGAAAGTCAAGCCTATCATTATGACGGGTTTTCGGCCGAGCTTGTCGGAGGCAGCTCCCCATGACACCCCAGTCAAGGCTTGAGACAGCGAGAAGACAGCGGATGTGAGCCCGGCCCACTTTGCCACCTGATTCTTGGGAACGTTGAAGGATTCGATCATTTCCGGCTGGAACGATTAGTACATCTTGTTGCGTATGAAGAGAGGCGTGCGTACGAGGTAGGGGTAGACAGAGGATAAGGCCACTTAAGCTGATCAGTACGCGACGATTCCAGACGGCCCATGGAGAGATACCTGGCTCTGCGAAGCGACATATGGCTAACGAATGTGGTCAGCTCACGTCCCAAAGCCTATGTAAACATCCATACCTAATATCAGCAGCTGCTGTGAGGGCAGCTTTGCTCCAACCTTTGTTTTCGCCATGACTCAGAGGCGATCCGGGGCACGAGAGCAGGACGTAGAGTTGCCAGGACCAAGCTGGCAACACAACGTGGCAACATGGAGTGGTCCAGTACGCAAGGGCTTTATATGTTGGATGCCCCAGTCTTGGGGGGAGCAGTCAAGAAGTGCAAAGGTCCTTGCAAAAGTCCTTGCAAAAGTGCCAGATGGAGAGTTGACAAACGGTTGGGGCGGGGAGTGTTGGGGTGGGGGAACGGATCTGCTTAAGCATCTGATTACCCCACACCAGTAGGCAGATCACAGGGCGTGTCGGGCCGCGAGCGTGGGGAAAGCCTTCGTACGACAGAAGGGCCACTGCTAACCAATGGCGCGTATAAGTCAAAGCGCTAAGGAGCCATAAGAAGTCGCTCTCGAGTCTCAGCGTATAGTGTCCTGGAAAATATCATTCCAAACGTCGTCAAGCCATTTTTCATCAAAACTTACATCTAAGATAGAGGACTTGTCCTTGTGAGCGGCTCGTTATATCGAGCGTTTACTGATGACTCGTAAGCCTACAGTCATGCCATGCCCATCCTCACACCAGGTTAAACGATACGCCCATCTGGTGTCTCTTTTCTGAATCCTCCGTTGCTTCCTTGACGAACTGGTCGTTCTTCCGGATCTCTTTTGCCAGCGCTTCCCGATCCTGTTTGTGGGTAATGCTGCCATCTTCGGTGACCTTTGGTCCTTGAGTGGCTTGCGAGGCTTTCTCGGTATCTCTTTCCGTCTCATACGCCATAGCATCTTCAACGCGCTTTCTGAAAGCCTCGGCTTCTTTCTCCTCCGCAATCACAGCATAGTGACACCTACGGTGGACCCCAAGTGCCGTGAGCAGCAGGCCGGATATCTCAAGAGCAAAAAGAATTGGCAAAGCATAGCGTAATTGAGGATAGCATCCTCTAGACCAGATATCGACCAGGACCTGGTAGAGCTCATGGGCTGGCATCACATAGGCCCATCGGTAAAAGCCGGGCATCAGATCGAATGGTAAAAGAATGGAAGCAACATTGAACATCATCCAGGAAATTAGAGCCATTGGGACAAATGGGGCCGGGATCCAGACGGTGAAAACGTCCAGAGAAAGAAAGTTGACATGTCCGAATAGCCAGAAGCTCATCCAGGTCAATACAAATTGCTTTCCATTGACTGCCCAGCCATCACGAAATGCCCAGATGGAACCAGTCGCACATAGAGACCCAATGAATGTGTACAGTAAGGAGATCATGTTCCGGTAGATGATAATACGGTGCGGCCACAGGCGAGCGAAGATCTTGAATTGGCCATACAAGCCATTAATAGTCCCCAGGTAGAAGAATTCTTGGATGAGCACGAGGATAACAACAAGGGTGTTGTATACGAGGCGAGCGCCCTGTGCTGTAGGCTGAATATCTGTGGCAGACAGCTGCCATGGATTGGTGAAGCTCGCAACGGCCATAGGGTCCGTTGAGTTCAAAGTCTGGAGGGCGTCCGTTCCGTTACGAGTCACGTACGCCATATAAGCGGCAGAAGAAACCTTCTGCATGTTGTTGATAACGGCAGAGTCGGCGATAGTTGGGTACCGCGCCTCGTTGAAAACATAGGCAAGTACGTTGGATCGGTTGTAAGAGCTTGCTGCCAGACCTCCAGTGAGAGCAGCTTGAAGTCTCTCACTTGCCCCTGATGTTGTGTACAACGCACCCCAGTAGCGCGCTCGGCAGATTTCGTGTTCCAAGTCAGCTGGGCCTTCGAAGCTTGATGCCGGCAGTTCAATCAGTGACGGAAACGTGTTTGCTCGCAGTCTCTCATATGCTTCGCGGATAGATCCCCCGATGACGCCGCCGTCGTAGTCGACAAAGAGCAACTTAATGCGGTGGGTGTGTTCGTTCGATTTGTAAATAGAACCCAATACATACGCAAATAATGCCAAGAACAGGATCTGGAGCATTGCGAAGTTCTTGAAGGCAGCTTTAAGGAAGCCTCGGCGAAGCGGTTGAACAGCCTCGTCACGACCAGATACGCGATTGTCGTGCGCTCGATTGTACTGGAATGGGAATTTCATCATGCCGGTAATGAACACAATAGAGATCGAAAGACAAGGCAGAAGGAAATTGGGTGGTTCTAGATCCGAAACTTTGATATCAAGATAGGAATGTGTGATGAATAAGCACAGTCTACTTCAGAGGGACTAACGCGTCGCGAGGTTTAAGGCGAGCCGAGGACATATCTTTCGATCAAACTGAATGTCCCAATAAGCAGCAAGAGAGTCTAGAGCCGTGTGACAAATGTGAAGGAAGGCTGGATCTAGAGCGATCCATCGCGCGGCTGAGAACTTACAAGTTTTGTGTAACGTACAGTAAACCTGCATATTAACAGCTTGCGAGAGGGTTCAAGTTATCTCACGATCAGAAATTCTGGTGAATGGCCCGATAATCTCTAAAGTGACATTTTGTAGAAGTAACCACGGTCTAAGACTCGGGAGGAATTTCTTAGAGCCCTCTAAGGCTTCTAACGATACCTGCGATGGGTGCGTATCAAGTATTTACTGCAATTACAAGAGGTTATTCAAAACAACAACTAAATAATAGGTTGCGTAGGAATTCGCGGAAATGAACAAGCTCCACCGTGCCCAGTGAAATGTGCCTGTGGAGGTCGTCGAGCTCCTTCAACAAAAGCTAGTATCGATGAGGCGGTAAGACTGTTCCTACATGCGGTTTTAAGTCGAGGATTCACCGTCGTACGTAATGGGTCTCTGTCGTCATGAAGGCTAGGTCTTTACGCTACCGGGCGGACAAGCCGGGGTGCTCAACTCTGGAATAATCCGAAGCCTTCTCGTTCGCCAATTCCGACTCCAACATCTAAGTATCCATGCGATTCTCTAAGGGCCCAGATACGTCAAGAAAAGTGAACAATTTCTACTCGAATTTGATTGCAGCAATTCAATCAGAACGAACTACGATAAATTTCCCAGTGGTATTTCAAGTACCCAACAAACGCCAGTATCCAAATATACACACGCCAAATATCGGAGTAGCCATCCTGACAAACACCGTTCATAAACTCATCTTGCCACGGGTGGAGGACCATTGAACTGGCCAAGAGGAACATCACCAGATCTGAAATTTTGTGCAGCAGGGGTGTTCATAGCTTGTGTCCTCCTCGACCGTCTCATCTTGAGGAATAATGCGCCGGTCAACACGGCAGCGAAAATGACGATGACAACCACATATGGAATGATGTGAACGTTTCTTCCAGCGAAGTGAAACCCGATGGCTCCATTGACTATGCCACCAGCGATCAATGCCGGCCCCAAGAAACGGTGAATCTTTCCCATTATCGTCGGCGTCTTCGTCCGGAGATACATCCGGTGATGCACTGCACCAAGGGCCAGTTGACAGAAGATGAGAATTGAGACCGTTAAACCGAAGCCTTGGTGGAAGGAATTAAGCTTTGGGTGCTACCGAGGAATGGTTAGAGCGAGAATCATCTACGAGAGGATTCGGCTTACCTTGTCGTGTTTCTCGCTTATGTAGATACCCACAATAGCGCCAACCAGAATCAGCAAGACACCAAATGATTGCACCATCCAGTGGAGCCAGACGCGCTGGAAGAGTCGCAGAAGCACTGATCCAGTTGGGAATATGAGCACGAAGGTCGCAGTCATGATGGCGGCGTGGACTGCGCTTCCGATAGTGGTGCCATTGTTATCGTCGTCACTGTGAGAGACGCCAGTCTGGCTGGACGTGTCCGAAGGTAAACCTCCTCGGCCCGTGGCTGCTTTCATATCCATTGTAAACTGACCGAAAGCTTGATGTTTGATAATAATGGCATTGACGTCGTTGGATTGGAAGAAACCATGAGCCTGGCCAATAGCATATATCATGGGCTGGCTGGTACTGGTGGTGTCGATCGAGCCGCCTGCCCAGTGTCGGCAGCCTGTACAGCGCGCATTCACAACATAATCGCCAGTTTCGTTATCTCCGCCTGTGATACCGCTATTGGGGAGGAGGGTAACAGATACGGTCGAGATGGTTTCTGGCATGAAATGGCCCTGCCCGAGTCTGGGGCTCACAGTGATGTTCTTCCCATCCTGCGCTTTGTACATGAGAAAGATGAGAGCATCTTTCATGCCGGTGCCAAAACCGAACGCGATCCAGCTCTGCGCAGCCGGGGCTGACACGTGGAAAAAAAGGTCGTCGAACGAGTTTGGTGCTGGCACATTGAGGGAGACAGTGAAATTGGTGCCATCACTGCCTGGCTCAACAAAAGTCGACGACGGAGTATCAACGGCGAAAGCTGTCGCTATGAAGCCTGCAGAGAGAAGCATGGGTCAGCAGCGGCCCTGAGAATCTTCGCGCGGAGAATCGGCGTGCGGGGTGTTCTCACTGGTCAGGAACAGCAGGATTCCCATCGCTTGGCCGGACCACCATCTCGTCCTCGACGTAAAGTACATCGTTGTTGCGCGCTCGCGAAGTATTGTGTAACTTCTGCCGGTTGTCTTTGAACGTGTAGCTTGAAGATTGAAATATTCGCAACGATAATTGTGGGACACGCACGCCCTTGCATGGGTTGGCCCCCATGTTGGTCCTGAAATCCAATCCCAGAGTTGAACACCCAGACCAAATCTAATTTCAGGGGCGGCGCCTAACCACCGTTTCAGATGTACACGAAAATCATCGGCAGCCTATCACGTCGATTTGAAGCGCTCTACGCCCACGGCGCCGGGAAGTCAATCCAGCAAGGCAATTTTGCCAAAGATCATTGAGTTGAGATATATGTGTGCGATGCCCAACCTCCTAATTTTCATTTCCAAATCAGGCCTTCTCAAAACCAATCCGACATCTCTCCAACCGGCGGAATTTGCTGATCGCCTTGCTGGATGTCGGTATTGAAATCTCTTACGACTTGTGCCCAATTCTCCCAATTAGAAAATTGCGGATCCGGCTGACTCATCTCAAAGTCGCCTTGCCCAAGCCACTGGTTGATCTCTTCGTCTGTGAGGTTTCTCTGTGCCGGTGTGACATTGGAAGGCTGAGGCGGTCTGAAATCAGTGGTGGGCGCTTCTTGTGGCTGATCCATCGCCATCGCGTTGTCTTCTAGATCCAGGCCCATGGCCTCCGCTGCGGCTCCAAGCGCGCCGGCTGTGATTGGATATCCGCCCTCGCCGGCAGATACAACCACTCCGCCAGGCGTACCGGAAGAGGTTTGTTGCGCGGGGTGGGCCGGCGTTGACCATGATAAAACGTCTTTCTCCTGTATCTGCCGTTGACGAGCCTGTTGTGCCCGCGCCATGAGCTTCCGCATGGGGCGCCAGAGCATTCCTTTCTTTCCTTTGCTCACACTCGATTCCCAGACGTCGTAAACAGAGTCAATGGCCCTCCATGCCCGATCCACTTGAGGGCTCAGTGGCCGAACGCAGAGCTCAGCGAGGACAAAAGCCACTGCGTGCCATTGCATATACGTCCGGAAATGCCAACCCCACTTAGCTGTGCTTTCGTTGACTTCGAGCAAGCGGGAAAATTCAATGACTTCGATGGAGGTAAGGAAAAGCCTGTCTCGAATGTCGGAGGAGATGGGTCGGCTATCTTGCTGAAAAGGATGGTGGACTATGAGCCACATCTTTGCCATTATCAGTCTACCGACAGTGGCCGTGACCCAGAAAATTGGCACGTTCATATCACAATACTGCAGGTATCTCTCCTCGATTCTCTGATGGCAAGTCTCGATCAATTTTTCCTTCTCCTCCAGTGTTTTACGATCGGATCCTTGGACACGGATCCCACCAAGAGGCGAACAGGACAGCCGACGCATCGTTACCCCAACTTCAAATCTTATCAGATTGAATGTCATCTCTGTGCAGCCCAGTCGCTCTTTTGGGGCCTCATTGTCCTCGGGCGAGATATCCTCGTCGTTGAGATTCAGTGGAACTCTGGTATCGTACGACGTCTCAAATATTGAGTAGTCTGCACCATGATCTTCGGATGCCCGCGTGTCGAGAGTGATGATCATCCACCAAAGTCGTCGTCTCATTTCAACTTCGAACGGAGGGAGATTGAACTGCTCTCCGTCGCGGTGAAGTCCAAGAGACAAGGCATTGCGAATGGCAATCCCGGTCAAAGTCCATACAAGCCGAGTGTCATCCTGACGGCGGACACATATCAAAAATAGTACAAACGCCTGGAGAAGCATGAAGCTGGAGCTTGATAAGAAGTTAGCCCTAGCCAGAGCTTGTTCCATTGCAAAGCGGTATTTCTGTAGAGCTCGGTCCCTGTCTTCACCTAGCAGTTTTTGGCATTGTGTAGTGGTCAGGCTGGTAACGGCGGCGTAGTAGATGGAGAACAGCATGGCTTCTGTTGGCTTATTCATTGATTCTGGACTATTGGAGGCTTGGAAAACGATGTGCTTGAGAGTAGGTCGATGGATGAGGCGTATCAATGGATCAACATTCTCTTTGAAGACCTCCCACAGAATGAAGACTTGAGAAGGCGTAGCGTGAAGGGCCTGGAGATTGACAGAACTTGAAGAAAAGCCAAAGAGAAATCCCTGGTGGGACGTTGATGACCCAGATCCAGATTGGTCGGGGGAAGTGGCTTCGTCTTCTTCTGAGGATGGCTCATCGAGGATGTACTGCATTTCGGCCACCTGCGTGTCAATTAGCAAATTTCGGTGCAGTCTCACAGCATCAAACCTCATCACCAAGACTCATCCAAAAGGAATTCGTCACATATCTACTCCTTCCCTCACCAATGACGAGTCTACCGAACTCTTTGTCAATGGCCTTTGGCACCACTTTTTTTGGATCCGCGTCATAGTAATCCTTATCGGTGGGTACAGCAGTGACTGCAGGCGGTCTGGACTCTGGCGCTTTCTTTTGTGTGATCGTCCCATCTTCTTCAATGCTTGCCCCAAAGTTTTGAACAACACTTTCAAGTCTTCGCAATCGGGAGAGCAATTCGTTATCGGGCGGTTTGCGAGCTTTCCGAGGCGCTCTGCCTGGGCCTGGAAAATGGCACTCGATTCCAGCTTTTGTGCAGTTCAAACACGGATATCGCTTGTCACACCTGACCTTGCGTTTTCGACAAGTGACACAACTGCGTGGATTGAGACCAGAGGAGTTCGAGGTAGTCGTGGGGGTAACATGTGTAGGAGATTTGACTGAAGGTGGTGACAGGTCTGCTGCCACGCTTTGGGCATTGTCACCGGTTACGGCAGTGTCACTGTTCTGCTGGACAGTGGAATTGGCCATTGGTTTGCGCTGCCGACGTACCGGAGCGGGGAAGATCCGGCGCAAGATGGGGAATATCGGTCTCCTGCACCTCACCTGGAGCAAGTCGATATGACTTCCATGTGTTTTGGAAGAGCAGCGTGCAAAGGCAGCAAAGTCAGAGCATCTCAATTCCTGACGTCGGCCACTGATCTTTACTCTAAGGAAATAGAAAGCCCCAGGTCCTGTCGAGTCATAGTGGAGCGGTCACCTGGCGGCCTTAGCGGATAAGCCTTCAAGCTACAGGGTTGATCAGACGCTTATCTGAGCACAGGGCTGGACCGCCAAACAGCCATGAGAGAGCCGCGAGGAAAGCGTTAAATGACGTTTTTACCGCAATCCTGCAGCGGCTTTTCTTGCTTCTGCTGAAATGCCCTCACCGACATCGGAATACGGGGACCCGCTGTTGCCTAAACGTTGTTATCTGCAACACCATGAGAATCTGACTAAAACTAGGCTCACAAGCATGGTCAAGGCCGCCAACACCGTTGACCGGATGGAGAATTGCCTATCTTTAAACGGCTACGCCTCCTGGTCTTGGATCTCACATTGGTCGCGAGACATTCCTGCACTCCAAGCTCTCCTAAAAGGCAGTACTGAGTATCTGCTTGACATTTAGTCTAAAGATAATCATATATCTTGTCGTATGCATTTGTATGCGTTGTCCTGTAGTGACATCCCCGAACCAGAACCTCTGTACAAACCGGTCTCCAATGCCTTTTCCCTGTTCAATGCCGAAATGCTAAACATTAGGCGCCTTACGATGCTATTCCCAAATATGCATGGTATTTCAATACCCTCGTAGATCATGAACCTCCCTTCTTAAGTCCAATTGGTGCGTAGTGAGGATGAGGCCGTAGCTTCCTTGACAACTGTAAGCCAAACATACGAGCCTCACATGGCTTTCTCGCTTACCTGATAGGTTCCCACAACTTGCTCGTGCTGTTGAATTGGTGACTGTGAAGAGGTCAGACTAGACGGAGCGGCCGTGAAGAGGAAACCCACTGTTCGTAAGTTGTGAGTGTCAAAGCGGTCTTGCCGTATTCCTCTTCTAAAAGCCAGGTATACTCGTAAGGAATTTTGACATGAATGCCCTCGAAATAACTGTCTCGCAGCGGAAAAATGTCTTTCTCCTAACATAGACGTTAGCAGACTGCTTAAAGATGTTCTCGCAGAATTGTTCTCACTCGGTAGTGGTGCTTGTCTTTAACCATCAGAGTCTCGTTGTCGCCGTTCCCAACGGCCGTCCAATTCCTCCGGACCGTGGACACGTCAATAAACAGTCCAGTTTCGGTGTCGATCCATCGGGCATCGATGACATTTAAGGAATCGTCTACGCTAGAATTCTGATAGTGTGGATTGACTTCTAGAAGATAAGTACGACCGTTTGTGATTCCAGGTAGCCTGTAATGAAATTCGGTCATGTTGTAGTACTTGGCAAGGTAATGCATCGTCGGCTCGTTAACCTGAACGTCCAGGTCTGAATCCCATGGGAGAATCTGACGCTGCAATCAACTTGGTGTCACATTTAGAGCCGCCAATCGTCCCACCTTTTGATTCCACCACCATCCAAGGAGCGTACCGTGCATAATCCATGTCTCGGCACCAATGTCGGACATTGTGGAGAGGAAGGTTTGCATGAGGGCTGTGAGGTGTGGGAGGCGGTCATTGACCCCGATTGCAGTTGCTGCAAAGCGGCCATCGTAGTGGGGATGGAATCTAGGTGCAGGTCAGTCGCAGCCACCGCGTTACCAAAGTTGTGAAGTACGTAGACTCATCTACAGAATGTCAGCAAAGCCATGCATATCTGGTCTCTGAACTTACGGAAATACTTGTCCACCGGGTCACCTCCCTTTCCGCTTCGATCCTTGTCGAGAGAGGTTCTCACATCCCAGAAATCCGCATCCGAACGAGCTACAGGGTAAAAGATTGTGAGGACGAGAAGGACCCCGTGAAGGAGACGAGTCATCATCGGACACCAGCAACAAACGGCATGGTCGAGGGAGAGGGCGGTGAAGCTCGAAAAGGAGGGACTGAGGGGAAGTAGGCGATGGAAAGGGAGCAATGCTCTTGTCAGATTAACACGAAGAGCGCTTTGCAAATTCCAAATGGGTGGGCGACAGATACCCGGGTGGAGTGGTGGGACTGGTGTCGCGTGAGGATTTGAAGCGGGCCAAGCGTGGAAAGTCGACTAGCGTCGTGCCGCTGGGCCAGGGACCACAAATGGACATCTATTGGTTATGAACCGTTGTACCGAAACATATTGGCCTCCTTATGGAATCATGCCCCAGATCCGATTGGCGTGCATCGCAGCGTGGGAAACTTTTCTTTGCTTGGCCGCGTCATCATCCCCCATCCCGTGCAATCGCTCCGGCCGTCAAGCGTAACGGCCGCCCCTGAAAACAAGCTTTTACGTGCCGGGAAGCCAGAAAGCTTAGCCTAAAGCCAAGAACACTCGGACGCTTGTGGTTGAGTTCGCGAAAGAAGCGAGGGTGTATCTCTTTTATCCAGGAGTCAAGGCACCCCCTGCGAAAAGATGTCTTCCTGTATCGACTACCAAGCAATTTACACCAGCAGGGTACTAGTTTGTGGCTCTGTTCCTTCTGGAAAAGATCTTTACACGCCAGCATTTCAATTTCGTTGGATGAGATCCGAAAATCCTTGTCCAGACTCCAGAAGTCCAAGTTGAATCCATCACCGAGGAAGAATTTCCTACGCGCAGACTCTAAGAGATACGGATGAATAAATTCCCGGGGTATTGAAAATTTTTACTTCCTATCTCCCGCTCTCAACAGCGTGTTTCTCCGAACATATATCCAGATGGGTTCTCAATACAGTCTCGACAGAGAAAGGTTTCTTACGCTGTTTCCCTACCAAGGCCTTCCTTATATCTAGCAAGTGCTCGGGCTCGACTTTGACTATGGTCCACGATCGGAGGAGGGTAGCCATTCTTTTTCGCTGTCTTCTCTGCTCCGCGCCCAAATGGATCGTGAATAGCCTTGCCAGCAACGCTTTCCAACTCCGGCACCCATTTCCGGATATATTTTCCATCAGGGTCAAATTTCTCGCTTTGTAATGTTGGGTTGAAGATTCGAAAGTATGGCTGCGGATCAACTCCAGTACTAGCGCTAAAGCCCCATCCGCCATTGTTTGATGCAAAATCACCATCTACTAGGTGTTCCATGAAATATCGTTCACCCATCCGCCAGTCGATGAGCAGATCCTTGGCAAGGAAGGAGGCAACGATCATGCGGCATCGATTGTGCATATATCCGGTATAGTTAAGCTGGCGCATTGCCGCATCGACTATGGGGAAGCCTGTTTTTCCAGCACACCACGCTTGGAATTTCTCCGCGTCGTACTCCCATCGGATTTTGGTATACTCTGGCTTGAAACTTTTGTTCATACAAACGTAGGGCCAGCAAGCCAGGACATGCTTGTAGAAGTCTCGCCAAGCGATCTCGCTGATCCAGGACGAGTTTCCAATGTTTCCCCCATCGAGTTTCTTTGTAGAATTGGCGTCTCGGGCGGCCCGCACGGCAGTTCTTGCAGACAGTGTACCTGCAGCGAGATGGACACTTATTACAGCAGTGCCATTATCGGCAGGAAGATTTCGTCTATCCTTGTATTGGCCGATCTTAGTTTTAATGAATTTTTGCAGTCGCTCATTCGCTTCATGCTCCCCTGCAGGCCACATATTGCGGTATCTCTGCTGCTCTTCCACTGTCAATGTTTTATTCGAAGGGGGCTCTGGTATACTGCATGTGAACAACTGCGAAAGCTTTTCCCTCGTATTACTAGGGTTCTTCTCGGGTCGCGGAAATGGGTTGATCACGTCCAGTCGGTCATTCAAGAAACGAGCCCACGCACGATACCAAGGGCTATAGACTGAAAACTGTGCTCCACTCTGACTCGACAACTTGCCAGGCTCGACAACGCAGGTGTCAGGCACTGCGTTGAAAGATATGCCTGCGTCAAGGCACTTGCGCGTTAACAACGCTTCCCTCCGAAGTTCGTCTACTTCATACTCAACGTTCGTATAGACATTGCGGACGTCCCATCGCTTGCATAATTCGATTAACCGGTCTGGTAAGGTCTTCCGTTTCACAACGCTCATCATGTACAGGGGAATATCCAGCTCAGCAAGGTCCTTTTGAAGAACTTCCAATGTCCGTAGAACGAAATCGACCCGTACGGCGCTGGTTAAATGAGCTTGGAGATCTTGAGGCGACAAGATGTATAAGCAAATGAGAGGAACGCCCTTTTCTTTCGCCTTTTGACCTGCAAGATGTAAACCGCGGTTGTCCAAGGTGCGAATATCTGTTTTGAACCAATGAATAACAGCACCTGCGACTTCGATATTTTCCCTCTCCTGCTCAGTCTCTACTATGGCCCTGGACAAGGTCTGCAGCGGCTTCTCAATTTCGCCATTCTTGTACATGTCGCAACGGGAATTGGTCATTTCTGGAGGATAGAATTGCCGAAGTACGATCCCATGTTCTTCTTCGATAGCTATTTTCTCATAGCGAGAAGATTCTTCTTCGGTTTTTGCCTTCTTGCTCGGGGGTACCGTTGGCTCGGTAACTTGGCGCTTTCCATGCATTGTGGTCCGAATGCTCTTCTTTGGTGGCATGATGAGAGGTGCGAATGGAAGAGGGTGGCGACCTTGAATTCTGTAATTATGGCAGAATGGACTATAGGCACAGGTGTGCAAAGGACGGGATAGAGATTGAGGGACGGTGCGCATAAAGGCGCGTATGAATTGGCGAATCTTGAATCTATCAGATGTATCTCTTTGCAGTCGAGTAGATGTCCAATAAAAAGTATCTAGCCAGCTGTGGCTGTAGCAGGCATTTATTAGAATCGATCTGTGTGCGATCAATACCCGTGGCAGTTCCCCAAGGGTTGATGCAGAACTCATACGGCATCCATGAGTTTTGAGAATATGCCCCCAAGCCGCGATCTAGTGATCTCATTCCGCGTATCGCAGATTAGCGAGATCGCGCCAGGCACGAGGGGCCTATCTTTAGCCTAGATCTTGACCTGGGAATTGGAAGCTTAAAAGCTCTTTAACGACCTTTCGTCAGAAGAGGTCAAAGAAACCCACACGAGATGAAACAACACTTACACATCTTTTCTCAATAACAAAAGACGATAGCGCTTAAATTGGTCTGATTTCCCCGAGGATTTCCCAGCTAGCCCAACAGTGTTACAGCAAATCTTTCAGGCGAACATTAACGCAAACCTTGGACTTCCTCTCCTCCTAATCCATGGTAGAGGTACACTTCAACTTTACCTTTCAAGCTAGAAAGCTTCGCAATGAGATACGTCTACCAATTGGTCCCCCACGCCAGAACCCTTTTTGGGAAGTCTAGCTTCTCTGAGGGTTTCCGATAAGTTGAGCTCGGTGAAGCTCCCATAGACTAAATCTACCCTCTTTGTACCTTGTGTTTCAAGAGGTTCAACGGCACTTAATTGGTCATGTTAATGAAAGGAAAATGTCAAGTCATCATTCGTAGTTTATAAAGCTCTGCCCTCCCAGCAACGAGGCTCTTTCACTGCTAGACCCTTGTACTAGCTGAGGCAGTCTGATCTGTCGTAATTAGTATGAATACATTCTGTTTCCATGTTCCAATGCGTCAATCGTCCCTGATCGTGAGATCCACCGGTTTTGCACCCGATAAAATGCAAAGAGTGTCGTCTTGTGTGGCCGTAAATTCATTAGAAGATATTTCAGCCGTAACACAGCCAAGAAGATTCAAATGCTCAATCCCTCCAGCGCCTCTAGAAAGCCAGCAATGGCGCCTGCTCCAAGAATACTTCTAGTAGCATTTTTTCGAAGGCTTCGTTGACTTTGCTTCTTCGCCTCCTCCTTCTCTTCCTTCGACGATTTGTGGCTCGTAGAGCTGCGTTGTGACATTCGAGACGGAGATCTTGCTTTTCCGTCCTGTGAAGGTGGCCGCGACGCTGGCTGGCCTGGCATGGATAGTCTTTGGCTTCCTGGAGGCAAAGATCTTGGCGCGTAAGCTTGTGGTTGGACACCGGTTCCTGGATATGGTGGAGGTGGCGGAGAAAACGGGCTGCCAGGAGCCCAAGCATTTGGCACGGTGCCGGTGTGCAGGGGAGGCAAGGGAGCCGAGAAACTGTGGTGAGGTGTTGGTCGACTGGTAATGGGAGATGCTGGCGTAGAGCGAGGGTTGGAGTACGTAGTATTTGTCGAGGACGTGCTATATTTGCTTTGATGGCCAGACTTTTCGGACTGATAAGATGGAGGTCTGCTTTTCTCGTCTTCGAATCGTGTCCGCTTTTCAGCGCCACCACCGCTCCCCTTACGTTGACGAGGCTTCGGGTCAGGTGACGATTCAGATGTCGACTCGTCGCTAGAGTTGATTGCGTGACGCCTAGTCGAGCGCTTTTTTTGCGATCTTCTCCCCTGGTCTTCAGAATCACTACCAACGCTCACGCTAGGTTGATATCCTGCATACTGTTTACGCAAGCTAGACCGCTCCCTGCGAGCGGCAGCTGAATAAGGCTTTCTCCAATCCGTCGTCGCACCTTCGAGATAATACCCTTGAGGGCTATTCTCACGCTCGAAATCACCCCTGAACTTTTTTCGCTTCTCATCCTCTGATTCATAGAAATCATGAACAGAGGTAGCATAGCGATGTGTGCGACGGCCATGTCCACGCTCTCTGACTTCGTGCCATCTTGTCCAACGTTCGAGGAGAGGGTCGATGACACTGTCGGACACTCTGACCATATCCCTTGGCGATTCTCTTATGCGTCCCATGGAGTTGTCCAGCTGTCCAAAGGAAACATTGTGCAAGCGGGCCAATGTAGTGGTCGCAGGCTGCGTCGGCGCTTCAATGGCGAATTGAGGCTGACCATTCGTCAGCAACCCATTGTTATGGGCCTCGACCTCAACCTTGCGATCTTCCAAATCCTCGCGCTCAGCAGCATCGTACAAGCGGTCGAGCCGACTGTTTTGCCAGTATCTCACGATGACGATATTTTGGGTTTCCGCTCGCTCCTGTTGGATCATGTCCTTTTTTATAGCAGCTTCCTCCGGGGCATCACTATTAGATGGTAAGCCAAAAAGCCCAGGATGTAGATGTCAAGGTATCGAATACCTTTTCGAGGTTGCAGCCATCATTTTTCCAAGCTGTAAAATCTGCAGCATCACTAGGAGGCTCATCTTCAGTGATTCGAGCTGCGCAAGCAAATATGTGACTCGGTGCTTCTTAAAGCACCATTTGAATCTTTGTGGAATCGTAGGCGACACTGATCCATCCTCTTTTCTTGTTTGCACTCGGTCCAGCATGTCCTCGATTTCGCCGAAGATCAATTTGCACTCGTCCGTGATATGCTTTGCAGTGTCAAGGGCTTCTTGTGAATGTACCGAGTCCGTAGCTTGCAAGGTCTGGCCAATCTGCTTCAACATCAAGGAGAAGAGTGTCACACCCTTCGATATGCTATGGATCTCAACTCCAGCAGAGGCGACTTCGCAGCCAACGGCGTTGAGGATGAGTGACAGCCGAAAGCCGGCGCCCGCTACTCCAATGACGGAGGCGATTATCCCTAGAACACATCAGATGAAGAGGCTCAACTCGGGTATTTTTCACTTACCAATCTCAGCCATAGCAGTCTCGTGCAACAAAGCAAAAGCTACGTAAATGCAAGCTGTTGGAGGCAGACAAGGGGCTTCATATTTCTTTACGCGAGCTGGCGGCTCAGCATGGTGTAGGTGGGTCCTTGAATGAGGCAATGGTTCGGGGGACAGTAGGCGTTCGCGTATTCGGTGGGGAGGAAGGGGCGGTTAGAGGAAGACAGCAAACGCCGTGATAGGGGATAGACGCAGATGGTGAGGTGGGAAAAGGCCATCGTGAGAGGATGGTGACAACACAGCCTGACGCCCCGCGCCGGGGGATTGGCTGTCTTCATTCTCCCCCTGCTCTCCCTTGACTCCTTCTAATGCACGGCATCGGCGCGGAAAGGCGACCTCGAGTGCACCGCCTCGACTCGACAACCATTGAGCCTTCTCGGACGCCCAGCTTGAAGCAGTAAGGCCATACGTACGAATCTTGGGCGGTGGGACCCAACACGAAAAAAGGTCGCGTGGTTCCGCTGCCGCCTTCAAGGATCTCGCTTCCCGAAGATCTCTGCCCCATCCGCCTCTGAAAAGCTTTCGGTCAAGGCTAATCCTCCTCGTGGTGTGCACAGAACCTCCCAAACCGGCGATAATGGCGTCTTCAGCCTTGCGAATCCTCCCCAAATGACCGCCACCAAGTTCCTCTTCACCGACACTTGCTTTTGTTTGCACCCAAAAGCACTCTGCAGCCTTGCAACGTGTCACACAATGTTCCAGAATCTCACAAGGCCCGATCAAACAGGATCAAAGACGAAATTACGTACCGCTGCGAGCAAACGGGTCACACCTCATGCCGTGGCTGCGCAAATCACCCCCAACATCGCTCTCCAGATGAAGCCTTCTACGGATATGGAATTATGAAAGTAGATGCCTAGTCAGAAACAAAGGCAGCTTCACATGCTGTCCACTATGACTGCTCCACCTAAGGCACAGGGAGAGCGTTCCTGTTGCTTGTGCATTGATTGCTACCTCTCCAGTGCTTTAGTGAATTTCTACCAGTGCAGAAAAACATGTCTTACGTTCAGGCAAGAGAACAATGGCGAACCTTATACACATCAGACTACTAGAACACAGGGTCCTTCCCAAAAAGATGCTACCGTCGGTCAGACTACGTGATATTGCCATGCTAAAATACCTGAGTCATGTCTTTCCCAGTTCCAGAAGCATGGCTTTCGGACACGGAACGGTAAGGGATTACCATCATTATTTTAGATTTTTCTTGGCTCCCATATTCCCTTTCAAATTTCCCATCTTTCTCCATCATATCCAATTCCCATACCCTCGGTAAATTTAGGTGCGGTTACGTAGATGGTATTGCTTTTTCTCATTGTCTCTTTCCCCCCTTGCCCCCTACCAGCACTGCTCGTTGGAGAACGCTGCGGGTTACCCCTTTCGGTCCAACTTCCCCGCAAAGCTGACCTCCAATGCGCTGTGCAGATCAACTCTATAGGCCCCCCACGTCATCGCCCTTGGGTTTATGACATTTGCGCATAGCCGGCGAACCGACCAAACTATGGCACAAAGCGGCGCAATCAGCGATCAGAGGACGCCTCCATCATGAGAGGGACGGTTCTCGACCAGTCTAGCTGCGGAGAAACGGGTGTCACTGAGCTCATGAAGGTTGTGGTTGTCCCACGGGCATGACATTGCATCAATATATGACATTCGGACTGAATTCTATTCCAGATCATTTTCCTTGTCACATCCAGGTCCGCTTTGATTATTGTGTAACGGCCCAACGGCAAAATGCGTCAGACCATCGGAAAATACAATTCCGGAGATCCCAACTCCCTCAATGGCTCAGCAGAGACATTTCCTGATAGTGTTGAGTCCGACGTCTTAATCATCGGAGCCGGCTTTGGTGGAATCTATCTTCTCCACCATCTCCGAAAACAGGGTTACAATTGCAAGATCTTTGAGGCAGGTACAGATCTTGGAGGCATCTGGCACTGGAACTGTTACCCAGGTGCGCGTGTCGACTCCCAAGTCCCTGTCTATGAGTACTCTATGCCCGAAGTATACAAAGACTGGACCTGGTCAGAGGCATACCCTGGTAAGTTGCTCTCGGTCCCTCGCGGCACTGTCTGATACGCTCTTTGCAGGATGGCAAGAGCTCCGCGAATATTTCAAACATGTCGACAAAGTTCTTGACGTGAAAAAGGACGTTTATTTCAACGCATGTGTGAATGCTGCTGAGTATGACGAAGCTGCAAAAAGGTGGATTGTGAAGACGGAGGACGGCCGCACGGCCAAATCTACATTCCTTATCGTTGCCACAGGCTTCGCAGCCAAGCGTCACTTTCCTGACTGGCCCGGTTTAGATTCATTCAAGGGTGTAATACATCATTCGTCGTTCTGGCCCCAGGAGGGAGTTAATGTCAGTGGAAAGAAGGTGGCTGTGGTTGGAACTGGCTCAACGGGGGTACAGATAGCTCAAGAATGCTCGAAAGATGCTGCCGAACTCACAGTGTTCCAACGGACGCCCAACCTCGCTTTACCAATGCAGCAACGGAAATTAACCCGCGAAGAGCAGGAGAAAACTCACTACGACCAGTTCTATAAGGATCGAATGACCACCTTTGCTGGCTTTCAATATGATTTCGCCCAAAAGAAAACCTTTGACGATTCACCTGAAGAGCGCGAGGCATTCTATGAAGAACGTTTCAAGAACGGAGGGTTTGAATTCTGGCTTGCTACCTACAAAGATATGCTTTATGACAATGCCGCAAATCGAGAAGCATACAACTTTTGGGCGACGAAGACCCGCGCTCGCATTCATGATCCGAGAAAGAGAGACATCCTCGCTCCTGTCGAACCACCTCATGCTTTTGGCACAAAACGACCTTCCTTGGAGCAAGACTACTACGACATGTTCAACAAGCCAAACGTTGATGTGGTTGACCTAAAAGCCAATCCCGTTATCGAGGTGAAACCAGAAGGACTCGTCACAGCAGACGGCAAGCTACACGAAATTGATGTGCTAGCCCTAGCCACTGGTTTCGATTCCGTTACTGGTGGCATGAAGAACATGGGCCTCAAGAATATCTACGGAGAGACATTATCGGAGACCTGGAAGATGGGCACATGGTCCTATCTAGGCACTACCTGCAATGGATATCCAAATATGTTTTTCCTGTATGGCGCCCAAGGCCCAACAGCTTTCAGCAACGGGCCGTCTTGTGTGGAAGCCCAGGGTAACTGGATCATGCGCGCTATCAACAAGATGAAGGCAGAGGGCATCAAGCAGATCAATCCCACCAAGGAGGCGGAAGAGAGTTGGCGGAAGAACGTCAAGGAGATCTCTGATGAAACTCTGTTTCCTCAAACTGCTTCGTGGTACATGGGTGCGAATATACCTGGGAAGCCGCGGGAGCAGCTCAACTACGCCGGAGGAATTCCCAAATACGAGAAGGAGCTGGGAAGCAAGCTAGACAATTGGGAAGGTTTCATGGTTGCAACCGCTTGATGACTTGTTTCAGGTCTATTGTTGTTGGGTTTTGAATTCTAAGTTATTCCTCTCGGTTCCTTAGATAAAGCCGCGTCGTGACTCTTCAGTCTACAAGACATCCTCCTTACCTAGACGCTTCTGTGTTTCAGAGATCAAAGTCAAATCCGAATTTTCAATCTTACTTTCCAGCAGCAAAAGCCCTCCAAGCCGCCATTACCTCGTCATAGCTGATACCATGTTTCCGACAAAGCTCTGCCAAGCCTCCATGCGGTCCACCCACCTCAGTAGCCGTATCCTTAGACGATACCGGAGCACTTCGGTAGATTGTAACTCCATCTCGCTGTGTGGCGACCGAACTCGGTCCCAAGAACGGAGCTTTCCCATTCACGAAGCGCACCAAATCCTTTCCGATAGTCTGGGCAAGCTCCCGCTGCTTAGGTCCGAGGAGGTGGTTGAAGTTCTGGAATATGTATGCAGCATCTAAAATATGATTTGATTCGCCTTTGTACGGTCCGTCCCACGGATTTGGCTCCTCAAATTTGTAGAGGCTCGCTTTTCTGCGGAATGCTGCGGCCCAGGCGTGAGAAGGGAGGTTGAATACAATGTCTGTAGCAAACCGGGCAAGGGAGTGGAGAGCATCCTCATCAGCGGTCTGGTCGGACAGATTGTATAAGGCCAAGAGGTCATCAGCCGCACCTGACTGCGTCAGATGTTTCTTGATGGACGCAGAGAAGGCGGCTGCAATTCCAGCCATTCTCGGCCGTAGGGCCATTTCGACAAGGATCATGCCGTCGAGCGAGCTATATCCTGTCCAGAGCGCCTCGCACCAGTCCGATCCGGGGAGGTAGAGTGTTCTTCTGTCCAGGTTTTGGAATGTTACGGCGGTCGGGAGCAGGTCTCCGTCGATGACTGGTCCCATAGGCACGGTTGGTGGGATCTTTATGAGGAAATCCGTGAAGGGGATAGACAGCAGCTGCTCATGGATGTTTTCACGCGGCAGATCCTTGAGTCCAAGAAGCTCAATGGCTGTTTTATACCTATCTTCAGCCGCGGCCAGAGAGGCGGCTTCCGCCAACAGCGAAGTGCCTCCCATGAGAACGGCCCGTTTGAACAATGGCTCCCGCTGCTGGAGATGATATGTCACAGAAGCTCCTCCGGCACTCTGCCCTATCACCGTCACATTTGCAGGATCGCCTCCAAATCCTGAGATATGTTTCTGGACCCATCTCAGCGCGGTCTGCTGATCACGTAGACCATTGTTTGGTCTGTTTCGAACTGGCTTTAAGTCCAAAGAGGTCAGAAAACCCGGCGCGCCGAGCCGATAGCTAAACACACTTAGCCGGACAGTAGGTTAGCGGACCAGAACCTTACTTTATGCCAACAGCAATAAATGGCAGGCCTTGCTCGACTCCGAGTTCAACGATCTTCCGATGATCCCATTGAGGCCAACAAGATGAACCGATGAAAAAGCCACCTCCATGGATCCAGACAAGAACCGGCAGATTTGACTGCCCTCCTTTCGGCACAGTGACAATTAGGTTCAAACACTCGAGATCCGAGAACTCAATTTTCTCTGTAGGTAAAGACTGCTGTATGAAGGAGAACTCCAAATTGATCCCTACAGGAAGCGATGGCGCGCAGGGGCCATGGTGAGTAGCATCGTACTCTGGGGATGAGAGTGGCCTCTCGTGGAGCTCTGCTGTTGCAAGTCGGTTCTCCAACGAGGCATACTTCAGCCCTCGGTATTGTTCCGTCTTGCCCTCTGAGAGGCCCAAAAGTTTCCCAAGAGTTGGATGCTGAATGCTTGCTGAATTTGCCATTGCTGTTTCTATTCACCTGTAGACCTGAAACCTTTTTAGTGATTGAAAGTCGAAATATGTAGGGACACGGGTTCTCAATAGGCCGAAGTAGAAATCGAAAACCAATAGCGAACATAACTCATGCGGTACTTGATGTCCATGGCAAATATTTGAGCGTCAAGCTTCTCACCTGCGGATCAAGCATGTCAGACGCTTCTCTACCTGGCTCCTCTAGTTTCAATAGTTCTTTTGATTGAAGCTTTCGCCATTTCTACAATGAGTTACAATGTTGAAATGAGTAAGCATTGTTAATTATACCTAAGGATGGGTCCCGAATCCTTCTGGTCGGCAATTGCGCCCGGGAAGCTGGGTTAACGTTTAAGCAGACAGAGGAGGAGAAATGCTTTACTATCCATCAACGTACGGGCATAGACGTAGCAATTACACTAGTCATGGTCAATTCCAGAGACTGAGCAAGATGGAACTTGTAATTAGGCGTTCCGATACTCTATGCTTGGGAAGTCCTAGGATTTTCCAAGAGAATAGAACTGTAGTCCTAACCATCAGCGATTCGTTAGGGGCACGAAGAACGTCCCCGCAACCCCACAGAGAGCTTTCACCTGAGATGAAAATTGGGCGTGCCATTCAACACAGCCCACCTTTTACCCTTCACAGCAACCACATTGCCTAACTTTTCCAAATTCGGCAGGCTTTACTGTTGAATTCCAAGGTGGCCGTGGTAGACCTTTGTTGAATCCGAGTCGAGGACAAGATTAACGGTCCACAACTACGACTCCGTGCCCCTGCAGCTGGAGAACATTAAAAGGCTACGTATCGCCAAGATGAGCGGCACGATGAACCTCGAAGAAGCACACAAAGTCCTCTACGAAGCTGGTTACACCGTCCGCTGCGAGGTTACGGGTAAAGAGCATGTCAATCGGTCACTCTCCGCCCACTCGTCCGACTTCTCCAAACCGATGCAAGACCTTGCAACCGAAGCCGGCTGGGGATGGGTATGGACTCGGCCGGGCCTTGAGAAGAAGACACGATCTTTGCTGAATCTCGCCATGCTGTGCGCCATGGCCAAGTCGACCGAGCTAGGTGTGCACGTCAAGGGGGCTGTCAAGAACGGCGCAAGTGAAGTTGAAATCCGCGAAACGTTGCTTCAGGCAGCCGTTTATGCTGGGCTCCCCGCAGGATTGGAGGCGTTCAGGGTCGCCGAGCGAGCGCTGGGCGAGCTGAAAGGAGACGACTCCAAGTAGGGTTAAAATGTCGGCGTAGTCTTCCTTTCAGTGTTCAGTCATAGATTACCTACTGTCGGTGCATCGGAAGCGCTTTTGTCGGGAAAACCGCTGTGTTCCAAGTCCTTTCGCGAGAAAGGCTTCATCTCACATGCTGTCTCAAAATCGGACTCCTGACTAGCGCCGCAAGGTGCCGGGATGAGCGAATTTTGTCTCAAATTCACTCGCGCATGTGCTAGCTCCTGGATACGTGGCTACTTTGCGAGCGATTTTAGTAGATGCTAAACATGCTGAGAACAGCTTAAACAGATGAATGATAGTGGCAGCGTGACTGTGAGCCTCTACCAAGAGGAGCGCTTTCTGCGCAGATCGCAACAGCCTTCACATGTCAGCAATTCTTGGAGATTTCAAATCCCGCCCTCTAAAGGCTGGAGTTTCCGTCTGCCTGAGGACCAAATGTTCTATTTATCAGCACAGTCACGAATTCGAGTAGGAGCAACCTTTTCGTCGTAAACTATTCCCGCTTAAGCTCCGCATACAGTGATGAATGTGAAATCTGCATCTAGGGCGGGAGAAGAATTTGCGTCGTGCACCTGGTGAGCCACAAACAGAAACGTCATCAACGTGGCTGGTGCTGCCTTTTGACGACAGGGAACGCGCAGGAAGGAGGCGCCCCGGAGCTCCAATACCTGGGGCATTGGTGGGCCTATGGCTTGATCGACAGCAGAAATGGCCTTGTAACGCATAAGCGATCGATTAAGCCGGTGAACCGAAAGGACGGCCGCTTGGGCATCCAACGGAACCACCCTGTCCGACTTGCGTCTCTGCGAGGCTGTAGTTCGTGAGACTCGCCCCTCGAACGCTGTGGCTAGGGGAGCCGGAAGCTTATGGTGCGCTGTACAAAAGGCAGCCTATCAGCTCGACAAACCGCTTTTTGTTCGAGCTTGTCTCGGCTCGGCGCGAAACAAAAGGCAAATCAGAAAGTGAGGATGACGGATGGACTCGTGGGGAGAGCTGCCATGGATCCACCATACGCAAGTCGTGGTTGGAGGTGATGCCAATAGGACGTGTCGTAAAGCCGAAATGACACTTTTGCCTCTAACCTGCCGGCGCACAAAATGGAATTGGCGCTGTTGACCGGTGGATGTTACAAACCGGTGAGAGGTATTGAGTTTGATGCCGAGTCGCCAGGCAAGCCGCCTCTCATGTGCTTTAATCGCCTCCTTGAACTGTTGCGAATGTGCCTTTTGCGTAATTGACCACTTGATCAGCCTGCACACAGATTAGCATTTTCTGCCTTCTCGCGCCATAATTGCACCTCCTCTGCTGGCTTGCGAACAATCTTACAACCGACGCTGATACTGCCAATCATTGACTCCTGCACCAGCTCGCATGCCCAAGCCGGAGCCGCGATTATTGATGTAGTCGACCGGTGTCTCACTTTGCAGCAAGTCGCTAGTTCTTCTGCCTGGTAGGGCGAGAACGGGGCGAATCGTAGGCTGGGCTTCGACTCGCAATCACTCCACCTTAGGGCAAAAGGACGCCCCAAGAATGGTAATTCTGTAATTTACGAAATACGTATGCCATACGAATTTTCGGCCGGCACGCTGAGAGGAGCCGAAAGAAACAGGATTTTGGGGCCTCCTGCCTTTGCCACCAGCAGTTCTTACGTTAACTATTAGCCCAAGACACGAGCCTACTGCCTTTATGGCTCGTGCTTCGATGATTCAAGAAGTGGTCTAAGATGGGGATCACACGGTGCACTGCTCTTACCGCGCCTTGGACCGAATTAGAAGCCAATTAAGATTCTAACTAAAGTGTTAACTCTATCTAATGAGCACAGCGTTGGGATCGGATTGTGGGCATTTCTAAAATTTGTGCCGGAAGGATGTTAACATGCCGTTTGCACGGTGAGGCGCGTTAAAATAAACTGGTGACGTATTTTTATCATAAACTATTTTTGACCTTTCAAGCGGCAGTGGCGAAAGATTTAAGCTTAGATTGATCATCACTTTCCTCATAATTAAAGTTATTACTTTCGCAGCGTAAAAACATTGCAAACCTCGGTAGATAACCCCAAATACTGTAGGAAGAATTTTCAGCACCCTTATCTCAGAAGTCCCAGATGCCACGACACAGTCAAAGGCATCTGCTAATAGCCAATCAAGAATAGTAGCTCTACCAACTTTTTGCCTTTGGTTTTGAGGTGTGCTGTTTGAGATGCTCCTTCAAAGCCTTTCCTGTTTGGAAGTTGTTTCCGCAGCCTCTCCAAAGGCACGTATTATGAGATAGTAAAGGCATGTGTTCCTCTCGTACATGCTTACCCAAATTGTCGTATCGGTTGTAGTGTTTGGTGCAATTTTCCCAACAGCAATTGAACTGGTTGTTGCTGTGGACGCTGTTCACGTGTTTTTTACAATTGCTCTTTGCGTCGTTGCCTTCAAAGGGGTGAGCGCAGATGGGGCATTTGACATGTGATTTCGAAAGAACGTTTGAAGAAAGGGTGCGACGAGTTTTACGTCGTCGCAAGGCAGCTTGAGTCTGGTTGCCGGTGCCACGGCGGCCGCCGTAGGGCGTTTTGATGCCATTTGATGCGGTTAAAGGATGTAGTACCGAGGCGGGGGACTTGCGTTGGACCTCATTCGAAGGCTCCAAGCCAAGTATTTCGTTGATTTCATCATCAGACAGCACATGCTGCTCGGGGTTTAAAGCCTTTGCAGCTTCAAATGCCCAGTCCACAACCTCATGTACAAATGCTTCATCGTGAACAATAGGCGAGGCGTCTCCAAGCTCCCGTGCAACTTTTTGCTCACGGCGAACAAGCTGAACGAACGCATGATAAGCCAGGAGAGGCACCTTGGAACCCGGTGTTCGAACGATATGATCCGCGTGGCGGCAGATCTGGGTGCAAAGCCGTTCCAGGGACAGGCAAAGCCCATTCATCAGAGAAGTGCCAGCTTCCGTGACGAGAGGCGCAAACTCCGCCATATGCTCTGCATTGTTCAATTTTTGGATTACATTATCCTGCATGCTTCGAAGGAACAAAGGACTTGGCAGGATGTTTGAGATTTCAGAAATGAGATTGGGAGCACTGATTCGACAAGACAAGTCGGCTCTTTCAAGAACTGAAACACTGTAAGCATTGGTTTTGGCATAGAAAGAAGCTTATATACCTTGGAGAAAATGAATGCAAACAGTGGTCAACGCACTTCGCTGAAGTATCTGAACGAGCAACCTGTAGTCACCATTTGTTACAGCGCTTTGCGCATTCACTGCAGATGACATAGAGAACGTAGAATTTGGGCAGTATCGTTTCATGGCACATGGCCATCGATGTCCATGAGCGCAGTATTTCTTGATGGCTTCCGGAAGCCATGCAATGTTGGCGAACAAGCTGACGGCGTCTTTGACAGTCGGCTCATTTATGGCTTCGACCCAAATCAGAGTTTCTGTGAAGAACAACTCATCATAGATGTCCTTTTGTTCTGGAGTAGCCCAAAAGGCCAGAATGCTGGATGTTAACAATAGAAACGAAAAGATTTCCCGAGTGTCAAAGGGCAAATCGCCCTGCTGCACGTAACTTAGGCAGCTTAGCGCGTTGCTCAAACTGGGACGTAGAGCCACCAACGGCTCCAACATGACCTGAGGGACACCAAGCGCCTGAGCTTTCTGCATAAAAGCACATAATGAGGCTTGGAGGTGGTCCTCCATGTCATTTAAAGTTTTGGAAGGGATTGACTGTCGAAGCCGCTCTTGCTTATCCCCTGTGCCAAATCCGACCGGTAGTTCTCTTCTCAAAGGTGGAAGTTCTGGGAGGCCGTGGCAGTTGCACAGGATCTGTGAAGGCCGCTTCTGCAGGAAATGATCATTGTAGCTATTATTCATGTAATACTCATCGGAGCTGTTGTATGGCGAAACGATCTTGTCCGAAGAACGATCCGAGAGGTCGGTCACGTCCACGAATGGTGCCTTTGGCACATCAAGCGAGATTTCAATCGCTCGATGTTGAGGCCCTTCACGTCCTGATGACCCGCTATCGCTCGGAGGAAGGAAAGATTCTGGCGATTCAAGAACCTGCATAGGTTCCCCGGTGAGAACAGAAATCTCACTCGCGCTAGAAACTGCGCTCCCTTTGCCTCTAGATAGGTCCGGCACGGCAAGTGTGTTGCCTGCGTTTATCGCAGTATTCACTGACAGTTGAGGTCGATCCACAGATTTGACTCTCACGTCGGCCGTGGGGTAAAATGGGTTGCCAGGAAGCTCAGACAGACTGCCTTGGGAATAGATGGAGGTATTCTGCGTCGTTGATGTATCACGACGCTGAGAATTGTCAAAGACAGAACTCCCATTAAAGGTATCAAGACTCGAGGATGTGGCCTCAGAGTATCGAGGCTGGCGGACTGGGACTTTGCGTATCAGCCCTGGGTCGGCAAAAGGGAAGGCCTCCTGAGACCTATCGTTTTTTCGGGTAGGGAGCGTCTCTAGTTCTGCTAGATAGTCGTATGCATCGGTATCCATCTCCTGGGGTGCAAATGTCGCACCAAGTTCCATCCGACCCATTTGCGAGTCGGCTTCGAAAGGTCCACGAGGACCTTCAACAATGGCGCCTGCCGCAGCTGCGAAATGCTGCGACTCGCTAACCGCAAAATCGTAAGGCGGGGGATCTTGAGAACTCGTTGCTGGCGAGCAAGCTTCCTCATGTCGGGCGCGACAGTTCGAACCAAATATCTTGTCTCTGATTTGTCCTCCGATTTGCCGCATTTTATTGCGCATCCGAGACTGAGACGACGGACTTTTGAATCCACCATGAGCATGGCAGGTGCAAATGACGTGGTGGACAGTTTCTGCGGGACGAGCCAGCATAGGCGATGCAATAGCTACATGCGGCGAATGACAGTGGTCATGGTGATGGGCAATCGCCTCCTGGAATTGAAAAATATGTGCATGGCACAGTGGACAGCAAGCTTGGAGGCAAACGCATCCTCTTACGTGTGAATTAGAGAAGGTCGAAAATCAAAGGGATGACAGACTTACACAGTGTTGCTGAAGCAGACCGGCCTGGGTCCTTGCTGAGCGAGGGGCAAGTTGTGTTGCATCTTGGAAGACATCTTGGAGGCTGGCTCGACAAATAGTGGATAATTGGCAGTCACACGGTAAGCGCCGGGGAAAGAGGGAGAAAATTCGTGCAAGCACAACTGGAATGAAAGACAGCGAGGTGCGAGACTTGAGAAATATCAAGGAAGCAGCATTCGCAAGCAACAAATGGAGGATGATAAGGTAAGCCGCCATAGTAAAGGACGTATGGCGCATGGTAACAGCACGAATATGGGAGGACGAGGTATTGGTATTACGGGACAGGGGTCGGGGGTACGAAAGAATAACGGCAAATGAGGTGTAAGGAAGTAGCAGAAGTTCTTGCTGACTATAGCCAATTGGTCGACAGGAGACAGCAAATGGGAGGAAGTGAGGGAAGAGGTTTGGTGGAGTGGTTCGCCCAAGGCGAAAAAGGCAAACGGATGCCTGAGGGGGAAATTCGTAAATGCGGTCGCCCAAAAGGGTATAGCACCATTCGTAGGACGCCGAGCAGACGAAGACATTGCGTGAGTGCGCTGACACGGTAGACGGGTCACATATGCGCGGATAGGACGGCGAGAAGATTAGGAAGTTCCTGTCAACATCAGCAAGATTGAAAGCGAAGCGGAGAGAAGGGGAGCTCACCCTACCACAAACGTCTTGGCGCCTAGAGGATGAAAGCTCGGCAACGAAGATGTCGCTCGACATCGCGCCCATTTGGATGCCACTTGCCCGACTGTTTATCTGCAGACTTGGCCCCTGGCTGCGATGACGATAACAGTCGATCTAATCCATCGATTTTCGCAATACGGACGCCCAAGACTCGCACCTGGGTAAGAGCGTGGAGTGCTCAACGGCTGGGCGAGGCACAAGTTAGTAAAGGCAACTGAAGCCGTCGAGACTCGAGGCAGGTATGCAGCTGGATATTTGGGCCAAAGAAGCAAAAGACCGCACTGGGGTTTTTCTCGATATTTTGCCAGAAAAAGACTGCAAATTCAGAATTGGGGAATCTCGACTTTCTTAAGAAAAGCGCTACGCCCAGACCCCATCAGCTGTGAATTGCTCAGCCCACCTCCCCCTTTTCATCCTCTTCTACTCCTTCACCGCCCACTTGGTGCTCCAATGCTGAGGCTGAGCCACCAGCCCCCAAAACTTCAGATCGCAACCCACTTTTGAGGGAATTCGCCCGTTGCTCGTGGTATCACTGGCTTCGCTCTGCCAATGAGCATGCGCGAAGACTGGGATGGCCTGTTTCGACCCCGGCGACCTGCAACTTTGGAGAACGCCACATTGGGGAATTATTGAACCTGAGGGCGTTTACGATCAAGCCGATCAAGCCAGTTAAGCCTGTCACATTGCAGCTCAGCAAGCTCAAGGATTGCCCTTTACGGAACGGGATGGATCGTAGCAGCTCGCGCCGCTTTTCTCATCCTCATTTTGCGTTGTCACGAAAGTTCGTCGTAGAATGGATGGAGACACGGAGATGCTTCCAGGAGCCTGGCAATGATGAAACCAGAACGGCAGACAAATTTGGAGACCAGAGGCTGCGCGCTCGTCATTGTTCTCACGAGGTTCTATAAATCCATGCCTCTCGGTCAAGGATCTTTCGCAATAATGCAGCTCATCCATCAAATTCCTTATCACAGCAGCCAAATTCCGCCAGCAGTCATACTCTGCTTATGTTTGACAATTCGTTTCTCGGTTCTGGATCCAATGAAGCCAAGCCTACTGGCCTTCCCCAAGATCCTCGTGGGTGGAGAATGCTATTACCCCGCTCTGCTACCGAACAGATTCTTATCTAGGAAGCCTCCCTGGAGGTTCGGTATTTGGGATCGCTTCTTTGACGAATGGGAAAATGAGCATCGTGAAAGTATATCCTGAAGCGGTGAAAAGATCTTGAGCAGGGTCTCGTTGAATGGTTCAGCCCAAGTGAACATGCAGCCTCGGTTAGCCATCCCTCAAATATCCTCCTAGGTAAGCATCAAGTGTATGTGCGAGCACGAAGCAGTAACCCCTCCTTGTGTATCTGGAGGGCCTTGATAATACAGATAGTTGGCATTATTGGCACCAAATAAATGAAGTTAGAACGATTACTCAGTTGAAACCCAATTTCTTTCTACAGCGCTCAAAATTATTGCCCTTGATAGCCCTAGTTTGCTTCTTATTCCTCTACGGTTTGAACGGTTTCCCTACGGAAAGGTCATTCAGCATTCCCCTTGCATATCTTCCCGGGCATTCCGGTAGTCATATCCAAGTTTGGCCTCGCGGTGTAAAGGGGCTTCGCGAAGCCGTCTGTTGCTTGTATAACGAACTCCTCAGTCTACCCGCTCCAACTGGCGAAGGAAAAGTTTTTCAAGGCTTCCTGCGATCCTTCAAAACATGATATATAGCTCAGACAAGCAATACGAGGTTCCGAATCTCGATGTCTTGACACTGCTTTTTGGTATTTAGTCCGCGATTAGCTTATGCACACTGGAGACTCACACTGGACAGATTCGCCTCATTGCCTAGCTGAAGAGGACACTAATTTACATGCTGATGCCGCTGATCCATCTCGGGCCATCACCAAGTCCACTGCAAGAAAGCTTACCAAGCAGATAGCGTATGGTTTACGCCATCAGTATGGCATAGGAGCTACAGGTCCGAACAAGGATGTTGTGGTCGTCACTTCCAGCGGGCAGCCGATACTGCCCGTTGCATTCTACGGAGTCATTGCCGCCGGAGGAGTCTACTCGGCAGCAAGTTATTCTTCGACTGCTCTTGAGCTGAGCCGTCAAGTCAAAGAAGGAGACTGCAGGCTAATCATCTGTAGCGGCGACACCCAGGAAGTCGCACTGGCAGCCGCCAAACATTGCAACGTATCCCCGGATTGCGTCCTGCGACTCGAATCGACTCCGAAGTGGAGCCTCGTCAATGTTCAGTCAAGAAGAAGCTGCCTTCCTGGGCCGGAACTGGAATGGAGGCGTATAATCGACAAGGCTGAGTTGGAGAATAGCGTTATATGTCTGCTCTATTCCTCAGGTACTACTGGTCCGCCCAAAGGCGTCATGCTCTCCCATACAAATCTAGTCGCAGAGGGCATTATACCGCTGCGCATATTTCTGGAATATGAAGAGAGGGCACAAACGGCTGGGGAGTATGTCGCGCCATACAGTACTTTGGCGCACCTCCCGGCCGCACATATTGCCGGGGCCCAAGGATACTTCATCAATCCGTTTCTGCGAGGTGGCATCACGTATTGGATGCCAAAGTTTGATTTTGAAAAGTTCCTCGAGTACAATCAAAAATACCAAATCTCATTTTTCTTCACCGTACCTCCCATATACCTCCTCATTGCCAAACACCCTGCAGTCAAAGACCACTTTGACCACTTGCAGCATGCAATCAGCGGAGCGGCGCCACTTGGGAAGGATTTGCAACATGCTGCAAGTCAAAAATTAGGAAAGGGCAAAACATTCATCTCTCAGACCTGGGGACTGACAGAGACAACTGGTAGCGCCACTCTGTTAACAAAGGATGAGATGGATGATACCGGCAGTGTCAGTAAGCTAATGCCAAACATCTATTTGAGGTAAGAAGTTGCTTCGCCGATATGTGTGAGGACGATTATTAATGGACACAGGATCATTGACGACTCTGGAAAGGACGCTCAAGAAGGCGAACCCGGTGAACTCTGTTGCAAGGGCCCAATCATTACCAAAGGTTACTACAAACGTCCCGATGCCACGGCCGCGGCCTTTCTGGAGGACGGCTGGTTTCGCACGGGAGACATCGGCTTTGTGAAGAACAGCCTAATCTACATTGTGGATCGCAAGAAGGAGCTCATCAAATATAAAGGGCTGCAAGTCGCTCCAGCAGAGCTAGAAGGCTTACTGCTGTCCCATCCGCTTATCGGCGATGCCGCAGTGATCGGTATTCCTGGTGAGGGCACGGAGGTGCCGCGTGCTTATGTTGTGGCGGATCCAGGGAAAATATCCGAAGCAGAAGTCGCAGACTATGTCAAGGCCAATCTGGCAAGCCACAAGCAGTTGCGTGGCGGTGTTGTATTTGTCGAATCCATTCCCAAGAGTGCTAGCGGAAAGATATTGAGAAAGGATCTGAGGGTCATGGCACAGAAGCAGATGGCGGCGAAGCTGTAGCAGAGTAGGAGGACGTGCTGCTTTTGCAATTCAGTCTCTGGCATTACTTTGTACCGTGACGACGATAGAATACAGCTGATATTCAGAGCTGTATAATCACAAGATCACCTGTCGGATACTTCAAACGGAGATTTCGAGGGTGATTCGAAGACTTAATAGATTCTAGCAGGACAGTACCATAGATAGCGGCGACCTCAGCTAACAGATCTATCCGAGTAGCCGGATCGCCCTACACAAGCGCCCGCGTGGCCTGTACGATAGGGAGTTACGTTGATTGAGGCGAACAGATGGCCGAATGACAGCTGAGGCGGATCTGGTGGAGGTGAGAGTCGCTTGCCAGTGTTTGACGATCAAGCGGGCGAAGAGAAACGCCAAGCCGCTTGATGTCAAGCTACAGGCGCCGTCCCCGTGATCCAGTTGACGGAGAAACAACGGACTCACCGCCAGACAGGTCTTCTCAGTATTCGAGATCTGAGCACAACAGCAATTGAAGCCGACGTTGGCAACGTGGACAAGGAGCATGATGGTGCACACTGGCAAAGTTGGGCAATTCTGGCTCGCGCAAAAAGCCTCCATACGTCAAGCCTAGAAGGGCCTGATAAGGGACGTCAATGGCCTATCTTATCGTGGCGAGCCAATCAAAACCCCCGCATTCTCCCAGCCGCAGTCTTGGCAGCCACCGTCCACGCGGTCGCCGAGAGTTTGAAATGACCGTCAACCAAAGTCCCCCAGGTCTCGCATCGGACCGATCTTGGCAGTAGATGTATGTTTCTCCTCGATCGAACGATAGGCATTGGGCTCGCAACCAGTCTGCATCTCGGCGCTGTTGAATCTATCATGCATCGCTTGTAACTGGAGGCCTGCATAGTGAGCGGGCTGCCCAAGGCTGACGAGAGGCTGATTAGGCCCGGTACACGTGATCCGACTTGCCGTCAGAATGTCAAATGTCGGCCGCGTTGCCCCACCTTGAGCTGCCGCACCTTGCTGGCTGGCGATACTCGATGCGGAATAGTGGCGCCCATCCGCTCGGCCTTCATGCTCTCCGCCACCCATCAGATAGAAGAACTGGATTTTCTTTTTATCGACCCGCTTCCCACTCGTGCTACCACCCTTGCTCGCGTGAGATACCTTACCTACCTGTGCGCCTTGGACAAGTCAATTTTCGGGCTCATTGAAGTAGCGTAGTACACCTCTCCGCAATAGAGACCAGATTTTACCACAGTTCCTTTTCTCTCCATACACACTCTCTCTTCGCTGCGCGCCTGTGAAGTGTCGAGATCGAGAAACCCAACGCACAGGTCAACACCTTGCAGCCCGTGCGACTCAGCTCAATTCACCAGAAGATTCGGCGAATTCCTGCTTCCTCGATTTCAGCCAAAGCACCATCCTCGCCGTGCGCTCAAAACACCCCCTGCGTTGCTGTTCCACCACAAGCACCAGTCCAAGCCCAGTGAACCAAACACTTCGAGCCCTTGCGAGCGGTCACATTTCACCCATTCGTCACTTGTCGACGTCGTAGCACGCCATTGCGACAGTCACCAAAGCGCCATACACCGCATTGTCCCCAAAGCTCTAGACCGAAATTTCCGACACCGATTAACCCAACGCGGCCAAAATGCCTTTCCTCAACCCGTTCGGAAAGTACGATATTACGGATTTTCCAGATGTTCACGTGCCACTTGCCGAAGCACCTCGAAATGCAAGTGTCGTTGCGGAGAACCAGAGAAGATACCGCGCCTCAATCAGCGCCTCGTCCGATGACAAGGGCGAGAAGGGCGTGGACATGCAAAGTCTCTCAGGACCGCTGACCATTCAGGCCTTGAAGGCAGAAATTGACGCGGATGTTGCGGCTGGCGGACACGACACCGCCTATGACCGCAAATCCAAGGTCATCAACAAGGCCATACAAGACATTGGAATGGGTTCGTACCAATGGCAGCTCTTCGTGCTTTGCGGCTTTGGATGGTTGGCAGACAAGTGATTGCTCCCTCTATTCTACGTCTCTTCCCACTGACACTCTTCTAGTCTTTGGCTTCAAGGCGTGGCCCTTACTCTCACACAAATGGGCAGAGAATTCGGCGTCTCCCAGACCAACGTCCGCTACACAACACTTTCTCTGTTCACTGGACTTTGCATTGGTGCTGTCGGCTGGGGCACTGCTTCTGACATCATTGGCCGACGGCTCGCTTTTAACACCACTCTGTTCCTGGCAGGTGTCTTTGGACTTTCCGTTGGCGGGGCACACAGCTGGATCGCAGTTTGTGGTCTCTATGCTTCTCTTGGTGTGGGAGTCGGTGGCAACCTGCCTGTCGACGGCGCCTTGTTCCTAGAATTCCTACCTTTTGCGAGTGGGAATCTCTTGACCATGCTCTCTGTTTGGTGGCCGGTTGGTCAGCTGATAGGTTCTCTCATTGCCTGGGGCTTCATTCCGAACTATTCTTGCGCTGATGAGGGGCCTTGTCCGGAGTCCAGCAATCGAGGATGGCGCTATCTGAACTTTACTATGGGCGCTTTCACCTTCTTTATGTTCGTCTGCCGATTCTTCTTCTTCCATCTTTTTGAAAGCCCCAAATTTCTGCTGAGCAAAGGTCGGCAACGCGAGGCAGTCGGTGTTGTCTATGGAATTGCGCACAGAAATGGAGCAAAAACCTGGCTCACCGAAGAGATTCTGAATGAGATTGGTGGCAGACCAGAGGATGTCACGGATATGAAGCTCTCCACCAAAGAAGTTATCAAGCGCCAGGCCGAGAAATTTTCAACCCAACGCATCAAGCCTTTGTTCAATGGGTGGAAGCTAGGCGTCACCACTGGTCTGATCTGGTTTTGCTGGGCAACAATCGGCATGGCCTATCCTCTCTACAACGCCTTCCTGCCGCAATACCTCAGCCAAGTGGCTCCGGATCAGCCCGAACAACCGGTCTCAGTCGTCTATCGTAATTACGCCATCACTTCTATTGTTGGCGTCCCCGGGTCGATCCTTGCCTGCTACACCGTCAACATTAAATATGTCGGGCGAAAAGGCACTATCGCCGTCGCAACCATGCTTACCGGCGTGTTTGTATTTTTGTTCACAACCTCGAGCAACTCCGACACCCAGCTAGCCTTCACTTGCCTGGAAGCTTTCTTCCAGAACATCATGTACGGCGTCCTGTACGCTTATACGCCAGAGGTCTTCCCGGCGCCGAACCGGGGCACTGGAACAGGCATCGCGAGTTTCTTCAATCGGATTGCTGGACTTTGTGCTCCAATCGTTGCCATCAAGGGAGGGTCAGCGAACCCAAGGGCTCCAATCTATGCCAGTGGTGGTCTGTTTCTGGCGGCAATGGTAGCCCAGATCTTGTTTCCGATCGAGACGAGAGGCCGGCAAAGCTTGTAGAGCCTTGAGTCTGATGGAGTATTTTGACGATTTCTTCTGGCCTGAAATGCGAAGCAAACCGCGAATGCAAAGATTTGGCTAACGAACCCCGGGGGGTCGCGAGCCAGTTGGGGGCCGCGAGCCCCACAACCGCGTTCCGCGACGCATTCTTATTA